>JACEEZ010000684.1:357500-380000 GCA_016584305.1 Chionoecetes opilio | reverse complement strand
GTCTGTCTGTCTGTCTTTCTCTTTGTTGGTCTGTCTGTCTGTCTGTCTGTCTTTCTCTTTGTTGGTCTGTCTGTCTGTCTGTCTGTCCTTTCTCTTTGTTGGTCTGTCTGTCTGTCTGTCTGTCTTTCTCTTTGTTGGTCTGTCTGTCTGTCTGTCTGTCTGTCTTTCTCTTTGTTGGTCTGTCTGTCTGTCTGTCTGTCTGTCTTTCTCTTTGTTGGTCTGTCTATTTTAGAGTGTCTGTCTTTCTCTTTGTTGGTTCTGTCTGTCTGTCTGTCTGTCTTTCTCTTTGTTGGTCTGTCTATTTTAGAGTGTCTGTCTTTCTCTTTGTTGATCTGTCTGTCTGTCTGTCTGTCTGTCTGTCTTTCTTTTGTTGGTCTGTCTGTCTGTCTGTCTGTCTTTCTCTTTGTTGGTCTGTCTATCTTAGAGTGTCTGTCTTTCTCTTTGTTGGTCTGTCTATCTTAGAGTGTCTGTCTTTCTCTTTGTTGGTCTGTCTATCTTAGAGTGTCCGTCTTTCTCTTTGTTGGTCTGTCTGTCTGTCTGTCTTTCTCTTTGTTGGTCTGTCTATTTTAGAGTGTCTGTCTTTCTCTTTGTTGGTCTGTCTGTCTTAGTGTGTCTGTCTTTCTCTTTGTTGGTCTGTCTGTCCTGTCTGTCTGTCTTTCTCTTTGTTGGTCTGTCTGTCTGTCTGTCTTTCTCTTTGTTGGTCTGTCTGTCTGTCTGTCTGTCTTTCTCTTTGTTGGTCTGTTCTGTCTGTCTGTCTGTCTTTCTCTTTGTTGGTCTGTCTGTCTGTCTGTCTTTCTCTTTGTTGGTCTGTCTGTCTGTCTGTCTTTCCTTTGTTGGTCTGTCTGTCTGTCTGTCTTTCTCTTTGTTGGTCTGTCTGTCTGTCTGTCTTTCTCTTTGGTGGTCTGTCTGTCTGTCCTGTCTGTCTTTCTTTGTTGGTCTGTCTGTCTGTCTGTCTGTCTGTCTGTCTTTCTCTTTGTTGTCTGTCTGTCTGTCTGTCTGTCTGTCTTTCTCTTTGTTGGTCTGTCTATTTTAGAGTGTCTGTCTTTCTCTTTGTTGGTCTGTCTGTCCCTGTCTGTCTGTCTTTCTCTTTGTTGTCTGTCTATTTTAGAGTGTCTGTCTTTCTCTTTGTTGGTCTGTCTTCTGTCTGTCTGTCTTTCTCTTTGTTGGTCTGTCTGTCTGTCTGTCTGTCTTTCTCTTTGTTGGTCTGTCTGTCTGTCTGTCTGTCTTTCTCTTTGTTGGTCTGTCTGTCTGTCTGTCTGTCTTTCTCTTTGTTGGTCTGTCTGTCTGTCTATCTGTCTTTCTCTTTGTTGGTCTGTCTGTCTGTCTGTCTGTCTTTCTCTTTGTTGGTCTGTCTGTCCTGTCTGTCTGTCTTTCTCTTTGTTGGTCTGTCTGTCTGTCTATCTGTCTTTCTCTTTGTTGGTCTGTCTGTCTTTCTCTTTGTTGGTCTGTCTGTCTGTCTATCTGTCTTTCTCTTTGTTGGTCTGTCTGTCTGTCTGTCTGTCTTTCTCTTTGTTGGTCTGTCTGTCTGTCTATCTGTCTTTCTCTTTGTTGGTCTGTCTGTCTGTCTGTCTTTCTTTTTGTTGGTCTGTCTGTCTGTCTGTCTGTCTTTCTCTTTGTTGGTCTGTCTGTCTGTCTTTCTCTTTGTTGGTCTGTCTGTCTGTCTTTCTCTTTGTTGGTCTGTCTGTCTGTCTGTCTGTCTGTCTGTCTTTCTTTTTGTTGGTCTGTCTGTCTGTCTGTCTGTCTTTCTCTTTGTTGGTCTGTCTATCTGTCTTTCTCTTGTTGGTCTGTCTGTCTGTCTGTCTGTCTGTCTTTCTCTTTGTTGGTCTGTCTATCTGTCTTTCTCTTTGTTGGTCTGTCTGTCTGTCTGTCTGTCTGTCTGTCTTTCTTTTTGTTGGTCTGTCTGTCTGTCTGTCTGTCTTTCTCTTTGTTGGTCTGTCTGTCTTTCTCTTTGTTGGTCTGTGTCTGTCTGTCTGTCTTTCTCTTTGTTGGTCTGTCTGTCTGTCTTTCTCTTTGTTGGTCTGTCTGTCTGTCTTTCTCTTTGTTGGTCTGTCTGTCTGTCTGTCTGTCTTTCTCTTTGTTGGTCTGTCTGTCTGTCTGTCTGTCTTTCTCTTTGTTGGTCTGTCTGTTGGTCTGTCTGTCTTTCTCTTTGTTGGTCTGTCTGTCTTTCTCTTTGTTGGTCTGTCTGTCTGTCTGTCTGTCTGTCTTTCTCTTTGTTGGTCTGTCTGTCTGTCTTTCTCTTTGTTGGTCTGTCTGTCTGTCTGTCTGTCTTTCTCTTTGTTGGTCTGTCTGTCTGTCCTGTCTGTCTGTCTGTCTCGTCTTTCTCTTTGTTGGTCTGTCTGTCTGTCTTTCTCTTTGTTGGTCTGTCTGTCTGTCTGTCTGTCTGTCTTTCTCTTTGTTGGTCTGTCTGTCTGTCTGTCTGTCTGTCTGTCTTTCTCTTTGTTGGTCTGTCTGTCTGTCTGTCTTTCTCTTTGTTGGTCTGTCTATTTTAGAGTGTCTGTCTTTCTCTTTGTTGGTCTGTCTGTCTGTCTGTCTTTCTCTTTGTTGGTCTGTCTGTCTGTCTGTCTGTCTTTCTCTTTGTTGGTCTGTCTGTCTGTCTGTCTGTCTGTCTGTCTTTCTCTTTGTTGGTCTGTCTATCTTAGAGTGTCTGTCTTTCTCTTTGTTGGTCTGTCTATCTTAGAGTGTCTGTCTTTCTCTTTGTTGGTCTGTCTGTCTGTCTGTCTGTCTGTCTGTCTTTCTCTTTGTTGGTCTGTCTGTCTGTCTGTCTGTCTTTCTCTTTGTTGGTCTGTCTGTCTGTCTGTCTGTCTGTCTTTCTCTTTGTTGGTCTGTCTGTCTGTCTGTCTGTCTGTCTTTCTCTTTGTTGGTCTGTCTGTCTGTCTGTCTTTCTCTTTGTTGGTCTGTCTGTCTGTCTGTCTGTCTGTCTTTCTCTTTGTTGGTCTGTCTGTCTGTCTTTCTCTTTGTTGGTCTGTCTGTCTGTCTGTCTGTCTGTCCATCTCTCTGTCTCACGGTTAACCTTATGCTGTGTCCGTAAGTTTGTTTAGGTAGTCACGGTTTTCATTGTGTGTGTGTTGAGTGTGTGTTTTTGTGTGTGTGTGCGTGTGTGTGTGAGAGTGTGTGTGAGAGTGTGTGCGTGTGTGCGTGTGTGTGTTTGTGTGTGTGTTTGTGTGCGTGTGTGTGTTTGTGTGTGTGAGTGCTTGCTCTAATATTTTAAGCTCTCCTTGTGGAAAGATTAATAAAAGATATTACAGTAATTTGATGGTGATTTATGATAAGTGATGGATATTAATGTATGATGAGGCATAGTGAAGGGGGGAGAACTGATGGTGAAGGTCCCCCCCGCCCCCGCCCCCGCCCCCGCCCCCGCCCCACGCACACACATACACACACGGAGTCCGACTAGCGTGGACAAGGCCATGGGTGAATGACACAATATTATGTTTTTTATCGATTAATTTCATAATATATATATCAGACGGTATTTTCCCCGACCGAGCGCGTCTCGATAGGTCATTTAATACATTTAATAGAACATTACCGTAGATAACACTATAGTCGCCAGTCACTTGCCACTGCACTAATGTCGCCAGGCACAATATATTACGAATTTTAGCATCACTGCAGACTTGTATGTGCCACTGAAGACATGTAGTGTGATGTACATAATATAAACTACTGTGCATGTCTCTTCAGTGGCACATAAAAGTCTGTAGTGATGCTAAAATTCGTAATATATGATGCCTGGCGACATTAGTGCAGTGGCAAGTGACTGGCGACTATAGTGATATCTACGGTAGAAAAAGGGATATAATTGATATATTTTTTATCAACCTAAAATGAGCGAATTATAGGCAGTCATCCGCCCTTTGGATTATTAATGGTGGACATTTATGTGTAGTTTTTGAAGAAGTATTTTTTCTGCAGAGAGAGAGAGAGAGAGAGAGAGAGAGAGAGAGAGAGAGAGAGAGAGAGAGAGAGAGAGAGAGAGAGACGCCACCCCACTCGGAGCCATCTGGTGGACATTGTTGGAAACTAACCGCGGAAAGATTGAATTTTGTATGATTGCAGGAATTATTATTATTATTATTATTATTATTATTATTATTATTATTAGTTTATCTAGTAATATAAATAGCATATAAGTCATTACAACGTATTGTATGTACTACTTTTATCACTGTATTTTGCTACATTACACTTTGAACACACACACACACACACACACACACACACACACACACACACACACACACACACACACACACACACTAACAAAAAATAAAAACAAGTCTCCTTTATATTTCCCTACTATTTCCACTCATCACAATCTCTCCTATTCTTCCCACCCTCCCTTTGTATCCTCCGTCCGTCCTATCCTACCCTCCGTACCATCCTACCCTCCGTATTTACTTACCCTATCCCTATCCCTTTTTACCTATCACATTTACCTATCCTTTTTACCTACCCTGTCCTTTACCTACCCTAACCTATCCCTTTTTACCTATCACATATACCTATTATATTTACCTTACCCTATCCCTACTACCCCTCACACCTGCATCACCGGGACAGGTAATCAGGCTTCCTCTCTTCCCCAGCAGAAACAAGTGCCTTAATGAGAAGCGGCGTCGCGAACAAGAGAACACACATATAGAAGAACTGGCAGAGCTGATCCAGACCAGCATCGTCTCTGACATGAGCTCGCTCTCTGTCAAGCCGGACAAGTGCGCCATCTTGCAGCAGACGGTCAACCAGGTAGGTAATAAAGGTGTGTGTGTGTAAGTGTGTGTGTGTGTGTGTGTGTGTGTGTGTGTGTGTGTGTGTAAGGGTGTCTGTTTGTTTGTATTTGGATGTTAAATGTGTGTGTGTGTGTGTGTGTGGGAAGGGTGTTAGATGTGTAACTTAGCACATACATGATAGTACTCTCTCTCTCTCTCTCTCTCTCTCACACACTCCTGACACCCTCATTGTCACGTAATCACTCATCCCTGTCCCCTCTTCAAACACATTTTTCATCCTTCATCCTCCTCTCTCTCTCTCTCTCTTTTCTCTCTCTCTCTCTCTCTCTCTCTCTCTCTCTCTCTCTCTCTCTCTCTCTCTCTCTCTTCTCTCTCTCTCTCTCTCTCTCTCTGTCTCTCCTTCCCCCCCTTACTTCAATTTTCTTTCCTCCATCAATCTGTGTGTGTGTGTGTGTGTGGTGTGTGTGTGTGTGTGGGTGTGAGTGACGTGACGTTATGTGGGGACGCTCATGTGTGACAATGGTTTGGATGTGACGTATCCTGTATATATATAGTTGTGACGCTAACGAGGGAGGACTGAACAGCAGAATATACCTTTAAATTCTAAACATACACTTTAAACTTAGGAGGAGGGGAAGGACCCATGTGAAGGACGACACACCACACACACACACACACACACACACACACACACACACACACACACACACGCACACGCACGCCCCCTCTTTCTCTCTCTTCACATATAAGTTATCAAGTCGACTCATAGAACTACTATTTAACAACACAATGAGCCATGTATCACTTACCCATTAAACTCATCCACTAATAATAACACGAATCACCATAAACCCTCATTAGCGAACCACATCACGAACGTCCTTTCTATCACATCAACAACAACAATAATAACAATAACAACAATAATAACAACAACAGCAACAACACTAAGCGGGGTATCAATCAATAGGCAAGTGTAACATCTCGCGCGTCACTCTTGGCTTGAAGGAACATTGGTCTCGTCTTTATATAAGTAATCTGAGAGAGAGAGAGAGAGAGAGAGAGAGAGAGATATAATAATAATAATAATTTTATTCTCGGCCGGAGGCATACAGACAAAAACAAAGCAACAAGAACAAGCCAAGGAGTAAACTTAAGTACTAGATAACTACTAGATAAGAGAGAGAGAGAGAGAGAGAGAGAGAGAGAGAGAGAGAGAGAGAGAGAGAGAGAGAGAGAGAGAGAGAGAGAGAGAGAGAGAGAGAGCTGGGAGAAATAGAGAGAGCTGGGAGAAATAGAGAGAGCTGGGAGAAATAGAGAGCTGGAAGAGATGGAGAGAGAGAACTGGGAGAGAGCTGGGGGAGAGAGAGAGAGAGAGAGAGAGAGAGAGAGAGAGAGAGTAGAGAGAGAGAGAGAGAGAGAGAGAGAGAGAGAGAGAGAGAGAGAGAGAGAGAGCTGGGAGAAATAGAGAGCTGGAAGAGATGGAGAGAGAACTGAGAGAGAGAGAGAGAGATGAGAGAGAGAGAGAGGAGAGAGAGAGAGAGAGATGATGAGAGAGAGAGAGAGAGAGAAGCTGGAATATAGAGAGAGAGAGAGAGAGAGATAGAGAGATTGAGAGAGAGATGAGAAGAGAGAGAGATAGAGAGCGTCACAACATGTTGTAATCCGGAAAATTAATGGTTGGAAGACGAATGACGCACTGCTCTCTGCTGCATTCACTCCCGCCTTACGGTAATCACCTGTAGCACAAAAGGTAGGCAAACATAACTACGTATTTTATAGTGAGTTATGCATACTTGTTTGTGTGGTTTTTTTAATAGATATTTTGCCTCCATTCTTATACGAGTCGAGTCTATTAGCTGATATTGTTGCTATCTTTGCTTAATATGAGAGAGAGAGAGAGAGAGAGAGAGAGAGAGAGAGAGAGAGAGAGAGAGAGAGAGAGAGAGAGATTGGTGGAAGAAAGTATTGAGATATAGAGGAAGGAAGGAAGGAAGGAAGGAGGCAAGGAAGGAGAGATGTAGGAGTGTATAAATAGGTAAACAGGAAGGCAGACGCAGGAGGGAAGGAGGGAGGTCGTGATGAAGCTTGCGTCATGGCCACACACACACACACACACACACACACCTGTTGCTAGCGAGGTGGGTGAAGGACGTACAGCTCATAGCGCCATTACTTCCTCTCCCTGCCTCGGCTTGCTCTGCCTCGCCATTTTCAAGCTGTATATACACTTCACCCTACCTCAACCTGCCTCTCTTACCCTGCCTCACCTACCTCAACCTGCCTCTCTTACCCTGCCTCACCCTGCCCCTCTTCACCCTGCCTCACCCTGCCTTTCTTCACCCTGCCTCACCCTGCCTCTTCACCCTACCTCACCCTGCCTTTCTTCACCCTACTTCACCCTGCCTCACCCTGCCTCTCTTCACCTACCTCACCCTGCCTCTCTGTACACCCTACCTCAATAGTTTGCAGTAAGATCTGAAGGAGAGAGAGAGAAGAGAGAGAGAGAGAGAGAGAGAGAAGAGAGAGAGAGAGAGAGAGAGAGAGAGAGAGAGAGAGAGAGAAGAGAAGAGAAGGAGGAGAGAAAAAAAGAAGAGCGAAAGATAAATAAAATGAAAAAAGGGAAAGGGAAGAGGGGAGAGATTTAATTGAATTTGTGGGATTAGTTCAACACACCAGAAAATTAATTTGGGAAAAAAGCTTCCCCTTAAAATAAAGAAAAACCAAATAAAAAGGAAAAAAATGGAAGGAATCAGCTGTAGGAAAGGGGGAAACCCCCCAAACCAACCCCACCACACCCTCCACTCCACGCAAACCACCACCACCCACCCCCCACTCCCCATTTCCCAACCCCACCCCCACCCCACCCCCAAACCACCCCACTCCCAACCACCCCACCACCAAACACCCCCCCTTCCCAAACCCCCAAAACAAACCCCCACCACACCCCACCCACCACAAACCCCCACCCCCACCACCCCCACCCCCCCACCACCACTCCCATACCACCACACCCCCCCCACCCCCCCAACACCCCACCCATCTACTTCACCTCTTTATTTTTCCCTAAAATTTAAAAGTTTATTAATCTTTTATAGTTTAATACGGGTGTTCTTTTTAAATTTTATCTAAGATTTCCTGCAGCACTCCCACTAAAACCTTTGCCCACATTGTACACAAAAACCCACATACCCAAAACCACACCCCACAAAACCAACACACCCATACATTTTTCCCCCTTTTTCTTCCTTTTCCTCCCCTTTCCTTCCTTGCTTCCTTTTTCCCTCCTCTGATTTTCCCCCCCCTCGCTTATCCCCCCCTTCCTTTTTCCCCTCCCACCCATTTACACACAAAAACACCCCAACCCACACAACCACAAAACAAAAAACACACCCCAACACCCACACACACAAAAACCCCACACACACAAAAAAACCCGAAAAAGAAAGACTGGAAAAATTTTTAAATACAAACCGGGCCCCGGACGAGTGTGCTCGGGCCCTGAAAAACCCAAAAACTAGGAAAATTTACAAACACCACCAAAAACACACACCCCCTCGCTTTAAAATATTAAATAACGTCAAAAACCAAAAAATAGACTTCCATAAAAGGTCCCGGTGTTCAACGGGTATTTAAAAGGGGGCAATGGGAAAATTTGAAAGGGGGAAACCATATCTAAACCCCCCGGGTGACTTTTTAGAGTTTCGGGGTTTAAATTAAAATGCACATAAAAGGGAAAGATGGGGGTTTTGTAAAGGGTAAAAAGGGTTTGTTGTTTTTTTGTTAAAGGAGATTTTTTTAAAACAAACGACATTACGAAACTCAGAAAAAAAAAAATGAGTTTCTTTACACAAGTCTTTTCCCTTTACCCATTTTTTGTTAGTTTTTTCGTACACTGATTGAGTGACCCCAAAAATGAGGGGAAAATAAAAATGATTTTCGTCCAAAAGCCCTTTTCTACCCTTTTTTTGGGTTAGTTGGGTTTTGTACCTTTGATGAAAACTAAAATGAGTTTGGGAAATTTTTAAGATCAGATAAGATACTTTGATCTATCTAACCTTTGCAAGTACCAAATACAAGGTTTTGACTACAAAAAACGCCCCCACGCCAGGGCCAAATTGGGGTGGGAAATATAAAAAAATTTGAATTTTGGCAAACGTAGGAAAAAAAGGAAAGGGGAAATGGGTGGTAATGGTTGTGAGGTAATGGGATAAAGGGGATTGTTTAAAGGGGAAAAAGGTTTATTTTTTTGTACAAAAAGTAAAAGGGGGTGGAAAATTTTTTTTAGGCTGTAATGGCAGATATGTCTAAAAAAGGGGTGTAAAATTTCTCTCTCTCTCTCTCTCTTCCCCCTTTCCCCCCTCCATGTTCCCCTCCTCCTCCCTTTTCTCTTTTTTCTCTCTCTCTCTCTCTCTTCTCATTTTTTTCCCCCCTCTCTTTGTTTTTTCTCTCTTTTGAAGGAAATGGGAATGGATAGGGAAAGAGGAAAGGGAAAAGGTGGAGAAGGAAAAAAGGGGGGAAAGAAGATTTGGAGGAAGAGAGAGAGAGGGGAGAGAGAGAGAGAGAAAGAGAGGAGAGGGGAGAGGGGAGAGAAAAGGGGGGGAGGTTTAGTGGGGCCTTTGTGGCCTTTTAAACGGGGGTCCCCCTGCACTCATGGCAAGGACATTTTTTTTCTTTTTTCATCCTTTTTCTTTTCCCCCACTCTCTCTCCCCTCTCTCTCTCCCGCCGTCCTTTACTCAATCTAAAACTCCCCTCTTTAAATCCTTTGCCTTTATCACTCCCCTCACTCATTTTTTTCCTCTCTCTCCTCTCCTTTTCGTCTCTCTCTCCCATCTTCCCCTCTCTCCTCCCTCTCTCCTTCCCCCTCTCTCCGCCTCTCTCCCCCTCCTCCCCCTCCCCTCCTCTCTTCCCCTCTCTCCCCTCCTACTTCTCCCAAACCCTTTTCCCCACACATTTTTCTTTTTTTTGGGACAAAATTTTTAACCCCCCTTTCCCAAAACAATGGGGTTTAGGTGTTTTAACCCCCCTTTAGGGCCAAAATCTTTCCTTTGCTATAATTTAAAATGGTTGGGGTTTTCGAGCTATACAATTACGAAAAGTCCCTGAAATACCAAAATTGCTAGTGGACAAGGGTCCTTTAAAAAAGTCCCCACTATAAAAAAATTGCTTGTAACCACAAAAAAACGTCCCAATGGTAACCCAAAATTTCAAAAGGAAAAAAAATTCGTTTTTTGGGGGGGCCCCAAGGGGGTTAAAGGGGCCGGGGGGGTGTAAGCCTTGACAGTAAGGTTTTGTTTTTCATTAAATGTAGGGACTAGGTTTTGGGGGAAAAACTTTTGGCCCGGCAGGTGTGTAAGGTGGGTTTTTGGGGCGGGCGGGGTAAAGGGGAGACATTTGGGGTTAAAATATCAAATTTACCGGGAAACTGTGTATCTTTTGTCTTCGGGTTTTTTTTCATTTTTTTGGCAAAATTTTTTCCCGGTTTTTTTTTTAAATTTTTCCTCGTTTTTTTTTTTCTTTTTTTTCTTTTTGGGACCCTTTCCTCCTCCTCCCCCCTCCTCCTCCTTCCCCCCCCCTCCTCCTTCCCTTTTCTTTTCTCCTCCCCCTCCCCTCCTCCTCCTCCTCCTCCTCCCCCCTCCCCCCTCCCCTCCTCCTCCTCCCCCTTTTCCCCCTCCTCCTCCTTCTCCTTCCCCCTCCTTCCCCTCCCCCTCCTCCCCTCCCCCTTCCCCCTTTTTTCCCCCTCCTTCCCCTCCTCCTCCTCCTCCCCCTCCTCATCCCCTTTCCCCTTCTTCTTCCTCCTCCCTCCTTCCCCCTTTTTCCCTTTTCCTTCCCCCCTTCCCCCTCCTCCTCCTCCTCCTCCTCCTGCTCCTCCTTTCCCCCCTCCTCCTCCCTCCTCCTCCTCCTCCTCCTCCCCCCCCTCCTCCTCCCCTGTGTTTCACACCATTTTTAAAACACACATACAAAGAACCCCCCCATTTAAGCACTTAAAACCCACCCCCACAAACCCGTAGTAGTTACCATAGATTACAGGGGTTTCAAAACTTTCCCCACAAAATTCCCCCTGCAGTTTTTCTATATTGCATGGGATATTTCTTTTCCGGCCAGCTTTTGGCTGGAGGGTGGGTGGGGGGGAGGAGCCCCTTTTACTTTTCCCATCCCCTTTCCTTTTTATTATCTAGTTGTGTAAATGTAGTTTTAAAAAAACAGTCTTGGAAAACCTATCGGTTGTTTTCTTTTTTTGTGTTTTCCCTTTTTTTTTCCTCCTCCTCCTCCTCCTCCCTCCTCCGCTCCCCTCCTCCCCCTCCTCCCCTCCTCCTCCTTTCCCCCTCCTCCTCCTCCCTCTGCTTCCTCTTCTTCTTCCTCCCCCTTAAAAGGGTATAAATTCCCCCACGCCAAATTTCCCCCCCCCCCCCCCCCCCTTTACCTCTCCCTTTTCCTCCCCCTTTTTTTTTTTTGGTTTACCCATTCCCCCAAAATCCCCCTCCCCCCTTCTTTTTCCCTTTTCCCCCTCCCCCCCCCTCTTTTCCCCTTTTATGAACCTTTCCCTTTTTCCCCCAAAAACCCCCCCTCTCCCCTCCTTCTCTCTTTCCGTTTTCTCCTCTCCCCACCTTCCTTCCTCTCCCCCTTTTTCTCTCTCTTTTCCCCCTTTCCCCTCTCCCCCTCTCTCCCCCTTCTCCCTTTTATTTTCTCTATCCCTCGTCCTCCCCTTCCCCCCCCTTCTTTTCCCTTTTCTTTTCGGCTCCTCTCCCCCCTCACAAACCCCAAACTCTTTCCCCTCGCCCTCCTCTCTTTTCTCTCTCTTCCGACTTTTTCCCTTCTTTTCCCTTCTTCCTCTCTCTCCCTCCCCTTCGGTCCCCTCTCCCCCCCCCTCACACTCTCGGTTTTCTCTCTCTCTCTCTCCTTTTTCTCCCTTTCCCCCGGCATTCTTCCCCTTCCCCTCTTTTCCCATCCTCCCTTTCCCCTCCCTCTTTTTCTCTCTCTCCTCTCCTTTGCTCTCTTCTCCTAAACCCCCTCCTTCCCTTTCCCCCCCTCTTTTTCTTCTCCCCCCCCAACCCCCCCCCCACCCCCCTCCTCTCCTTCTTCGTTCCCCATTTCCTTCCCCTCTCCCCTCGTCTCTTTTTCTCTCCCTCTCTTTAAACCCCTTTCCCCCTACGCATCTTAATCTTTCCCTCCCTTTCCCTTTTTTTCTTTCTTCCCCGGGGTTTTAGGGTTCCCGGGGTTTGGGAAAAAGTCGTGGGGCTCTCATGCAGCGTCCCCTTTTGGGATTGGGCAAACGGTTTTGAGTCCACCAAATTTTTGTCCCCGGGTGGTTTGGGGGCTTTGTATGTCCAAAAGCCTTGGGAAAGTGGCTAGATAGGAAACAAGTATCTTTTTTTATTTTTCTTTTTTTTTTTTTTTTTTCCCTTCGCTCCTTCCCTCCCCCCCTTTCCTTTTCCCCCCCTTTTCCCTTCCCCTTTCCTTTTCCTTTTCCCTTTCCCTTTTTTTTCCTTCCCCTCCCCTCCCCCCCTTCCTTCCTTCCTTTTCCCTTTCCCTTTTTTTTTTTCCCTTTCCTTTTTTCCCTTTCCCTTTCCCCCCTCCCTTTCCCCTTCCTTTCCTTCCCTTCCCCCCCTTTTTCCTTTCCCTTTCCCTTTCCCCCCCTTCCTTTCCCTTTCCCATTTTCCCTTTCCCCCGCCCCTTCCTTTCCTTCCTTTCCCCTTTTTCCTTCCTTTCCCTTTGCTCCTCCTTCCTTCCTTATTTCCTTTTCCCCTCCCTCCTTTCCCTTCCTTTTCCCTTTCCCTTCCCTTTCCCCTTTCCTTTTCCCTTTCCGGCCTTCCCTCTCTTCCTTTTTTTTCCCCCCCTTTTACTTTCCCTTTTTGCGGACGAAACCCAAACCCTTCCCCCCTTTTGTTAACCTCAAATATGGAGGTCTCCTCTGTTCCCGTGTTTAAATGAGGGTGATAAAAGTGAAAGGTGATGAGGAATTTATGGTGTAGGTGCATCTTGGTGGGTTTTTTGTTGGGTGGTGTTTGGGGGTAAAGTATAAGGGGGGAAAATTTTTTTCCTCTCTCCTCTCCCCTCTCCCCAAATGGGGGGGCTTGGGGGCCTCTTCCTCCTCCTCCGGGGGGGCTCTCCCCCTGCCCTCTCTCTCCCCTCCTTTGCTCCTTTGGGCTTCCCTCTCGATCTCTTCTTTTTCTCTTCCCGTCTCTTCTCTCTCCCCTTTTGGGGGTTTTCCGTCATTCTGCGGGACTCCCGGGTTTTAAATTTTGTTCCTCAAATCTCCTTTTAAACCCTAGTGGGTGGATGGATTGGGGGGGGGATAATAAAATTTTTGGGTGGGTGTAAGGGGGGGGGTGGGGGGGGTGTTTTTGTTTGTGTGGTGTTATGGGTTTTGTGGGTGTGGGTTGTGTGTGTGTGTGGTGTGTTTGTGTTGGGTGGGTGGGTTTTTGTTGGTGTGTTGATTTGGGGGTGGGGGTTGGGGGTGGTTGGGGGGTTTTGGTGGGGGGGGGGTGGGGGGGGGATGGGTAGTGGGTGGGTATGGGGTTGGGGTTTGGGTTTTGGTTGGGGTTTTGGGGGTTTTTGGGTGTGTGGGGGGGGGGTGGGGGGGGTTTTAATTTTTTTTGTTGGGTGGTGGGTTGGTTTTGGGGGGGTGGGGGGGGGTGGGGGTTTTGGGGGTGGATGGGGTGGTGGGGGGGGTAAATGGTTTTCTTCACATGACTTACGAGGTCAGCCACCCTTTTCTCATGACCTTGCACCTCTGCCCTCGTCACCCTTTGATCAAGGTCAGTGTCCTTCCCTGCATCAACGGATTGGTCAGTGTGCGAAAACAACAACAAATTATATCCTGATAGTAATAATGGTAATAGTAGTAAAGATAACAATAATAATAATAATAATGATAATAATAATACCGAGAAGCATACTCACATCATACATACACACGTTCATAGTTCCGCAAACACATATGAAGTTCACAAGAATTCCAGAGTTACAACAAGATAAGATAAGATACTTTGATCCTATCTAGACACTTTGACTGTACCAACTCAAGGTTTTGGCTAACAGCGCCGACCACACAGGACGATTTATGGTGGAACTGTGGGCCGCTGAACCGAATGGCGGCAGATTATTACAAGGAGGTTCGATGTACCGTATGTAGCTGTACACCGCGAGAGGGGGGTCAGCGGGAAAAGGGGGGTTAGGTATGGTGGGATAAGTGTGGGCGTGAGAACCATGGGCAGGGATATGTGTGGGCGTGAGAACCATGGGTGGGGATATGTGTGGGCGTGAGAACCATGGGTGAGGAATATGTGTGGGCGTGAGAACCATGGGTGGGGATATGTGTGGGCGTGAGAACCATGGGTGGGGATATGTGTGGGCGTGAGAACCATGGGCGAGGATATGTGTGGGCGTGAGAACCATGGGCGAGGATATGTGTGGGCGTGAGAACCATGGGTGGGGATAAGCGTGGGCGTGAGAACCATGGGATAAGTGTCAGCAAGAAGGTCAGGAGGGTATAGGATGATGATGATGGTGCTGACGGTGCTGACAGGGGTCGTAGTGGCGTCGTGGTGGCGTCAGCATGTGCGTCATCAGCAGGCTGGGTGTCGTCGGGCCTCGTTGTCATGGTTTTGCCGCTACTGCGCATGACCCTGGGGCTTCCTGAGCCTGGCGAGCCGCGGGGTGCATGTGCGGCGCCTGCTGGAGGAGGAAGAAGAGGAAGAGGAAGAGGAGAGGAGGAGGAGGAGGAGGAATACATACACTAACATAGTTAGATAAGAAGAATAGGAGAAGGTGGAGAGGCGTAGATTGTATTCAGGTGTATGTCTCTCCCTACCCTCCCTCTCACTCCTCTTCCACCGTCTCTCCCCCTCCCCTCTCCCTCCCATGGTAGTGAGGGGGGGGGGAGCGGTCGATACGCTGACGGGGAGGAAAGTTCGTGGGAAGGTAGGGTAGGCAGGAAGCAGGCAGGCAGGTAGGTAGGTAGGTAGGTAGGTAGGCAGACAGACAGACAGACAGGCAGGCAGGCAGGCAGGCAGGCAGGCAGGCAGGCAGGCAGGTAAGCAGGCAGGTAAGCAGGCAGGTAGGTAAGCAGGCAGGCAGGCAGGTAAGCAGGCAGGCAGGTAAGCAGGCAGGCAGGCAGGTAGGTAAGCAGGCAGGTAGGTAAGCAGGCAGGCAGGCAGGTAAGCAGGCAGGCAGGCAGGCAGGCGGGTAGACAGGTAAGCAGGTAAGCAGGCAGGTAAGCAGACAGACAGGCAGGCAGGTAGGCAGGTGGGTAGGCAGGCAAGATGGTAGGTAGGAAGGTAGGGGATGAAGGAAGTAGGGAGAAAGAGGAGGAAAATAAATAAATAAATAAAGGTGCCGAGATGTTGTAGTATAGGTGGAGGAGGGGAAGTGGAATGCAGAGGAAAAGGGGAGGATGGAGGTGGAGGAGAGGGTAGGGAGGTAAAGGAGGGGTGTTTGCTTGCTTTATCGGTGGGGAGAGGAAAGAGGGGGGGGAGGGAGGTTGTGGTCTGTTTATGCTGTTGACTTAGGACAGGAGAGAAATAACCTTGTCCCTTTTCCTTTTCCCTCTCCCTTCCTCTTCCCTCTCCCTTCATATTTCCCCTCCTCCTTCCCCCCTCCCTCCCTCCCTCCCTCCCTCCCTCCCTCCCTCTGTCCCTTGTAAAGCATAACCCTAAAGATGGACGTTATATTACAACTTCTTTTTTCCACTCGCCAACGCATTATTAAGTTTTAGAATTAGCGTCGTCGTAAAGTAGATAATATGCATAAAAAAAATAAGGTATTCATAATTTATGTTCTTATTTTCGAGGGTAAAAAAGTTATCTTAAGATCAGTAGGAATATTATAAGTGATTATATATAATTTTCTTTTTTTATGGGGTAGTGACGCCTCGTAATACTGATAGGAACGAGTTATGACCGAGCTGACCGCCGACTGCCACGTGATGGCAGTCGGCGGCCAGCCCAAAGTTGCATGAGTTTGTAGATTTTGCGACTTTTATAACAGCAAATAAAGCCACACACACACATGCATCAGTTTTTATTTTATTATTATATTTTTTTGCGAAGGTTTCTGTGAATTGATGAATAAATGTGAACGAGGAAGACAGGACCAAGGGAGAAGAATAAGAAAAGATACGAAAATATAATTACAAGAAAATGTAAGAACTAAGAAGCGAAGACACGGACTTAAAATATAGTAAAAATAAAAGAAAATTTATCCTAAAGAGAATAATTGCATGATTTTGATTTACCCGAATATTGAAGGAAGAAATAGAGATTGAGGACTTAGTAAAGGATGAAATAATTATGGAAGAAGCATAGAGGGAGGAGGAGGATAAAGGAATGTATAGAGGAGGAGGAGGAGCAGGAGGATAAAGGAATATATAGAGGAGGAGGAGGAGGATAAAGGAATATATATAGGAGGAGGAGGAATAATACATAGGAATACATAGGAATAACAGACACCAGGAGACCTATTGGTCCATAACGAGGGTATCTGCTGAACTACATACTACTAACTATCAACTACATGTAAGAAAACAGTTGGAAAAGGATACCATGTCCCTAAAGAAGATAGGAGGAGGAGGAGGAGGAGGAGAAGGAGGAGGAGGAGGAGAAGAAGAAGAAGAAGAAGAAGAAGAAGAAGAAGAAGAAGAAGAAGAAGAAGAAGGAAGAGGAGGAGGAGGAGGAGAAGGAAGAGGATTACAAAGGATTACAAAGGAAACACAAACAGCAACAGACCGATAGGTCCTTACAAGGCTGTTTGCTTTAACTGCACTACACTAACTAGATGATAAGAGAGAAAGGATAGGAAAGTAGAAGGCTCCTCCCCACCCACCCATCCCTCCAGCCGAAGCTGGCCGGAAAAGGAGGAAGGAAGAGGAGGAGGAGAAGGAAGAGAAGGAGGAGGAAGAGGAGGAAGGAGAGGGAAACACAGGCTTACAGAGAGGAGGAATGGTAACCCCGGGGCCAGTAACCTCTGAACAGGGGGCTTCACGATGGGGGGGCGGGGGTAAGGGGGGGCGCAGTTACCGTCGCCATGACAACACACGGCACATGCACCGCCATGCCCCCCCCCCCCCCCTAACCTCCCTGCTGCCCTATAGGAGGAGGAGGGGGAGTGCAAATAGCAGACTGTATAAGAATGAAGGAAGTAAAGGAAGGTAGACCAGAAGGAATTTATAATTTTTTGAAGGTTTGTCTCACTATAACCTTTCCTCATTCTCACATTCCTCCACCTTCCCTCCTCCTCCTCCTCCTCCTCCTCCTCCTCCTCCTCCTCCTCCTCCTTCCTCCTCCTCCTCCTCCTCCTCCTCCTCCTCCTCCTCCTCCTCCTCCTCCTCCATGGAGGAGGAGATACCATGATACCTGATACCATGCAGTTTTTCTATACTGCATGGTATCACTTCATTTCCGGCCAGCTTCGGCTGGAGGGATGGGTGGGTGGGGAGGAGCCTTCTACTTTCCTATCCTTTCTCTCTTATCATCTAGTTAGTGTAGTGCAGTTAAAGCAAACAGCCTTGTAAGGACCTATCGGTCTGTTGCTGTTTGTGTTTCCTTTGTAATCCTTTGTAATCCTCCTCCTTACTATCCTTTCTCTCTTATTATCTAGTTAGTGTAGTGTAGTTAAAGCAGACAGCCTTGTAAGGACCTATTGGTCTGTTGCTGTTTGTGTTTCCTTTGTAATCCTTTGTAATCCTCCTCCTTCACCTCTCTTCCCTCCTCTTCCTTCTCCTCCTCCTCCACCTCCTCCTCCTCCTCCTCCTCCTCCTCCTCCTCCTCCTCCTCCTCCTCCTCCTCCTCCTCCTCCAAATCACAGGTAGTACAAAATACATACATACATTTAGAAAGCTTACTTATTCCATCACTTTAGACATGGCTACGTATATCACCTGTTGAATTCACGTACAGGAATTATTACTATTATCATTATTATTGTTATTATGGATGTGTCTTATGGAGAGAAGAACACGTGCATATATTTTTCAACCACGTGGCAGTAAGGTGACCACGTGTACGAGGGGCGAGGGTATGGGCCAACCAGGGGGGAGCGTGGGGCAGGGGGGGTATGGTGTGTGGTAGGAGGGAGGGAGGGTATGCATGGTAGTGGTTGCAGGGGTGTATAGTAGACGAGAGGCTGTATGGTCTATTTTTTTAACAAGGCGAAAATTCCATCCTATAAGGCCTCATGCTTAAAATTATGCCTATGTTTACCTGATAATAGGGTTAACTCTGATCAAATACAGCTGACATTTAGAAGAAGTGTAGTATTCCCTTCTCCTGGCATCAAATATCAGTCTGTAAGCAGCAAGGGGTCAGGATTTTTTACCTCGATAAAAAAAACAGTGTAATAGTAGTAGTAGATAGTCTATTCACTTACTGATTCTTGGGATGCTCGTGCTACCCGAGTATGTAAGTGACGTCGCTGATTGGCTGATGCACGCGGGCTGGGTGGTGAGGTGGTGGTATTTTGGTAGCCTCGCCATCAGCGATCCTTACATACTCAGGTAGGCCGTCACTCCAAAATCAGCTTAATGAATAGACTATATGTGTTGTAGTTTAGTCGTGTGGCGCAGGTGGCAGGAGAGGTGGTGGAGGCAGATTACCTACTACCTAATCACCTTCTTGTCTACCTTTGTCTCCTTCTCCTCTTTTCTTTCACTTCCATCTATAGACCACCTCCTCCTCCTCCTCTTCCTCCTCCTTCCTTTCTTTCACCTCCATCCTCTTTCATACCACCTCCTCGTTCTCCTCCTTCTCCTCCTCCTTCTCATTTCATATCCTATCATTCTTCACTACGAAACTTGCATTTTCCTATCTTCTTTAGGGACATGGTATCATTTTTCCAACTGTCCTCTTACATGTAGTTGTAGTTAGTAGTATGTAGTTCAACAGATACCCTAGTTATGGAACAATAGGTCTTCTGGTGTCTGTTATTCCTATGTATTCCTATGTATTCCTATGTATTCCTCCTCTTCCTCCTCCCCCTCCCCCTCCTCTCCTCCTCCTCCTCCTCCTCCTCCTCCCTCCTCCTCCTCCTCCTCTAACCCACCAGGCGTTCACACAAGGATGAAAAAAGGTAGAGGGCAGGCGATGGGACTGTATGGGTACCTGAGTAAGACAGGATTGTTAATGGATAAGTTACACAACAGCCACCACCAACACCTCCACTACTACCTTTCTTTCTCCCTTAGTATGCTAGCGGGGAGCAGGCCACACACACACACACACACACACACACACACACACACACACACACACACACACACACACACGGGTCTTACGCAACACCCCTACGCCGCGTCAACACTACGCATATAGTCTTCTTCCCCCCACATAAAGCTAAAGGAAAAAAATCCATCCTGCTTTCTTTATTTTCCTTCCTTGCCTCCCTTCCTCATTCTAGTACGTCATCGTATTGGTGGAGGAACGTGTGTGTGTGAGTGTGCGTGTGTGTGTGTGTGTGTGTGTGTGTGTGTGTGTGTGTGTGTGTGTGTGTGGTGGGTCGTAATGGTTAGTTAAAGTTAATTTATTAATGTGGTTACCTATATCTTGATGTGTTGTGGCGGAGTGAAGACATGACTGTGTTTCTTAAGTGATGCTGTGGTGTAGGTAGGACTAGTGGTGTGTGTGTGGGTGGTCATGGATGCGGTAGTGGTGTGGTAAATGTCATGATGGTGGTGGTGTAGCAGTGATATACTTACTCACTTGTAGCAGAGGATGTAGTTAATATCGTAGTGGTGATTGTGTGTGTGTGTGTGTGTGTGTGCGCGCAACTATGAAGAGTAAAATCATACGCACAATCGTGGGATAACTCAGCTATTTCGGTTCCTCAGAGTCGGGGTACAATAAAATACTATTCATTCTATCTCTGTGTTATACAAGTCGGTGTATTTCCCTTGTGATGTCGGAGGAAGGAGGGAAAGGATAATTCTAAACCCTGGCGGCAGCTGAGGAAATTCCCTCTAGGATAATCTCCAGTAAAGTACAGTGGAGGTTCTCTATTAATTTTGTGGTAAAGAGATCATATAGGATTCTGTTCTAAGAGTGTAGGAGGTGAGTGTAGAGGCACATGTTTAATTTTATGCCTCGAGTGTACACAAGTCTGGTAAAGTATACATTGAAGGATCCTTGAGTGTAAGACAGGGTGGTATTCAATGATATAGGACAAATACGTTTAGAAATAGTGATGTGTTAGACATGATAAATACTATGAAATGAAAACGAGGGAATATCATATCTTTGTGAGGGATTTAGGGAGGAGGAGAAGAGCCTTGTAGGGTGAAATAGACTAACTAAAGATAGTGCTTAATAGTGTATACGTATGGAGATAAGATAATGATAGGAAGGTGAAGGATAGTGTAGGAGAGAATAATGAGGGCAGTGCGACCATTGATCGTGACTGCCATGACGACCACAACCCCCCCCCCCCCCCCCCCCCCCCCCCCCCCCTCACTCTCCTTTCCCTTCACCTCCCTGAGCTCGACCACTATTTCCTCCTACACCACCCCACACACACACACACACACACACACACACACACACACACACACCGTAGTGTAGTGGTTAGCACGCTCGGTTCACAACCAAGAAGTTCCGGGTTCGATCCCCGGGCGGAGCGGAGATAGATGGGCTGTTTTCTTAAAACCCGATCCCCTGTCCACTCTGCAGTGAATGGGTACCGGGTGTTAGCCGGGGGTTTGTGACCCGCCTCCCGGGGTGGTGGCTTTGGTCTACACTAAGCAGTAAGGATGAATGATAAAATGTAGCAATGGAGACGGGGCCATACGAGTGTAGCTCAGGCTCTGTAAAATACAACTAGGTGAATACACCTCTCTCTCTCTCTCTCTCTCTCTCTGGGGGGATCATCACGGATAGAGAAGAGTTGTGCTGTTGGAGGAGGAGGAGGGAAGAGGCATTTTGATGTATCAGCTGCTCAACAACTTCCTCCCCTTCTCTCTCCTCCTCCTCCATGGCTTAAGCCTCACCACTCACGTATACCTTAGGCGTCCAATGAGCTGGCGGAGTGACTTGACTGAGTATCGTGGTGACAGACTGATTATCCTGACGACTTAATGAACTGAGTTTTACTTGACTGGCTGATCGACTGGAAATAGTCTGATAAACTGTGGATAGGTAGGCTGGTTGTGTTAGTAAGTTATTGGTTGGCTGTCTAGTGGCTGCCTGTCTGCCTGTCTGTGTCTGTCACTGCCTACCTGTCTGTCTGTCTCACTGCTTACCTGTCTGTCTGTCTCACTGCCTACCTGTCTGTATGTCTCACTGCCTACCTGTCTGTATGTCTCACTGCCTACCTGTCTCACTGCCTGTCTGTCTGTCTGTCTCCCTGCCTACCTGTCTGTCTCACTGCCTACCTGTCTGTCTGTCTCTGCCTACCTGTCTCACTGCCTGTCTGTCTGTCTGTCTCACTGCCTACCTCTCTGTGTCTGTCACTGCCTACCTGTCTGTCTGTCTCTGCCTACCTGTCTCACTGCCTGTCTGTCTGTCGGTCTCACTGCCTACCTCTCTGTGTCTGTCACTGCCTACCTGTCTGTCTGTGTCACTGCCTACCTGTCTCACTGCCTGTCTGTCTGTCTGTCTGTCTCACTGCCTACCTCTCTGTTTGTGTCACTGCCTACCTGTCTGTCTGTGTCACTGCCTACCTGTCTGTCTGTCTGTCTCACTGCCTGTATGTCTGTTCACTGCCTACCTCTCTGTTTGTGTCACTGTCTACCTGTCTGTCTGTGTCACTGCCTACCTGTCTGTCTGTCTCACTACCTGTCTGTCTGTCTGTCTCACTGCCTACCTCTCTGTTTGTGTCACTGCCTACCTGTCTGTCTGTGTCACTACCTACCTGTCTGTCTGTCTCACTGCCTAGCCTACCTGTCTGTCTCTCACTGTCAACCTGTGTCTGTTTCTGCCTACCTGTGTCTGTCTCACTGCCTACCTCTCTGTGTCTGTCACTGCCTACCTGTCTATCTGTGTCACTGCCTACCTGTCTGTCTGTCTCACTGCCTACCTGTCTGTCTGTCTCACTGCCTACCTCTCTGTGTCTGTCACTGCCTACCTCTGTCTGTCTCACTGCCTACCTGTCTGTCTGTGTCACTGCCTGCCTGTCTATCTGTGTCACTGCCTACCTGTCTATCTCTGTCTGTCTCACTGCCTACCTGTCTGTCTGTCTCACTGCCTACCTGTCTGTCTGTCTCACTGCCTACCTGTCTGTCTGTCTCACTGCCTACCTGTCTGTGTCTCAATGCCTACCTGTCTGTCTGTCTCACTGCCTGTCTGTCTGTGTCTCACTGCCTACCTGTCTGTCTGGCTCACTGCCTACGTGTCTGTCTGTCTCAATGGCTACGTGCCTGTCTGTCTCACTGCCTACCTGTCTGTCTGTCTCACTGCCTACCTGTCTGTGTCTCACTGCCTACCTGTCTGTCTGTCTCACTGCCTACCTGTCTGTCTGTCTCAATGCCTACGTGTCTGTCTGTCTCACTGCCTACCTGTCTGTCTGTCTCACTGCCTACCTGTCTGTGTCTCACTGCCTACCTGTCTGTCTGTCTCACTGCCTACCTGTCTGTCTGTCTTAATGCCTACGTGTCTGTCTGTCTCACTGCCTACCTGTCTGTCTGTCTCACTGCCTACCTGTCTGTGTCTCACTGCCTACCTGTCTGTCTGTCTCACTGCCTACCTGTCTGTCTGTCTCAATGCCTACGTGTCTGTCTGTCTCACTGCCTACCTGTCTGTCGGTCTCACTGCCTGTGTGTCTGCATCACTGCCTGCCTAACTT
>JACEEZ010000684.1:295000-352500 GCA_016584305.1 Chionoecetes opilio | reverse complement strand
TCTCATGACTGGTATGGTCAGGGGAATCTTTAGCATCTTACTGTAAATATTATCTTAGGGGCTTTTATTGTACAGGACGTACCTCATGAATAGGGCATCTTTTTAGTACTGTAATCGGTTATTTGTAGGTAGAGTGATTGAAATGCCACTACGTACCGTGTATCATTATTTGAAGAATGTAGTACAAGATGGCTGTTGCAGATTAGAACCTTAAGGTATTTTAAGGATGTGATCTCTTTTCAGATTAAAAGTTTTAACGGATTTTTTTTCGTTGCAGGCTCTTGATGGATTCATATTCCTCATAAGCACTGAGGGAAAAATTGAGTTTGTGACGGACAAAGTGAGTCAGTACATCAAGTTTACATCGGAGGACTTGACTAGCAAGAGTATCTACAACATAATCCATGTAGGAGACCATAGCAAATTCTCCTCTTCTTTTATGTCAATAGGTATACACAGTTTGAGTTGCTTTTTTTGTTGTTTGTCTTTGAATCAGCTTTTTTGTGCAGTGTTCAGAAAACAATGGCTTTTATTGAGTGGCATCTTTCAAACTTGGACATGTACTGATGCTAATTTGTGTGTGAGCAAGTATTACTTGTGGGTTTTATATATATATATATATATATATATATATATATATATATATATATATATATATATATATATATATATATATATAATAGTCTCTCTCTCTCTCTCTCTCTCTCTCTCTCTCTCTCTCTCTCTCTCTCTCTCTCTCTCTCTCTCTCTCTCTCTCTCTCTCTCTCTCTCTCTCTCTCTCTCTCTCTCTCTCTCTCTCTCTCTCTCTATTATATATATATATATAATAAAATATATATATATATATATATATCATATATATCACTTGCTTATTTATTTTCCCATGTATAATGAGGTGGTGTGCAGTAGGTTACATATGGGGCAGAAAGGTTGTGTCTGTGTGACAGCATAATGTATTGCCCTGGCTGTGATGTATGTATGGGCCATGAGTGATGTGTGTGTGTGTGTTGTGTATAAATGTGTCACTGTGGCGTACATGGCTTCAAAACAGACCCTTCCAGCACTATGAAAGTTTTATTTTGATTTGTGTGCCAGTTGTATGAAAAAAAACATGACAGGATTATTTCTAAGTTAGGGCAATGCTGTATAACATTGACATGGTATGATAAGTAGTGTGTTGTTGAGATGTATCTGATATCTGCCTCCGTGGAACATCCGAAATTGTTTTTAACATCCGCATCCGCGCTTGTGATACATTAAACATTCTTATCTGCATCCGGATTTGCAATGAAATAGATATCCACATCTGGAACAGCATCCACACCACACAAAGAGGATGTGGCGGATATACAATTCATTACAGAGCTTGCAAAGTTGAAGAAAATGGATCCATGTTTATTGAATTATCTAGCTACTAAAATATTCTACCTTGCATTAATTTCTTTCGCTTTTACATAACAATGAGTCAAGAGTTATATGGAAGGGAGGAGGAAGGACATACTTTTAGATCGTGACACTGTAGCCTACTGTATTATACACTCATTATACAGTCACAGTGCTCTGTTTCTTGGAGGGCAATAGAAAGTTAGCAACTTTGCTTGGACAATATTTACTGTTTCTAATATAATTATAAAAAATATTTTCCACTAATTTTTATGCAGTTCTCATCATTACAAACAACTTTTCTTAGTAACATTTTCGCTGCAAATGAAAAAAGAGTGTACGTATAGGATAATGATAATAATAATAATAATAATAATAATAATAAAAGAAGAAGAAGAAGAAGAAGAAGAAGAAAAGAATAAGTTTAAGAATATTAATAATAACATCAATAATAACGATAATGATAAAACCATGGTAATGATAACAAAAATAATAACAATAACAATGACAATGCTACAAGGAGGGTTAGGTGGGGTGGTTAACCTAGAAAGTGAATGCGGGGTCTCATATACCCCAAATTCCTGCCCAAAAATAATCCGCGTCCGCGAGGATATACCGTAGTCATCAGACATCCGCATCCGCAATCGCATCCGCAAAAAACAAAAATTGAATATCGTCATCGGCATTCACAATTTTAAAAAGTTTATATCCGCATCAGCATCCACACCTCCGCCTTTGCAGACTTCCGATACATCTCTAGTGTATTGCATATAAGCACATAGTGTTGAACATTTATCTTCAAGTTCCCTGCTATGTAAGCCCTGGTTTCACCCTCCCCACCCCTCCCTGACAGGCTGGCCCAGTGAAGCCGCGTGTGAGTCCTCTCGGAGCCGCAGCTTCAACTGTCGCCTCCTGGTCAAGCCTCCGGATGACCAGGAGGAGACTATGGAAGAGAAGCAACAACGGGTTTCCCAGTATGAGAATATGCAGGTAGACAGCAACTCTTTTCTTCTTCTACCAACAGTGTTATTAAGGAGCTTTTTATTGCCAAGTAAAGAAATAGATGGTTTTATTGATGGTTTCCCATTTAAAGATATTGCTTTCTCTACAACATCTTCAGTGGCTTGGTGAATATATTTTAGTCATTTCAACAATTTGGAATAGCAAGAATCTTGAGATCAGTGGCTCTAAGATGAATGGTGGTTCTTGGCTCTAAGATGAATGGTGGTTCTTGGCTCTAAGATGAATGGTGGTTCTTGGCTCTAAGATGAATGGTGGTTCTTGGCTCTAAGATGAATGGTGGTTCTTGGCTCTAAGATGAATGGTGGTTCTTGGCTCTAAGATGAATGGTGGTTCTTGGAACATTTACCAACAAATGTAAAGCAGCCATGAGTTATGTTTTGCCATGCATCACATAGTTGTAATGGAGCATAATGGGTAGACACTTGAGTAGGTAGTATGCTGAATAACTAATTCCTGCCACTTATGTATATGTATAAAGCTTAAACTCGTGTTTCCATGATCCAAGCCACAATGCAGCCCCCATGCAAGGTTATTGCTGTAATTCCCCCTGTTCACACAGCAGGGAATTCTTAGGCATTGTAAAGTCGAGCAGTTGTGTTCTTGAAATCCTGTTGTTGCAATGGCATGTGACGTGGCTTTGTCTTTTCAGATTTCTGCACTGCTCTTGCCTTCGTTTATTGTAGACAAAAGTAACAGTGAATCCTTCGAAGGCGAGGGTCAACAGTGCCTAGTTTGTTTGGTGCGGCGAATTCCTCCCAACGAACGCATCCAGGGTACCCCTGTTGAGCAGTTCACCACCAAGCTGGACATCCAGGGTACCATCATTGCCATTGATGCCAGTGGGGTGTCTCCCAAATACAGTCAATATATCAGTAGGGTGAGTGGCTGTCTTGTTTGTTGTGTATGTGTGGAAGAGAGAAAAAAATATGTATGCACAATTGTTTTAATTAATCATGAACAATCTGCATTGTGTTACGTGGCAGCCCACAGGTTTGGGAGAATGCCTTGTGTATGAGGAGACTGTTGGGTGACACTGTTAGTCTTGAACCTCTACAGCTCAGATGCAGAACATGAAATAGCTTGTGAGAGAAAGAGCTTGCATGTCTGCTAAGGCAAATACCAGAATGTTTAGGACAGTTGTGCAAACTGCTTTTGTGTGGTCGTGAAACATGGAACTTAAACAAAGCATGCCTAAGCCATTATGGGGCCCTAAGCAGAATTTGAATTGGAGCCACATCCCCCAATACTATGGACTACGATCAGTGTGTACTATTGTGTAGCTAGATTTCGTTAAGCTTAACAACTTTGCTTCTATGCATTTATCCTCTAAGGACTAATAGTTATGGAGTAAAATGCTTTTATAACGAAACACAAGGTGAAATAACCTATGCAATTGTGATATTAAAACGAAAAATAAGACCAATAAAATTCGTGTTCAGCGTGCCCCAAAACATCCCTAGACCAATTTTCATGTGAATCCGAAATGTCAAAATTTTTCCACAAAATCTGCAGGGAATTTTAGTCTAAAATATTATTTCCTTTAATAACTCTAAAACTATGAGGCTTACAAAAAAAAAATTCATAGAAGAGTAATGATAGAAATTGAAAAGACCTTCCTATAGTAAAATATAGTGCTATAGTAAAATCAGTTTATAAAGTAAATAAGTGATTCGTTGATGATATAATAGATCTAAGATATAAGAATTAGACAGACAAGAGATCAGAACTCACAGGGCTTATGACGCAGGTAAACATTGATGTGATGCAAATGAGACAAGTGAGTAACTTTAGAATGCAACGCTGTGTATGACTCTGAGCTGCAGGGGAAGGGAGGTGTTCAGGTATTTTATTGTTATTGTCAAAAGTCAAAGAATTGGATTGGATTTTGTGTGTCAAGTAAGAAACAAGCAGCATTTACAATACAAGTAATATTTTGATTCTATCTATTTTGATATACATAGTTTGAGTCTATAGTGAGAGTGTTGATAGTTTGAGTCTATAGTGAGAGTGTTGATAGTTTGAGTCTATAGTGAGAGTGTTGTAGAATAACAAATCGTCCGGTAACTTTGTTTCAGGAAAGAGTGAAAGAGCGTTTTATTGAACTGATCCACCAAGGAGACGTCACCAAAGTGACTGGCCACCTTAAGGAGACTCTGCAGTCAGGCCAGGCAACTTCTCAGGTGTACCGTGTTAAGGTAACTGTCCTCAAGGGTCCATTGGATGACTTGCTTTTATACCGTCAGTGAATGTTAACATGTTAGGAAAACTTTGAAGTGTTTATTTATTGTCTTTGAGGGTTGCAAAAATGATGACTTATTACGTTGTTGAGATGTATTTCCTTATAGAGGGCTGTCAGGATGATAGGAGTGGAAGGGGATCCAAACTTTGCAATGTTTTTAATATAATCAATAATTAGTATAATAAATAGTATAATTTACTATAATAATATAGGTGGAGTGAGTACATTTTAGTGAGTTGACAAGTGAAAATGAAGTTTGTAGTGAGGTCATTTGGACATTCTGTAGCCAGTGAATGGATGAAACTACTCCAGAAAATGTTTAGGAAAGAAATAAGATATGTGAATTGGATAAGGCAGCCCTATAGTCTTGGGTAACAGTAAGCACTTCAAGGGAAGGGATGAAGGAGAGGGGTGATGAGGTGTGTGAATGAGGGGCGTGTATGGGTGGGGCATCCTGAGAGGTGTGAATGAGGCGTGTATGGGTGGGGCATCCTGAGAGGTGTGAAGGAGGGACGTGTATGGGTGGGGCATCCTGAGAGGTGTGAAGGAGGGACGTGTATGGGTGGGGCATCCTGAGAGGTGTGAAGGAGGGACGTGTATGGGTGGGGCATCCTGAGGGGCTTTGTGCTGAGGCTTACCCTTGTAGAGGCTTCCCGTAGGGGAGTGAGGCATCAGAGAGGGTGGTGGTGATGGACATAAACAAGCAATTTTGTGCTTTTCCTTGTTACCAATGATCCATGAATTTCTCTGTGTTTCTGTGTTCCAGCAGCTGGGGGTAGCTGGAGGTGTGCCTCACTCACAGTGCTGTTGTTTCAGGTTGGCGGTGACCGCTGCATTCGAGTGCAGACCAAATCTAAATTCTTCCGTGACACTGAGTCGAGCCAGCCAGAGGGAAACTTCATTATGGCAACACACACTATTATTGGGTAAGCTCAGACAAGGGAGTGGAAGGAAATTTCATTGTGCATAATTTCTTAAGAGTATGTTATCTAAAAAAAAAATTGAAATGAATAGATGAGCATGACGATGCTTTCAAAAAGTAAGGGGAAATAAAGATCAAAGGAAGATGGGCCAGGAGTAAAAGACTGGAACTGTAGACTGCTTGCCTGTATGGAGCACTCAGTAGCAGCCTGATCACTCAGACCTGTCACAGCCACTAGTAGCAGCCTGATCACTCAGACCTGTCACAGCCACTAGTAGCAGCCTGATCACTCAGACCTGTCACAGCCACTAGTAGCAGCCTGATCACTCAGACCTGTCACAGCCACTAGTAGCAGCCTGATCACTCAGACCTGTCACAGCCACTCGCCACCTCAGATCACTTTCAACAACCATTTTCTTAATTTCTATTCCATCCTTGCCTGATCTGCAAGGCTTCAGGTTTGCTGGCTATTGCTTTCAAGTGTCTGCTACAATAAGGGGAGAAAAGTGAAAGAATTTGCTGTGTTTGACTGGTCATGTTGAGATGCACATTCATGTTACAACTCATGAGCTTTCTCAACAGACCCTTCCAAGAAGGCAATGGCTCAGCAGGAGCCGAGAGATTGCTTGCAGGAACCTCCGGCAACGGAGGGTCGGCGTTGGACGAATCCCTGACGGGACGGCCGAGCAGCACGGGTGGGGTGGGAGATGACTCTGGAGTGAGTTCCCTCGGGGATAACACTCGACTACGGAACCTCCTCAGTCATCCAGAGAGTGGGGCAGATCTATCCTCAGAAAATTCAAATAAAATTCTCAAAGATCTCCTGAATCAGAAGGATGAAGATGACGTGAAAGTGGGCATGTCAGGCAGTGGTGGAGAGGGGAACAACAGCCTGGAACGACTTATCTCGCGAGTCCCCTCTCATCACGACTACAAGCCGCGGTCTTGTCCCTCTCCGTCCGTCAACTCTACGGCCAACAACAACATGCTGAGAGTGGTGAGCAATATTTGGCCTGGGTTACATTTATACATAAAAAACAGTCTTATTTTAAGCATGGTCATTTTTTCATGATGATATTGGAGATTGAATTGACAATTGCCTTGAATTTTTTCATGTTGTGAAAAATGCATCCATGTAATTGTGACTAAAATGTCAATGGAAGTGTTCACAGATTGGGCTTCAGATTCTTAACCTGTAAACATGTGGCTTCTGCCTTGTAAGGTAGAGGGGGTGGATAGAAAATTCAGAATGTTTGCTATCGTTGCTTTTTTGTGTGTATTGTTCATAGATCAAAGAATGAGCACCATTCATGCATGTTACTGACACTAGTATACCTGATACAAAAAGATGTCAGTTTGTACTAAAAGCTTCAACATCTATAGACATGTAGTGTTAGGAAATCAGCTGTGGGGAAAATACATGTAAAACTGCTGGAAAATGTAGCCAACACTCTAACATGGCACAAGCTTAGTAGACTGTTCTGTGTTGGTCGGCTTTCTTACGGAGAGAGAGGCTGCAACAAACGGCTACATACTCTTCTTTACTTTTCCAGCTGCTCAACGATGACGATGAAAATGAAAACAGGGACGACATATGGCAGCTCTTGACAGAAAATCAAGATGAAAAACCAGACTTGAACACTGACTTTAAACCACCACAAGGCCTTGGAGGAGGAGGAGGAGGAGGAGGAGTTGGAGGAGGAGGAGGAGGAGGAGGAGGTGGAGGAGGAGGAGGAGGAGGAGGAGGAGGAGGAGGAGGAGGTGGAGGTGGAGGAGGAGGAGGAGGAGGAGGAGGAGGAGGAGGAACTGGAGGAGGCAGTGGAGGTGGAAGTGGAAGTGGTAGTGGAGGAGGAGCAGCAGGTGGAGGGGGAAGTGGAACCGGAACTGGAGGAAGTGGAGTAGTCGGGCGTAATAGTGGTGGTAGTGGAGGAACAGGAGGGGTTGGTGGAGGAAGTGGAGTAGTCGGGCGTAATAGTGGTGGTAGTGGAGGAACAGGAGGGGTTGGTGGAGGAAGTGGTGGTTCACATTCATCCAATTCGACGACCTCGTCATCCAGCACCCTGAGTACCATGGCGGCCTCCTCGCCCAGCCTGCCGCAGTCCACCAGTACAGGGCTGCCTCCCAGACCCCGCAGTGCAGACATGCTCACTGCTCCCAACATGCCGAGGGGTCTGAAGCGTCCAAGTGATGAAGCGCATGATGGGAACCCTAATAAACAGGTACAGTGAGACGTGTTATCTCTATGGATCCTTCTGGCGTGTTTCAGACAGTCAAGTAACTAACATGCTATGGATTTAAGGAACTTTTAGCTTCTCTCAATGAAGTTTTACAACAAAATAAGTTGCACATTAATTTACTTTGCATTACAGGAATTTGTCTAATGCGATCATACTGGAAGCTTCTATTTTGAACCCACAGTAATTAGTATGCCAATGAGTGATTAGTGTCTTTGATATTTTAATACATGTATACTTATTTTTCTTTAGCAAATGATTGGGACATTTGAGAGTTTATTGGGACCTTCTCCGCCTGCATCCTCCATGAGTCCTGCTCCAGCCCAGCACGGACGGCCCCCGACCCCCTTAGGAGGGCCCTCTACGCCCCATACCCCCACCACCCCCCACTCGGGACCTCAGTGCCCTCCCCCTCTAGGGAACAGCACTGGGGGAATGAGTCATGGAGGAGGAATGGGAAATCTTAATAATCAAGGATCTTCAAAGCTATGGGAAAAGAATAAAATGTTGGCAACCCTTCTGGCAAAAGAACCTGTACACTTAACTCAGGTAACATTTATTAATGTGCCTTTCTCTGAAATGTGATATTATACCCTATTTTTTTTAACAAGGCAAAAAATCCTGGCCCCTTGCTGCTTACTGACTGATATTTGATGCCAGGAGAAGGGAATACTACGCTTCTTCTTAATTACAGTTGTATAATATCATAGTTAACCCTATTATCAGGTAAACATAGGTATAATTTTAAGCATGAGACCTTAAGATAGAATGGAATTTTTGCCTTGTTAAAAAAAATAGGCTATAGTAACCCACAGTTTTCATGATGGGGGCATTTGCAAGGATATATGAAGAATTTCGGGTTGGAAGTACTGAAGGAATATACAGATCAATTTTCTGGATTATTAAATCAAACCAACTGATGGTTTTACCTGTGCAGTGTCACCTTCTGTCCTTGTCATCATCACAATTGTGAAAGGCATCATTCTGTTTTAATGCAATGATTCAATCGCAATCATCTGGTGAGGTGCCATTGTGCCACACGTGTGATGTCAGGTTGTAAAAGTCAGAGGAATTAAATATCCCATGATTTTTTGTTGAGTGGAAATATTAGTTTTTCATCATATTTTTGTTTCCTTTAGCAACACAAGGAATGGGATAGACACAAATCCTTCAACTTTTGGTACAAACCTGCATTCGATACCACTAATTCAAATGGACTTTTTTTTTATTTGTATCATGATATGGATACAATAAATTTTTAGGTTCATTCTTGTATGCTTTCATGATTTATGAGTACTGGGAAGTCCTGAAGATACGAGCAGTTAGGTTAGGGTAGGTTAGAATGTCGTATCATTGGATTTTCGATCTCGTATATTGAAAATAGACCCTAATTTACACATCTCGTATCATCGGATTATTGTATACCGAATGCTCGTATAACGGGACCTCCCTGTACTGGACTACTGAAGCACTTTGAAACAGTGACCTTGATTTCTTCCTTCCTCCGTCATGTCTGATGCACTGTATTATTTGTTGTTGTGCCCTGTAAGTTCAGTCCTGTTTAGTAAGTTCAGTCCTGTTTAGTAAGTTCAGTCCTGTTTAGTAAGTTCAGTCCTGTTTAGTAAGTTCAGTCCTGTTTAGTAAGTTCAGTCCTGTTTAGTAAGGTTTCATATGTATTCCAGAACCAACCTCCCTCCCAACATGCCAATCCGCAAGGACTGCCACAAGAAAAGCTTCCAAAAGACTTGGAAAAGAAGCTGCAAACTCCAGGTCCTTGGCAGCCTCCTGGACGTGCCCAGGCAGAGATCCTTACGCAGCTTCTGACGAATCGACCTTCCGTGAAAGTCACCACCTCCATTGGTGAGTTTTATTGATGTTTGTATCCAAATTGTATTTATTAGGGGGTTAACAAGCGAGAGGGACAGCAAAGCACCCGGCGTTGTTAATTGTATGAATTTGTTGTAGTCTGTAGAATTGGGTGTGAATGGGCGTGTAAATGGGTGTGAAATGGGTGTGAATGGGTGTGAATGGGCGTGTGAAATGGGTGTGAATGGGCGTGGAAATGGGTGTGAATGGGCGTGGAAATGGGTGTGAAATGGGTGTGTAAATGGGTGTGAATGGGTGTGAAATGGTGCTTGTATCCTTGGTGCCCTCCCTTGATGTGGCAGCTGTAAAGCAGCCTACCTTCCCCAGGCCTACACTTCATGTATATTGTGTTTTCCAAGGCTTCAGGAGGGGCTATATTGTGTTTTCCAAGGCTTCAGAGGGGCTATATTATGTTTTCCAAGGCTTCAGGAGGGGCTATATTGTGTTTTCCAAGGCTTCAAAGGGGCTATATTGTGTTTTCCAAGGCTTCAGGAGGGGCTATATTGTGTTTTCCAAGGCTTCAGGAGGGGCTATATTGTGTTTTCCAAGGCTTCAAAGGGGCTATATTGTGTTTTCCAAGGCTTCAGGAGGGGCTATATTGTGTTTTCCAAGGCTTCAAAGGGGCTATATTGTGTTTTCCAAGGCTTCAGGAGGGGCTATATTATGTTTTCCAAGGCTTCAGAGGGGCTATATTGTGTTTTCCAAGGCTTCAGGCGGGGCTATATTGTGTTTTCCAAGGCTTCAGGCGGGGCTATATTGTGTTTTCCAAGGCTTCAGGCGGGGCTATATTGTGTTTTCCAAGGCTTCAGGCGGGGCTATATTGTGTTTTCCAAGGCTTCAGAGGGGCTATATTGTGTTTTCCAAGGCTTCAGAGGGGCTATATTGTGTTTTCCAAGGCTTCAGGCGGGGCTATATTGTGTTTTCCAAGGCTTCAGGCGGGGCTATATTGTGTTTTCCAAGGCTTCAGGAGGGGCTATATTGTGTTTTCCAAGGCTTCAAAGGGGCTATATTGTGTTTTCCAAGGCTTCAGAGGGGCTATATTGTGTTTTCCAAGGCTTCAGGCGGGGCTATATTATGTTTTCCAAGGCTTCAGGAGGGGCTATATTGTGTTTTTCAAGGCTTCAGGCGGGGCTATATTGTGTTTTCCAAGGCTTCAGAGGGGCTATATTGTGTTTTCCAAGGCTTCAGGAGGGGCTATATTGTGTTTTCCAAGGCTTCAGGAGGGGCTATATTGTGTTTTCCAAGGCTTCAGAGGGGCTATATGTGTTTTCCAAGGCTTCAGGAGGGGCTATATTGTGTTTTCCAAGGCTTCAGGCGGGGCTATATTGTGTTTTCCAAGGCTTCAGAGGGGCTATATTGTGTTTTCCAAGGCTTCAGGAGGGGCTATATTGTGTTTTCCAAGGCTTCAGGAGGGGCTATATTGTGTTTTCCAAGGCTTCAGAGGGGCTATATTGTGTTTTCCAAGGCTTCAGGAGGGGCTATATTGTGTTTTCCAAGGCTTCAGAGGGGCTATATTGTGTTTTCCAAGGCTTCAGGAGGGGCTATATTGTGTTTCCCAAGGCTTCAGGAGGGGCTATATTGTGTTTTCCAAGGCTTCAGGAGGGGCTATATTGTGTTTTCCAAGGCTTCAGGAGGGGCTATATTGTGTTTTCCAAGGCTTCAGGAGGGGCTATATTGTGTTTTCCAAGGCTTCAGGAGGGGCTATATTGTGTTTTCCAAGGCTTCAGAGGGGCTATATTGTGTTTTCCAAGGCTTCAGGAGGGGCTATATTGTGTTTTCCAAGGCTTCAGGAGGGGCTGAGGCTGAGGCAATGACTTCAAACCTCGTTGTGAAAGGTTGTTTGGGCTAAAGAAGTGCAAGTATGAAGAAAAAATAGCTAGGGAATCTGAATCAAACCTTAAAAAAAAAAATTCCCAACATGTAAGAAACAAGAAAAACATCCAAACGTGTAGGCATTGAGCCGTTGAGAGACAAGACCGTGTTAGTAGATGACACTGAAGAGTAGGGGGAGAGCGGGGCAGGTTGCATCGAGGGTAGGTTGCATCATGGCCTCTTAACTCGCATTCACTTTTTTTATTATTATTATTGTTGTAGTAGTAGTAGTAGTAGTTTATAGTAGTAGTAGTAGTAGTAGTAGTAGTAGTAGTAGTAGTAGTAGTAGTAGTAGTAATAGTATTAAGACGATGTACGTGTGATAACATGCGAGTTAGAGGCAATGATGCAACCTACCCTCGATGCAACCTGCCCCGCTCCCCTATGGCATCCGTACTCAAGGATTACAGTCAACCCTCCATAAGTCTGATATCTTACACGTATTTGTTAGTTACTAGTATGTAGTTTAGCAGATACCTCCTATAATCTGTATAATGATCTCCTCCTCAGGTTCCAGCACCATGGGTCTTGGTCCTCAGATGCGGACACCCGGCACTCACACCTCCATGATGTGCAACCAGTCCAGCCTCACTTCTCAAGGCCATGTCTCCTCCCAGCCTTCCTTAACCTCCCAGAGTGGCCTTGGAGTGAAGAACATGAACATGACGAGCTCTGGGGGTGTGCAGACCTCTTTGAGTGGTCCGGTGTCTCTTAGTGGCCAGGTGCCCCTGAGCGTGAATAGTGGAGTGTCTGTGTCCTCCCCTTCCATGGCCACCAACAACAACAATACTTTGCCTTCCTTCAAAGAAACTATGAAAGTGAATGTATTGGGAACAGTGAGCAGTAGTTTTCCAGATGGCTCCTTACCCTCCATCACCACTGCCACTTCTTCTTTTCACACCATACACAGCAGTGATGATTATCTACGAGAGACTGTTATTAATGACATATTAGAGGTAGGTCTACTGCCTTCGTTCTGCACACATGTTTATCTTTTGCATCATTTTGCGTTGATCCAATAGTGCACTTGAATGTTGCTCTGCCAGGTTTATCTGGTTGGTATTTGATGGATGCTTATGCAACCATTTCAAAGTTCACAGCTCACTTGGCTTACTCCCTTTCATATTTTTTTCAGATGACCAAGACTTTTCCAGCAGAGGAATTGGGGCAGCACATGGACTCCATCCTGGAAGAGTCACAGCAGCAGCCACCATCATCAGCTCATGAATTCATGGAGATTCAGAAGATTCAGAAATCCCTCATGTCAGACATCGAGTCATCAGCAGCACCCTCAGTGACTGGCAGCGGCCCTCTACCCCCGTATAGCACTGTAAGGCAACATTATAAGTGGATAGAATCAAGTGACTCTGTATTATTACTTTTATTATGCTTACCTAGGCTGGGGACAAAGTGTGGTGCCGAGAGGCTGGTAGGAGGCCTGGGTTGTGCCGCTGTGTGAGGGCAAAGAAAACCAGGAGTGTGCTAACCACTGAGGAATAAGTTTACAAAGCATACCAGAAAATCTTTTGGGTAAAAAAAGCAGATGGTGATAAGAAATGCTTTTAGGCAACTTTATGTATTATGATTTTTCAATCCCTATAACCATCATGGTGCTGATTGTCCTTTTCTCTTTTCCCTACCAGAGTATCCAAGCTCATAGTAACTACCCTCCGCCCTACACCACTCATAGAACAGTGCGGTTTCCCAACATGGGGCCAACGGCAGGGCCGGGTGCCGGGAACCTGGGGCCTCACATGATGCGTCCCGGCAACCCACAGTTTGCTGCGGGGAATCCTGCGCTGTCATCACGACCAACTCATCCTAATCAGGTATGGGAACTTGAAAGTATCCGTTATGACTGAAGGTGTTCATGAAAGGCAAGCCCATACCCTCGTGTTTCCTCCTGAGTCATGATCAGGATATGCACGGTACATGTATTTATTGAAAAGTTACTCCTTCTGTAGGTCGTGAATAATAATATATTATTGCTCTGTAGCGCACTCTCATTGAAATCATTAGTAGTACCGAATTGAATTTCTCAAATCTCAGAGAGAGAGAGAGAGGTGGGTGTCAGTGTCAGATGTCAGTGTGTCAGTGTTGGTATTCAGGAACACAGCCCTATGCAGCCCATGTGTCAATCCCCTCAGTGTAAATTTCAGTACAAGAGGAGGCTGCATGAAATCTATCTATCTGTATCATCGCGATCATCATGCTGCACTTGATATCATTTACAGATTAGAGAATAGAGTCATTGAGTAACCAGAAATTGTTGATGAGTGATTCACATTTTTGATTGAGGAATGATTGCACCTTAAAAGTTTGACTGTTGGTGTGTTTCAGCGTGCCACCACTATAATGTTGGTGTGTTTCAGCGTGCCACCACTATAATGTTGGTGTGTTTCAGCGTGCCACCACTATAATGTTGGTGTGTTTCAGCGTGCCACCACTATAATGTTGGTGTGTTTCAGCGTGCCACCACTATAATGTTGGTGTGTTTCAGCGTGCCACCACTATAATGTTGGTGTGTTTCAGCGTGCCACCACTATAATGTTGGTGTGTTTCAGCGTGCCACCACTATAATGTTGGTGTATTTCAGTGTGCCACCACTATAATGTTGGTGTGTTTCAGCGTGCCACCACTATAATGTTGGTGTGTTTCAGCGTGCCACCACTATAATGTTGGTGTGTTTCAGCGTGCCACCACTATAATGTGTGTGTTTCAGCGTGCCACCACTATAATGTTGGTGTGTTTCAGCGTGCCACCACTATAATGTTGGTTGTGTTTCAGCGTGCCACCACTATAATGTTGGTGTGTTTCAGCGTGCCACCACTATAATGTTGGTGTGTTTCAGCGTGCCACCACTATAATGTTGGTGTGTTTCAGCGTGCCACCACTATAATGTTGGTGTGTTTCAGCGTGCCACCACTATAATGTTGGTGTGTTTCAGCGTGCCACCACTATAATGTTGGTGTGTTTCAGCGTGCCACCACTATAATGTTGGTGTATTTCAGCGTGCCACCACCATAATGTTGGTGTTTTCAGCGTGCCACCACCATAATGTTGGTGTATTTCAGCGTGCCACCACTATAATGTTGGTGTGTTTCAGCGTGCCACCACTATAATGTTGGTGTGTTTCAGCGTGCCACCACTATAATGTTGGTGTGTTTCAGCGTGCCACCACTATAATGTTGGTGTGTTTCAGCGTGCCACCACTATAATGTTGGTGTATTTCAGCGTGCCACCACCATAATGTTGGTGTGTTTTCAGCGTGCCACCACTATAATGTTGGTGTGTTTCAGCGTGCCACCACTATAATGTTGGTGTGTTTCAGCGTGCCACCACTATAATGTTGGTGTGTTTCAGCGTGCCACCACTATAATGTTGGTGTGTTTCAGCGTGCCACCACTATAATGTTGGTGTGTTTCAGCGTGCCACCACTATAATGTTGGTGTGTTTCAGCGTGCCACCACTATAATGTTGGTGTATTTCAGCGTGCCACCACTATAATGTTGGTGTATTTCAGCGTGCCACCACTATAATGTTGGTGTGTTTCAGCGTGCCACCACTATAATGTTGGTGTGTTTCAGCGTGCCACCACTATAATGTTGGTGTGTTTCAGCGTGCCACCACTATAATGTTGGTGTGTTTCAGGTGCCACCACTATAATGTTGGTGTGTTTCAGCGTGCCACCACTATAATGTTGGTGTGTTTCAGCGTGCCACCACTATAATGTTGGTGTGTTTCAGCGTGCCACCACTATAATGTTGGTGTATTTCAGCGTGCCACCACTATAATGTTGGTGTGTTTCAGCGTGCCACCACTATAATGTTGGTGTGTTTCAGCGTGCCACCACTATAATGTTGGTGTGTTTCAGCGTGCCACCACTATAATGTTGGTGTGTTTCAGCGTGCCACCACTATAATGTTGGGTGTTTCAGCGTGCCACCACTATAATGTTGGTGTGTTTCAGCGTGCCACCACTATAATGTTGGTGTGATTTCAGCGTGCCACCACTATAATGTTGGTGTATTTCAGCGTGCCACCACATAATGTTGGTGTTTTCAGCGTGCTACCACTATAATGTTGGTGTTTTCAGCGTGCCACCACTATAATGTTGGTGTGTTTCAGCGTGCCACCACTATAATGTTGGTGTTTTCAGCGTGCCACCACTATAATGTTGGTGTGTTTCAGCGTGCCACCACTATAATGTTGGTGTGTTTCAGCGTGCCACCACTATAATGTTGGTGTATTTCAGCGTGCCACCACTATAATGTTGGTGTGTTTCAGCGTGCCGCCACCTTAATGTTGAGCCAGCAGCAGCAGATCAGAAAGCGGCTGCTCCACACCCAGCAGCAGCAGGTGCTTGTGCCGTCCAACACGTCGGATGTGTCCCAGCCTTCCCAGACCTCCTACCAGACCATGGATGACATCTTCAACAACACTGCTGCACCGCCAAACGTGAATGTTGCTCTCCAGGTAGTCAACAAGGCCTCTCTCCCCTTTAATCAACAACTTTGATTCTAAGGGGAATAGTTCACATTGTGTTTAAGTCTTCAATCTAAATAAGATATCATATTTGCTGGCTTATAGAACCTCTGAACCCTTTGGATCCATCTGAGCTTGAAGGAAAGATCTAGGAAAAGACCACCCAAGGTTTTTAGAAACAGAAATAGGAGGACGCCAAAGGATAGTTTTCAGTAAATGGCATTTAAAATTTGAATTTATATTATACCCTAAGAAATCATTAGACTCGGGCATTATGCTACATATTTATTGTTTGACCAAACACGATGGGAAAAAAAAAGAGAAACTATTTTATATATTTTTCAGACCGTGTCGGCCACTGTATAGATAAATACGGTGTTCTAATAATGTTCAAAATGCAAAAAAAAATTGCTGACAAGAACATAATGATTTAAAAAATATATATATGAGGGTTCTTGATTGTCTCACAAAATTCATCCCTATTACAGACTGTTATGATAGTATTACATGGTTAGCTACCAGATAAGAATATAGATATCTCATAGAAGCTACAATTGAGTCCATCCACTTAGCCTTACCAAATAGAAGTGGTAGTGATGTTATTGGGCTATATCAAAATAGCTCTTGAAATGTATCATTATTAGTAAAATTTGTTCACGTTCTTGAAAGAAGTAGACGTCTTTTCTAATGATAAAGTGATCGCCGTGAATGTCATTGGCAACTGTGGTAAACAATTGAATCGTTCATCTTGGGACTGTTAGACGGCATGCCTAGAGGGCAAGGCTCATGATCCGATGTACAGCTCAGTGGATGCAAGGGAATGTTTTCAAGGAGCTCCTAGAGACTCCAGGGGTCCTATAGATCAAGGAGCTCCTAGAGACTGAAGGGGTCCTATAGATCAAGGAGCTCCTAGAGACTGAAGGGGTCCTATATATCAAGGAGCTCCTAGAGACTCCAGGGGTCCTATAGATCAAGGAGCTCCTAGAGACTGAAGGGGTCCTATAGATCAAGGAGCTCCTAGAGACTGAAGGGGTCCTATATATCAAGGAGCTCCTAGAGACTGAAGGGGTCCTATAGATCAAGGAGCCCCTAGAGACTGAAGGGGTCCTATAGATCAAGGAGCCCCTAGAGACTGAAGGGGTCCTATAGATCAAGGAGCTCCTAGAGACTCCAGGGGTCCTATAGATCAAGGAGCTCCTAGAGACTGAAGGGGTCCTATAGATCAAGGAGCCCCTAGAGACTGAAGGGGTCCTATAGATCAAGGAGCTCCTAGAGACTCCAGGGGTCCTATAGATCAAGGAGCCCCTAGAGACTGAAGGGGTCCTATAGATCAAGGAGCCCCTAGAGACTGAAGGGGTCCTATAGATCAAGGAGCTCCTAGAGACTGAAGGGGTCCTATAGATCAAGGAGCTCCTAGAGACTGAAGGGGTCCTATAGATCAAGGAGCTCCTAGAGACTGAAGGGGTCCTATAGATCAAGGAGCTCCTAGAGACTCCAGGGGTCCTATAGATCAAGGAGCTCCTAGAGACTGAAGGGGTCCTATAGATCAAGGAGCCCCTAGAGACTGAAGGGGTCCTATATATCAAGGAGCTCCTAGAGACTGAAGGGGTCCTATAGATCAAGGAGCCCCTAGAGACTGAAGGGGTCCTATAGATCAAGGAGCTCCTAGAGACTCCAGGGGTCCTATAGATCAAGGAGCCCCTAGAGACTGAAGGGGTCCTATAGATCAAGGAGCCCCTAGAGACTGAAGGGGTCCTATAGATCAAGGAGCTCCTAGAGACTGAAGGGGTCCTATAGATCAAGGAGCTCCTAGAGACTGAAGGGGTCCTATAGATCAAGGAGCCCCTAGAGACTGAAGGGGTCCTATAGATCAAGGAGCCCCTAGAGACTGAAGGGGTCCTATAGACCAAGGAGCTCCTAGAGACTGAAGGGGTCCTATAGATCAAGGAGCCCTAGAGACTGAAGGGGTCCTATAGATCAAGGAGCCCCTAGAGACTGAAGGGGTCCTATAGATCAAGGAGCCCCTAGAGACTGAAGGGGTCCTATAGACCAAGGAGCCCCTAGAGACTGAAGGGGTCCTATAGATCAAGGAGCTCCTAGAGACTGAAGGGGTCCTATAGACCAAGGAGCTCCTAGAGACTGAAGGGGTCCTATAGATCAAGGAGCCCCTAGAGACTGAAGGGGTCCTATAGATCAAGGAGCCCCTAGAGACTGAAGGGGTCCTATAGATCAAGGAGCCCCTAGAGACTGAAGGGGTCCTATAGACCAGCAAGTATGTTAAACGCTATGCACTTGAATTGATGTGGCTTTTTGTTGGTAAAATTGGACTGAGGCTTTTAATGATATTTGACATGTAAGTATATGTATGCTGGTCCCTTATTATATGTAATATACTTTGATTAACACACGTGAAAAGCATATTTACTCCAAGGTAACTAAACTTATCGTTTGTTCATTGATGAAAGTTCATCAACAATGCAGAGAAAGATTGTCTCTGCCATTAGTCATCACCTCCTTCACTGAAGAACTTCCTCAAAGTCATTTTTATTCAATATGTTTAGTAGATCATTATTATCCAAACGCCTTGCATTCCCTGCAGATGGAAGGTGGTGGATCCTGATATTTAGAAGAGTGAATATCTATCTATCAATTTCTATATTTTTAGAGTGAGATAGATAGATGGGTAGATGGGAACAGGCTCTGCTCATTAAATCCTGCCAACAGTGTTCAAGCAGGTGGTGAATTCCTTCTCAGAGCCAACATGGTTACTAGACCAATAGGGAATAATGCTTGGAGACGTCAAATTTTTTACTTTCTTCTGGAGAATTCCCATTAAAACATCAACCTGTGAAAACATCTCTCAAGATTTTAAAAGTTCTACTAGAAAGGATTATATATTCACACCGGGGACCAGTTTATATATACGTGTCAAATTTGTCTTGATGAAATATATGATATTTGTCTATAACTCTAGTTAGTCTAACAACCACAGCCTATAAATACAGCTGTATCTGGTGATGATTTCAGCGTACTGTAGCAGAGTCTCAAACCTCTCCCAACTACAACCTGCTCAACTCTCCCCTTGTGGGTGCGGGACAGGTGTCTCCAGTCCAACGTATTCCCCAGCCTCCATTTTCCCCTCACGGTCAAACCACCTCCCCACTGCCTGGCCAACAGTACACCAGCAGGTAAAGGACTTCACAATCACCACAAGGGAATCTGCAGGAGTCTCATTTCAACATGGATATTTTATTGTCTTTTTTTATATCAACTAGCAAGGCATGTTTACGGATTGATTTTCATTGTGGATATCAGAGACAAAGGGAAATGTATGTATTATTTTGTGCAATGATAAAGCAGTTATAGCAGATAGCAGGGAGCAGGTGCAATGTATAGTTACTGAATTTGGGAAGTGTGTAACAGAAGAAAGCTAAAAGTGAATGCGATAAAGAAAAAAGTGATGGATGTAGTAGGCAAGGAGGTCTAGGAGATGCTTATGTAGTGTTGAATAGGTGGAAAAGTGTTGCTGTATGGCTGTGGCAAGGGGGTCCATGGAGGCAGAGATGAGCCATGGGGGGGTGAAGGGGCAAAGGTTTGGGAGTGCAGAGATGAGCCATGGGGGGGTGAAGGAGCTAAGGTTTGGGAGTGCAGAGATGAGCCATGGGGGGGTGAAGGGGCAAAGGTTTGGGAGTGCAGAGATGAGCCATGGGGGGGTGAAGGAGCTAAGGTTTGGGAGTGCAGAGATGAGCCATGGGGGGTGAAGGGGCAAAGGTTTGGGAGTGCAGAGATGAGCCATGGGGGGGTGAAGGAGGAAAGGTTTGGGAGTGCAGAGATGAGCCATGGGGGGGTGAAGGGGCAAAGGTTTGGGAGTGCAGAGATGAGCCATGGGGGGGTGAAGGGGCAAAGGTTTGGGAGTGCAGAGATGAGCCATGGGGGGGTGAAGGAGCTAAGGTTTGGGAGTGCAGAGATGAGCCATGGGGGGGTGAAGGAGCTAAGGTTTGGGAGTGCAGAGATGAGCCATGGGGGGGTGAAGGGGCAAAGGTTTGGGAGTGCAGAGATGAGCCATGGGGGGGTGAAGGAGCTAAGGTTTGGGAGTGCAGAGATGAGCCATGGGGGGGTGAAGGGGCAAAGGTTTGGGAGTGCAGAGATGAGCCATGGGGGGGTGAAGGGGCAAAGGTTTGGGAGTGCAGAGATGAGCCATGGGGGGGTGAAGGAGCTAAGGTTTGGGAGTGCAGAGATGAGCCATGGGGGGGTGAAGGAGCTAAGGTTTGGGAGTGCAGAGATGAGCCATGGGGGGGTGAAGGGGCAAAGGTTTGGGAGTGCAGAGATGAGCCATGGGGGGGTGAAGGAGCTAAGGTTTGGGAGTGCAGAGATGAGCCATGGGGGGTGAAGGAGGAAGGTTTGGGAGTGCAGAGATGAGCCATGGGGGGGTGAAGGGGCAAAGGTTTGGGAGTGCAGAGATGAGCCATGGGGGGTGAAGGAGGAAAGGTTTGGGAGTGCAGAGATGAGCCATGGGGGGGTGAAGGGGCAAAGGTTTGGGAGTGCAGAGATGAGCCATGGGGGGGTGAAGGGGCAAAGGTTTGGGAGTGCAGAGATGAGCTATGGGGGGGTGAAGGGGCAAAGGTTTGGGAGTGCAGAGATGAGCCATGGGGGGGTGAAGGGGCAAAGGTTTGGGAGTGCAGAGATGAGCCATGGGGGGGTGAAGGAGCTAAGGTTTGGGAGTGCAGAGATGAGCCATGGGGGGGTGAAGGAGCTAAGGTTTGGGAGTGCAGAGATGAGCCATGGGGGGGTGAAGGGGCAAAGGTTTGGGAGTGCAGAGGGAAGTTTGGAGTAAGAGAGAGGAGAGAATGATAAATAGAATGTAGTATATACTATAGACTCCCAAGTACATAGATGGAAAAAACGAGATCGAGAAAAGGCTGGAGAGAAGGGGTGAAGGAAGCCTTGGGTCACGGGGCCAAACCTGCAGGAGGGGGAAAGGCGTGTGTGGTATAGAGTGAGTTGGTGTGATTTAGGCAATGGTGACCCACTGCTCAGATGATGATGATGATGATGATGTGGGATCTTGAACAAGAAGTATAGAATGGCTTGGGTAGACCACTGGCGCTGGGACATGGCTGAAGAAAAATCTTGGGGTGACAGATTTCAGAGTAAAACGAATGTGTCATTGTTTGGAAAGGAAGTGTTATATGTGTATGTGTGTGTGCACTGTGCATGGATGAATATAGGTGTATCAATATACAGCTGTAGCGTTTTCCATTGTAGTCAATCAGCACTCAGGGCAGTGGGCGGTATTCTGTACAATGAGTGTCACCCTCTGCGTTGAAGGCTGTTATGGTGGTGTATTGCAGGTGAACACTCAAGGTATTGGTAAAGGCAGTGCAAGATTTCTAGGATAGTTTAATCTAAACTACAGTACAACAGAATATATCAAATATAATTTCAAGGCACAGTTGAAAATATTTTAACCTTTAGCTGGGTCAATTAGGCCTCTTTATCAACTGAGATATAAATGATAACCTATACTATATACTAGCTGTGCGCTGAGAACCAAAGGAGGGATCCAGGGTGTGGTGCAGGTGAGTGTGAGGCACAAGAGTGGCTGTAGTGGCTATGGCAGCGGGTCCCCATCCTGGTTTCTGAACCCACTCTGGACTATTACTTTCTGATTCTGATTCTGAATATTAATGCGCAGGCAGCCCACCAGAGTGTGCGTAACATGCATATTCCAGGAATTACTGAACTGGGACTGTTCCTGGTGGCACTGCATCAGTGATCTTTGCTCTCCTTGACCACCTCTCATTTCTCCACGTGTACAAGTGAATATCTGTCTTCTGAAGAATGTATTTCTTGTTACATAACCCTCTTTACCTCCTGCATGTATTCCCTACCTTCATTCATCCCCAGCACTCCATGTGCTCTAAATACTCCAACCCTTGGTGTAGCACAAAGTCAGTACAACATTTAATGCATATCAGCTACTTAAAGCATGTCACTTTCATTATGGCAGTGGACAGATGGGTGGATACCAGGGAGTCCAAGGTTCCCAGCTCTCCCCAAGACTCTCCCAAGGGTCACCAGCTCCACCAAACTACCCCCCTGGAGGCCAGCCACTGCCCCAAATGTCACCCACGGGCCCCAGCACCCCCGGAACACCTGGAGGTGGAGTTCCCCAAGGGCAGCAAAGTCCTGCGTGGTCCTCTCCGGGCTCTCAGCGGCCCTCACTCATGTCACAGAACCCAATACTTAATGCACAACTTGTAAGTGACCTAAATCTAAAGCTTCACACCATCTCATCTTTTAGGCTGACATTTTACTGAGCATATACAGCAGGACTGAATACAATTGTTTGTTTACCTTGTTGGGGGGAGCAAAGGCTGGTGATGAGGCATAAGAGGGGAAGGCAAAGAAGAGCAGACCGTGTGAGGGAGGCTGATGGGGCACATGGGGAGGGGCTTCAGAAGGGGAAGGAGAGCAGAGAGGGAGTTTGCTCTCCCACCAAGGGTTTGTTTATAGTCATTTACCTTTATACAAACTCTTGCATTGAGGGTAAATAGTAGAGATGGGGGAAGAAGAAGTACAGAAGACTTGGAGTGTGTTAGGGAGGCAGGGAGGAACCAAGGATGAGAGGGAGGATAGGAGGTAAACAGGAGGTGGGATACAGGATGAGAGGGAGGATAGGAGGTAAACAGGAGGTGGGATACAGGATGAGAGGGAGGATAGGAGGTAAACAGGAGGTGGGATACAGGATGAGAGGGAGGATAGGAGGTAAACAGGAGGTGGGATACAGGATGGAGAAGAGGATAGGAGGTAAACAGGAGGTGGGATACAGGATGGAGAAGAGGATAGGAGGTAAACAGGAGGTGGGATACAGGATGAGAGGGAGGATAGGAGGTAAACAGGAGGTGGGACACAGGATGGAGAAGAGGAGGGGTTGCATGGTCACCAAAACACTTTCCATTTCAAGTAGTTCACCAAGGGATGTGCGCACCCAGGGAATGAAAACTTATAACTGTTATAATTACTTGACATTAGCACTCACTAGGGTTGTGTGTGTGTGTCTATTCATGTTGTATTCATCTAGTTGTGATTTACAGGAAACGAGCTAAGTTCGTAAAGCTCGTACTGTCCTGTCTCCAAAACGACTATTGTCCAGCTTGGCTTTGAAGTCGTGAATACTCATGGCATGTACCACCTCCATATCCATATTATTCCACAGTTCAATGAATCTGTATGGGAAGCTATATTTCTTGATATCTCTTGTGCATGTGGTCCTCCTCAGCTTCTTCCCATGACCTCTCGTGTCTCTTGTGTTCCATAAAAACATCCTCTCATCAATATTTTGCAGGCCTGTGGTCTTTCAATATGTGTTGTCGTTTGTTCAGTGCGGCATACCTCTCCAAACCCTCCGTCACAGCTGATGTAACAGTTGATAACGGAATGGTGTTCTGTGAGTGACTAAATGAAAAGTACAATTAGACTCTACAATTAGACTCTACAGGGGAAGCTAAATATAATATAGTACTAGTTTTTTTGCTTCATGTACCTGTTGGAACATTTTGGATAGAAGATCTTCTAAGGCAGCACATTTTTTTCAGGGTTACATAAGAAATGATAACAATCGGTCGTTCAGTGGTGGTGGGCGGGCAGGCCAGATACCTACCATGCGATCCGTCCCTAGTCCCGGCCCTCGGCAGTCTCCCTACCAGGGCATGGGGCCGCCCACCCCAGGCACTGCTGGCCAGGGAGACCCAAGTCCTTACCCTCCCTCCTCGCCACAGCAGGGACAACCCCCATTACTTTACCAACAGCAACAGCAACAACCACAGCAGCAACAACAGCAACAGCAACAATATCGCCTCCAGAGAACTATGTCAGCCCCCGTGGGAATGCCAGGTAAGCCCGGGCTCAACTTCTGCCTTATGTGCTGACCTGTTGTGAATGCATACTAAGGTTCCTGCATTGGTAGATTTCCCGCATCTGAGGAACCGCTCTCTTCTTGCCCTGTTGGGAGGAAAGGCTGGAGGCAGATGTCTTGCAGTGCAGGCCATTCTGGATTTGTTTTATTTATTTTCTTTTTCATTTTTGCTCCACCTTTCACTTCACATTTTCAAATGACCACTTTTTTTATTGATTGCCATTATATATATATATATATATATATATATATATATATATATATATATATATATATATATATATATATATATATATATATATATATATATATATATATATATATTTTCTTCATTTATTTATATATATTATACACACACATGATAATTTTCTGCAGTAGATAGTTAACATTGGTTTGGTTGCTGTAGTGGTTGTGGGACACTGGTTTACTTTGGTCCATGGCATGGGAGAAATTCTTCATAATGTCTTACAACTAGCTGCCCCAAAATTTCTTCTATGATATACTTTTCTCTTCATCTTCCTTTTTTTTCCTTCCACCCCTGTCACCGAGGCCACACAAGAGTTGAACCAGATCTGGGCCAGCGTGAAAACATTCAATGCCAGTGAAGTGTAGGGAGTAACTCTTTGTTGTTATAGCAGCAAGGGAAGCTCTGTGGGTTGAGATAACACAGGTCAGCAGCACCAGGAGGGTCGGGCAGATTCAGAAGGCGTGGGACATTTTTCCGCATCAATGCCTTGAAGTAGCCAATAAGGTGTTAATTGTATAGGTATTTTGTTTCTTTATTTTCCAATAATGGAAACATGTCTGACCCAGGATATAATTCTTCAAATCATTTGCTCATTTAGTCCTGGCTGACTGGTGTGAAATCTTCGAAGGTAAAGATTTATGATAAATTTATCTCATGTCTGTCACTAAGCTATTGTTTTTTTTCACATGGATTAGTTACAGTTTTCAAGTTCATGGATTGTGAAAATTATGGGTTTAGTGATTAGCAAAGAATTAGCCGTTAGGATTGAATTTCATGAATTACCAAAAACGCTTGTAGACTAGGTAGCTTGAGTTCATAAGGAGGACATAGGAGGTAGAGGACTCTAAGGGAGGAGTTACAAGCAGCTTTGCTGGGAACTAACTATCAAGACACCGACACCAAGGAAACCTGATGACCCATTTCAGCCTGGAATACTCATATTTTAGAAACGGTGGTGATCATGGATGTCACCAACTGCGGTGACCTAGGAACATCTGCATCAGAAACAACCAGAATGGACCAGAATTTGAATACATGTAGTTTCATGAGTGGTTCCAACTTTTGGTTTCTATACAGGAGTTGAGACGGCAGGGTGTGCGGGACTGAACACTAAGAGTTCAGACGGCAGGGTGTGCGGGACTGAACACTAAGAGTTGAGACGGCAGGGTGTGCGGGACTGAACACTAAGAGTTGAGAGGGCAGGGTGTGCGGGACTGAACACTAAGAGTTGAGACGGCAGGGTGTGCGGGACTGAACACTAAGAGTTGAGAGGGCAGGGTGTGCGGGACTGAACACTAAGAGTTGAGAGGGCAGGGTGTGCGGGACTGAACACTAAGAGTTGAGAGGGCAGGGTGTGCGGGACTGAACACTAAGAGTTGAGACGGCAGGGTGTGCGGGACTGAACACTAAGAGTTGAGACGGCAGGGTGTGCGGGACTGAACACTAAGAGTTGAGACGGCAGGGTGTGCGGGACTGAACACTAAGAGTTGAGACGGCAGGGTGTGCGGGACTGAACACTTAAGAGGGTTGTGTGGCAACTTTGTGTGTTACAGTTATCATTTTAAGGGAGCTCCTCCAGGTGCCAGGATAGATAGGTCAATGTTAGGTAAGATATAGAAAATGATGGGTACATTTTCACCATTATTATAAATTTACCATGACCATTCTATCAAAATAATTCACAAATAAATAAACCCGAGTTTCAACTTGTCAGAAGTACATACTACCTAGCTTTCTATTGGTGTAAAATTTCATCTGTGTACATTATTTTTCAAAAGTACTTGCCATGAGTGCATGCGTCATTGTAGCAAATAGCCGAGCATTAGTGGCTTCTTGGCTTGATAGCAGCTTATGAATCATATGAGTTTGTAATGAAAACATTATTTGCGTAGTTTTTCTCTATCTCTACAGTAATCAAACTAAAGGCAAAGGCAGTTTCCAGCTCAGTAGCTTATTTAAATATCAACAAACTTTTGAATAGTTTTTTACTTGAGAAATTTAGTGTTGGAAGTAAGAAGGAAGAAATAGTTATTCTTTGTAGCTGCAGCATCGCAGCTCATCAAATGCTCCGTCCGTTCAGTCACCGGGTTGTTGCTAGAAGTAAAAGAAACAAGTGGCCCTGTTTTGCGAAAATATAAGCTGCCTTTTTTTTAAGATTTTTGAAGTATGTATGTAGCTTACAAATACTTTGATATAGTTTTTATTTATTTGAGAATTTTTTAGATAAATGATCATTGACCTAGAATGGTATATTTTCTTGTGAGCCCTGGCTATCTTCATTTACTTTTTATTCAAATCTGGACTTTACTTTGATCTTTTATTTATTAATCTTATAGATTTTCTTTTCTGGACCATTTCCTAAATCTCCCGCACTCTATTAGTCAATATATTTCAAAGACACACTCCCAACTTTACATCTCCTGATTGGGATAAGATAATCACTTCTTGATATTCTGTCACCATTGAGCCTCATCAAGTATGACTAAACCTTCCTATCCTGTAATTCCTATCCCGTCTGCTGTACAAAACCAGCCGCCATGTCCCCGAGTGTGAGCAAGGCTTAAAACTTCCCTGAGACAACCCACCACCAGCCACCACCACCAAGGCCTATAAACCACTGCACCTTAGCTAGGCGCCTGGCTCAGGCCCTAGGGGAGGATAGGAGCCTGGCTCAGGCCCTAGGGGAGGATAGGAGCCTGGCTCAGGCCCTAGGGGAGGATAGGAAACCACTGGCACTGTCAGGTGTCAAGCGTTCACTTGTACTTTTGATAGTCCTCCCTATTAGTGGAAGCTGTTAGTCCAGCACTTTGTAAAGCACAAGTTAGTCAAAGAAACATGCACTAGTATTGCTGTTCGTGTAATGAGCATTGTGTGTTGTTTCTGAATGACCCTTAAAACTTACTCTTTCATTAGCAAGAGAAGGCTATGTGCATTGTGCATAGTACTGAGACAACTCATTGCAAAGTTAACTAAACGACCACCTTCTCTTGTATTTTGTTTATCATATTGCACTGCACTTTCACAAGTGTCATGAGCTCATGCATTACTCATGATGGTCTGATATTTCACCTAACTCGCATTTTATCAAGAGTTCCCTCAATTGATAGCATTATTAATGATGTTCATGCACAATTGCACATGTGATGTATATGGATTCAAAGTGTGGAACACCTTTATAATTTTTTGAGAGAAATGTAATGAAAGTAGTATATATTTCTTGTAGGCTGTGTGGTACTGGTGGTGCAAGTCAGGGTTAAGTGATGCACAAGTGTGTGTATGTTTGTGACCACGGCATAAGTGGGTGTGTGCACTGGTAATCACTGCGTGCATGGGTGTGTGTCGACTGCAGCAAGGTGACTGACCTGGGGCGGTGTGTTTTCTAGGTGTGCACTCCCCGCGCAGTGCTCACCCCTTCCCGCCGGCCCCGGGCCACCACCATGACCCACCCGCACCCCCTTCCCACCCGTCACCAGCTGCAGGCGGCCACCTCCCTGGCCCACACTCGGTGCCACCTTCCTCCTTAGGCCACGCCCACATGGTCCACCACCACCATGGGCCTCTCAACCCTTCATTAATGAGCACCACTGGCTCCCCCATGGGACCAGTGGCAGTGTCCTCCTCTGGGCCAGTGGAAGGTGCTCATATGATGGGTGGAGGACCCATGGGGGGAGGTGGTACTGGGGGTGGCATGCCAGGGATGGTTGGAGGTGTAATGCCCCAGGGCTACGATGGGGGTCTCCCACCCCACCCTCACAACTATGAGGTGGCTGCCCACTACTATGGGGCCCCTGACCCAGCCAGGACCTCTTCGGGTAAGTCCTCTCCTGCCCGCCACCCATCACGTGCACATCACCATTAGGTAGCCTCTCACACTAGTAGTTGTCATCAAAGTTGCACAATACTAACACTGTGACATGTGCCAATGGATAGATGGCAGTAGAAATCACAAGCACAATATTCAAACATAACCAAGATTTATATCATATCAAGAGACAAAATTTGTAAATGCCATAATCACTGAAATCTGAGGTGAACTTTTAGTGAAGGTCATAATGGGTCGAGGTCCTTTTAGTCCTACCTGGAAAATACTGCTGATTTATCCCTTATCAAGGGTCGCTGATGAGCCTGGCCTGCTCACTGTACTGGCAAAGGAAGTACTGTACCTTATCAAGGGTCGCTGATGAGCCTGGCCTGCTCACTGTACTGGCAAAGGAAGTACCTTATAAAGGGTCACTGATGAGCCTGGCCTGCTCAGAGTACTGGCAAAGGAAGTACCTTATCAAGGGTCGCTGATGAGCCTGGCCTGCTCAGAGTACTGTCAAAGGAAGTACCTTATAAAGGGTCGCTGATGAGCCTGGCCTGCTCAGAGTACTGGCAAAGGAAGTACCTTATAAAGGGTCGCTGATGAGCCTGGCCTGCTCAGAGTACTGGCAAAGGAAGTACCTTATCAAGGGTCGCTGATGAGCCTGGCCTGCTCAGAGTACTGTCAAAGGAAGTACCTTATCAAGGGTCACTGATGAGCCTGGCCTGCTCACTGTACTGGCAAAAGAAGTAAAGCTCAGGATCAAAGTTTGATGATTGAAGACATGAAAAACCAGCGTCTTGATTTATAAATAAATGCATTAAATATTTGATATTTTATTAGAGCCATGAGTTGTACAGATGTAATATAATTTAACAATTCTTTTCTTTTATATATTTACTTATTATTATTTGTTTTCGTTTTTATGCATATGATATATGCATTTTTAGACTTCCTCTGCCATGAAGTTATTATTTGAATATTGATATCAAAGCAGTAAAACTGCATGGCATAATTGCCTTCCGTACAAGACTTGATCACAAAGTTTAGCTGTACAATTATAAAGCCTGAGGTGAGACCAGGGAGAGTGCCACTGTAGTGATGCCAGGCCTTGAGCTCAGGGAGGAGTGCCGCTGTAGTGATGCCAGGCCTTGAGCTCAGGGAGGAGTGCCGCTGTAGTGATGCCAGGCCTTCAGCTCAGGGAGGAGTGCCGCTGTAGTGATGCCAGGCCTTCAGCTCAGGGAGGAGTGCCGCTGTAGTGATGCCAGGCCTTCAGCTCAGGGAGGAGTGCCGCTGTAGTGATGCCAGGCCTTGAGCTCAGGGAGGAGTGCCACTGTAGTGATGCCAGGCCTTCAGCTCAGGGAGGAGTGCCGCTGTAGTGATGCCAGGCCTTCAGCTCAGGGAGGAGTGCCGCTGTAGTGATGCCAGCCTTGAGCTCAGGGAGGAGTGCCGCTGTAGTGATGCCAGGCCTTCAGCTCAGGGAGGAGTGCCACTGTAGTGATGCCAGGCCTTGAGCTCAGGGAGGAGTGCCGCTGTAGTGATGCCAGGCCTTCAGTTCAGGGAGGAGTGCCGCTGTAGTGATGCCAGGCCTTCAGCTCAGGGAGGAGTGCCGCTGTAGTGATGCCAGGCCTTCAGCTCAGGGAGGAGTGCCACTGTAGTGATGCCAGGCCTTCAGCTCAGGGAGGAGTGCCACTGTAGTGATGCCAGGCCTTGAGCTCAGGGAGGAGTGCCACTGTAGTGATGCCAGGCCTTCAGCTCAGGGAGGAGTGCTGCTGTAGTGATGCCAGGCCTTCAGCTCAGGGAGGAGTGCCGCTGTAGTGATGCCAGGCCTTCAGCTCAGGGAGGAGTGCCACTGTAGTGATGCCAGGCCTTCAGCTCAGGGAGGAGTGCCGCTGTAGTGATGCCAGGCCTTCAGCTCAGGGAGGAGTGCCGCTGTAGTGATGCCAGGCCTTCAGCTCAGGGAGGAGTGCCGCTGTAGTGATGCCAGGCCTTCAGCTCAGGGAGGAGTGCCGCTGTAGTGATGCCAGGCCTTCAGCTCAGGGAGGAGTGCCGCTGTAGTGATGCCAGGCCTTCAGCTCGGGACAAGGATAGTTACAGATGATGCAGAGTCAGTAGCAGTAGCTACCTCTATATTTACATAATAATTATTGTAATTTTGGAATTGGTGCTCATTGAAATATGAAATATAGGATTGAAAAGGATTAAAAAGCAGCATCAACTACATAGTATATGGTGTATAAGCAGCATCAACTACATAGTATATGGTGTTGCAGCATTGATACAAGTATTGGTTGCAGCTTATACATAGTATATGGTGTGTGGCAGCATCAACTACATAGTATATGGTGTATAAGCAGCATCAACTACATAGTATATGGTGTATAAGCAGCATCAACTACATAGTATATGGTGTGTGGCAGCATCAACTCTAGTATATAGTGTATAAGCAGCATCAACTCTATAGTATATGGTGTGTGGCAGCATTGTATACATAGTATATGGTGTGTGGCAGCATTGTATACATAGTATATGGTGTGTGGCAGCATTGTATACATAGTATATGGTGTGTGGCAGCATTGTATACATAGTATATGGTGTGTGGCAGCATTGTATACATAGTATATGGTGTGTGGCAGCATATAGTATATGGTGTTGCAGATTGTATACATGTATAGGTGTGTGGCAGACAGTATATGGTGTGTGGCAGCAACAACTCTATAGTATATGGTGTGTGGCAGACAGTATATGGGTGTGTGGCAGACACACTATAGTATGTGGTGTGTGGCAGACAGTATATGGTGTGTGGCAGACACGATATAGTTATGGTGTGTGGCAGACACATATATATTGGTGTGGCAGACAGTATATGGTGTGTGGCAGACACACTATAGTATATGGTGTGTGGCAGACAGTATATGGTGTGTGGCAGACACACTATAGTATATGGTGTGTGGCAGACAGTATATGGTGTGTGGCAGACAGTATATGGTGTGTGGCAGACACACTATAGTATATGGTGTGTGGCAGACAGTATATGGTGTGTGCAGACAGTATTGGTGTGTGGCAGACACACTATAGTATATGGTGTGTGGCAGACAGTATATGGTGTGTGGCAGACAGTATATGGTGTGTGGCAGACACACTATAGTATATGGTGTGTGGCAGACAGTATGTGGTGTGTGGCAGACACACTATAGTATATGGTGTGTGGCAGACAGTATGTGGTGTGTGGCAGACACACTATAGTATATGGTGTGTGGCAGACAGTATATGGTGTGTGGCAGACACACTATAGTATATGGTGTGTGGCAGACAGTATATGTTGTGTGTGGCAGACACACTATAGTATATGGTGTGTGGCAGACAGTATGTGGTGTGTGGCAGACACACTATAGATATGGTGTGTGGCAGACAGTATATGGTGTGTGGCAGACACACTATAGTATATGGTGTGTGGCAGACAGTATGTGGTGTGTGGCAGACACACTATAGTATATGGTGTGTGGCAGACAGTATATGGTGTGTGGCAGACACACTATAGTATGTGGTGTGTGGCAGACAGTATTGGTGTGTGGGCAGAGCACACTATAGTATATGGTGTGTGGCAGACAGTATGTGGTGTGTGGCAGACACACTATAGTATGTGGTGTGTGGCAGACAGTATGTGGTGTGTGGCAGACACACTATTCACTTATTGCTTCTTGTCAAACGCATTGTTATCTTTTTGACATTTGTAATGAATCCTCTGAAAATAATACCTATTATAATACATCCTTTGTGTGGTAATTTATGATTCAGATTAGAAATCACTATTCTTTAGTATAAAACAAGCTAAGTGAAACTTTAGTATATAGAAGTACGCAGTAGAAAGTTCATAGGGTCATTGTGATCTCTGTATCTCAGACCATTGGAAGAAGTAGTCAGTAATAGTGACAGTGTACGTATCTACTTTATCATATCACATTAACCCTGGCCTTAAAAGTCACTTCAGTGATCAGTGTTGTTAAGGCATTATAAGATGAAAATGAAGTTTCCAAATTATCAAAATCTTCAGACATTTAGCACCATCACATTGACACCACACCCAGCATTCCATAAATGCCCACAGGCAGCATAAACTTGATTACCTTGTGGTGCCAATTGGCCAGATTTTGGTTATGTGCTTCTTGGACCTCGTGGTTGGCACCTCCATGTCAGTGTTGCGTCTGTGCTGAGGCTGAGCCAGCTCTGTCCTTGTTTGCCTTGCTTAGCGTGAGGAGGGCAATGAAGACCTCGAAACAGCTTACAGTGGCTGTTAGATGTTCTTCTCTCAAATGAATGTGAGAGTCATAACAAAAGCAAATTTCGAGGTTTTAAGTTGCCTGCAGTTTATTGGCTAGTAAGCTTGTGTGAGACAATTAACCAGTGTTCTTTGTTGAACCATGCAATACATTGCTTTATCTGGTTAATGTATTTGTTTAGACCACATGTACTGAGCTGAACTCTGTGTGCAGACAGATGTGATAATCCAGACATGCTTCCCATATGTGGCTGGTGATCGAAACTAAACACCCATGACGTGATCCGCTGCAACCCCTCCTCGTAACTCTGAGAGTGTGTGTCTGAAGCCAATCCTTATCCTTCATCCTTCCTCCTCCTAACAATCACCCTTTCCTGACTGGTCCATTTTTGTCCCTAATAACCTACATCTATATCTGTTTGGTCCATATTTTATTACCACTAACCTGTGGCTTCCACTGCCTTGCCTTCTTGTTTGTCTTGTTTTCTTGAGTTGTTTATGGTGAAGTGTTTTTGCAGTAATTGCCAATCTTTCTATGTTATAGATTTTTTTTTTTTTACATTAACTCTTTATTCAGACAATGCCTTGCCTACAGGTCTTCTGATGCGTGTGTCTTTCTATCCTCCTGTGCATATATCTGTCAACCTCTCCAACATTAAATGCATTCTTGACTTAATTAACCCCATGACTAAATACTGAGTATTGACAAGTAACACTATTATAGCTTCTCTACAGTAAGAAGCTAAGAGGCCTTTAACAATTACTGAATAGACTCAATAATTACCTCTTAGTTGCAGCATAAATCCTCTTTGGTTGCAGTTTGATTCCTAGTAAGTTGACATTTAACTTTTGTTGGTTGCCTTATGACTTCTTGGTGGTTGTGCAGGCGGGAATGGCATGCTCAGTGAGTACACTCGAAACGAACTGCGGGCCCATGTTGGTGCCCGGAGTACAGGGGGTGGGGGGGGAGGGGGAGGGCCAGGCTCCCCTTCCCCCAACCAACAGCAGCCACCACAGCCACAACAACAACAACAACAGCAGCAGCAGCAGCAACAACAGCAACCACAGTCACAACTACAACAACAACAGCAACAACAACAGCAGCAGCAACAACAACAGCAACAGCAGCAGCAACAACACAACAACAGCAACAGCAGCAGCAACAACAACAGCAATCTCAACAAACACAACCACCACACCTGGCCTTTCAACAAACCCCCGACCAACACCACCACCACCACCTTGACCAGCCGCTACTTCATTCTTACTCCCCCTCAGGTACCTGTCCCTTGACTCACTCACCTGTTCTACACTCTAGTATAACTCTCACCATTACTAGTCTGATCTTAAAATCTAAATAGAGCTGACTGTTTCAAGGTACTTTGACTTTGGCATCTCATTTGCATCTCTTGCTTCTCTGTACCTCATACTCTGACAGAATGAAAGGTCCTAATTTGCTTACGAGTATGTTTCTTCGCCTAGCTGTCTGTATGTCTGTTGTAAAGTGGCTTAGCTATTATGATGAAATTTTCATCTCTATGCTTAATTTTGTTACTCTGTCTTCTCTTCTTTCTGTACAAACCAAAACCCATCAGCCCAGTAACCTAGTAGCTGTTGTGTGATGTAGTGTCTCAGTCAGTCTGGCCTGCACAGCTCTTCTCTTCACTCCCTGCTGTTGTGATTCTGTGTGATTTCTCGTAGCTCCTTGATGGTTATGTTAAGATATCAAACAAGGGACTTAACCCCTTCACGCCCAGATCTTTCCTTTGCTAAAAACAGTTGTATGTTGTCGAGCCATAAAATTACGAAAAGTGACTCAATATACCAAAACAGTTAGTGGACAAGGATACTAAGCAGGTCATATCCATAAATATTGTTTATATCTATTAAAATCGTCTATTGCTAGTAAAATTACAATGGATATTACGTTCTGGGTCTCAAGGGGTTAACCAGCCAAGGAGGATATCATTAAAAAGTGACAGTTTAATTATAATGATTGAGACACTAATAATCATAGGGTCTTCATTCTGCACCCTTATTTTGTAGGTGCTTTAACTTTGGGTTATATATCTCATTCAACTTCAGTTTTTCTTCCAGAAATTATCGCTATTCTTAATTAAAAATTATTTCCTTGTTTTTTGTGTGAATTCATATTAGTGGGTTCACATATTTTGAATACAAACATACCTTTATTCTCATACAAAGAGGGACATTCAATAGAGAAGTATGGGAATCATCCTTGCCTCATGATGGAAGTAACAGTCCCAATCCTTTATGAAGAAAGGATTGAGGATCATCATTATTTTTAGCCCTCTTATGTAATTCTAATGAAATTGCGAAAAATACATTGAGGGGACAGGTCGTACATCAGGACATTGCAGACTAGGATTACAGGGCAGAAGTGGCTATTCTTTGGGTAGTAACTTTTTTGTTAATACATGACCAACAAAGACTAAATAACCATAAGAAGTGCACACTTTTCTACTCCACGATGGTGGCGCCCTAAGTAGCATACAGTAGTGACAGGCGTTCAGCTATGAGGAGTGATGTAATAACATAAACTTACTGTAACTCCCTAGCTAGGTGGTGGCAGGTTAGCAAGTGTCGTCAGTTAGATTGCCGTATCTGACCACAGCTAACGTGTGATATATATATATATATATATATATATATATATATATATATATATATATATATATTATATATATATATATTATATATATATATATATCATACATATATACATATATATATATATATATATATATATATATATATATATATATATATATATATATATATATATATATATATATATATATATATATATATATCACATGCATAGATACATACATACAGACACAAGAGGGCTTCAAAATGTTCATGGAAAAATGGCATTGCTAAATAACATTGAAAGATATAGACCTCATTGCTCACACTATGCCCCGTCAAGCTGAAGACATTGTTGTAATCAATGATGCATCCTTCAGTCCATCCCTAAAGAACTGGGGTTCCTTGGACTTACACCATGGCAAATGAGTCTCTTTTACATCATCAACTGAAGAGCAATGTGTGCCCTTTAAATATTTCTTTTAGGAATAGCAAACAAAAAAGTCAGAAGGCAAATCAAGATGTGGATGCCTAATGATATATTTCCTTTCGAAATTTGCAAAACTTCCCGTTGGGTGGAGGAATGAGCCGTTTGGTGGGGAATGAGCCGCAGCGTTGTTGTAGTGGTTGGTGGGGGAATGAGCCAGAGTTTGTTGGTAGGGGGTTGGTGGTGAATGAGCCGCAGCGTTGGTGTGGTTGGTGGGGAATGAGCCGCAGCATTGTGTTGTAGTGGTTGGTGGGGAATGAGCCGCAGTGTTGTTGTAGTGGTTGGTGGGGAATGAGCCGCAGCATTGTTGTAGTGGTTGGTGGGGAATGAGCCGCAGTGTTGTTGTAGTGGTTGGTGGGGAATGAGCCAGCATGTGTTGTAGTGGTTGGTGGGGAATGAGCCGCAGTGTTGTTGTAGTGGTTGGTGGGGAATGAGCCGCAGCGTTGTTGTAGTGGTTGGTGGGGAATGAGCCAGAGTGTTGTTGTAGTGGTTGGTGGGGAATGAGCCAGAGTGTTGTTGTAGTGGTTGGTGGGGAATGAGCCGCAGTGTTGTTGTAGTGGTTGGTGGGGGAATGAGCCAGAGTTTTTGTAGTGGTGGTGGGGAATGAGCCAGTGTTGTAGTGGTTGGTGGGGAATGAGCCAGAGTGTTGTTGTAGTGGTTGGTGGGGAATGAGCCAGAGTGTTGTTGTAGTGGTTGGTGGGGAATGAGCCGCAGCGTTGTTGTAGTGGTTGGTGGTGGGAATGAGCCGCAGTGTTGTTGTGAGTGGTTGGTGGGGAATGAGCCAGAGTGTTGTTGTAGTGGTTGGTGGGGAATGAGCCGCAGCGTTGTTGTAGTGGTTGGTGGGGAATGAGCCAGAGTGTTGTTGTAGTGGTTGGTGGGGAATGAGCCAAGTGTGTTGTTGTAGTGGTTGGTGGGGAATGAGCCGAGTGTTGTTGTAGTGGTTGGTGGGGGAATGAGCCAGAGTGTTGTTGTAGTGGTTGGTGGGGAATGAGCCGCAGTGTTGTTGTAGTGGTTGGTGGGGAATGAGCCAGAGCGTTGTTGTAGTGGTTGGTGGGGAATGAGCCAGAGGTTTGTTGTAGTGGTTGGTGGGGAATGAGCCGCAGTGTTGTTGTAGTGGTTGGTGGGGAATGAGCCGCAGTGTTGTTGTAGTGGTTGGTGGGGAATGAGCCGAGTGTTGTTGTAGTGGTTGGTGGGGAATGAGCCGCAGCGTTGTTGTAGTGGTTGGTGGGGAATGAGCCGAGTGTTGTTGTAGTGGTTGGTGGGGAATGAGCCACAGCGTTGTTGTAGTGGTTGGTGGGGAATGAGCCGAGTGTTGTTGTAGTGGTTGGTGGGGAATGAGCCGCGAGTGTTGTTGTAGTGGTTGGTGGGGAATGAGCCAGAGTGTTGTTGTAGTGGTTGGTGGGGAATGAGCCAGAGTGTTGTTGTAGTGGTTGGTGGGGAATGAGCCAGAGTGTTGTTGTAGTGGTTGGTGGGGAATGAGCCGCAGCGTTGTTGTAGTGGTTGGTGGGGAATGAGCCAGAGTGTTGTTGTAGTGGTTGGTGGGGAATGAGCCAGAGTGTTGTTGTAGTGGTTGGTGGGGAATGAGCCGCAGCGTTGTTGTAGTGGTTGGTGGGGAATGAGCCAGAGTGTTGTTGTAGTGGTTGGTGGGGAATGAGCCAGAGTGTTGTTGTAGTGGTTGGTGGGGAATGAGCCGCAGGTTGTGTAGTGTTGGTGGGAATGAGCCGAGTGTTTGTGTGGTTGGTGGGGAATGAGCCGCAGTGTTGTTGTAGTGGTTGGTGGGGAATGAGCCAGTGTTGTTGTAGTGGTTGGTGGGGAATGAGCCAGAGTGTTGTTGTAGTGGTTGGTGGGGAATGAGCCGCAGCGTTTGTTGTAGTGGTTGGTGGGGAATGAGCCGCAGCGTTGTTGTAGTGGTTGGTGGGGAATGAGCCAGAGTGTTGTTGTAGTGGTTGGTGGGGAATGAGTCAGAGTGTTGTTGTAGTGGTTGGTGGGGAATGAGCCGCAGTGTTGTTTGTAGTGGGTTGGTGGGGAATGAGCCGCAGTGTTGTTGTAGTGGTTGGTGGGGAATGAGCCAGAGTGTTGTTGTAGTGGTTGGTGGGGAATGAGCCGCAGTGTTGTTGTAGTGGTTGGTGGGGAATGAGCCAGAGCGTTGTTGTAGTGGTTGGTGGGGAATGAGCCGCAGGTTGTTGTAGTGGTTGGTGGGGAATGAGCCGCAGCGTTGTTGTAGTGGTTGGTGGGGAATGAGCCAGAGTGTTGTTGTAGTGGTTGGTGGGGAATGAGCCGCAGCGTTGTTGTAGTGGTTGGTGGGGAATGAGCCGAGCGTTGTTGTAGTGGTTGGTGGGGAATGAGCCAGCAGTGTTGTGTAGTGGTTGGTGGGGAATGAGCCAGAGTGTTGTTGTAGTGGTTGGTGGGGGAATGAGCCGCAGCGTTGTTGTAGTGGTTGGTGGGGAATGAGCCAGAGTGTTGTTGTAGTGGTTGGTGGGGGAATGAGCCGCAGCGTTGTTGTAGTGGTTGGTGGGGAATGAGCCACAGTGTTGTTGTAGTGGTTGGTGGGGAATGAGCCAGAGTGTTGTTGTAGTGGTTGGTGGGGAATGAGCCGCAGCGTTGTTGTAGTGGTTGGTGGGGAATGAGCCGGAGTGTTGTTGTGGAGGAGGAGTGTTGTAGGGACTCGGTAGAAGCTTTCCCAGGGATTTTTCTGCTAGAGCTTTGGCTAACTTTCTCAAAACACACATACAGTAGTAAGCAGATTTGATAGTTCTTTGGCCCACCAGAAAGTCAATAACATCCCATGATACTCTTGCCATGACCTTTGCTCTTGACCAATCTGCTTTTGCTTTGACTGAACTAATTCCACCTCCACACTGATTAGCAAATCAAAGACCTTCGTTATCTCAATCTCACCTTGTTCAGGCTGCACCCGACAGACAGTGGCCTGTGGTCAGAGACAATGAGGATAGAAGTGCCTTGTGTGAGGGCAGAAGTAGAGGTAATGGTTTGCATCTCCTGTACAGATGCCACCTTCAGTGACTGTCTAGACTCCTGTATATCCATGCCACTGCCATGTGTGACTTGAAGACCGTGTTTCCCGGCTATTGCCCTGGTACTTCCCGCCATTTATCCCTCCACACCATTGACTACATCACAGATGACACCTGTATTACTTTCCTAACAAGGATAGACATATTTGTTAACAGCAATATAAAGATAATGCTTTATTTGATCATTCAAAGGTTACATAAGTACAAAATAATGAAGATTGATAGGCAGGTTTTGCCATTTTTTGTTGTTAGGTTCTCAAGGATCTATCTGAGTTATTAGTATTGATATTACACAGGAGAAATAAACAAGGGAAGAGTTGACAAGTTTGTTAACTAAAGAGACAAAGTTGAGGAGGACCCGTGAAGGAATCCTAAGCGTCAGAGGTTACAAGAAGGAGAGCGGAACCCTTGGAGGCTATTGCAGCTGTCAAAGTCACATGTGTTTGAGCTTTGTTGTAGAGGGAATTAAGGGTGTGAATCACTTTTTTTTTCATCACATGTGGAAGGGTTGCTTATACTGAGGAAATATCTGCATACTATATCCTGTTTTCTCTAAATTGGTAAACTCGTTCTTCTGCCACGGTGGCAGAAGAACGAGTTGCACAAACGAGGCGTCGGCTGGCAGTGCCACCGGACGCCTCGTTTGTGCTCTATTAGCTTAGGCAATGATTTCAATACAGCTCAGTACCTAAAACATCATTTACACGGTCTATAGGGGGTATTAGAACACTTAGAAATAGGTCTAGCAATGTATCCCTATTAATCCCTTGACGCCCAGATCTCTCTTCTGCAATAAAAAAATGGTCTGTTGTTAGCCATAGAATTACGAAAAGTGACTTAATATACTAAATTAGTTAGTGGACAAGAATACTAAACATGTCATATCTATAAAATACTTCTTATATTCACTAAACATTGTCTAATGGTACCCAAATTACAATGGAAATTACGTTCTGGGTCTTAAGGGTTAATCCCGTTAAATCTCAAGCTTGATTCACGATCGATTGCTATCTCATTGCGTTTTCAGGAACACAACCCAATCGTAAGACTAGGAAATACTGGACAAGAAAGTCTGACATCCCACACCTCGATGGCACGATTTTGCATTCTAGGGTGCCGTCCAGCGTTTATCCAGATTCTCAGCTCGCCATAAACCACCCATCTCATGTGTGTGTGTCCCCTCGCATCTTCTTGTGACCTCTCACACTTTGACATAGATCGGCGACATAGGTTGCCCTCCATTCCCCTGTTTCTTTTGTCTGCTTAGTTAACAATCCTGCTTGTTTACTTCACTTATGTATTTCATTGTAGCGATATTTCTCACTAGTTCATTACCAGTTGATTCACTAATTCATGCCTACTTGTGTCCTTATTTCCCAGCATAGTGTGGGACACTCTCTCTCTCTCTCTCTCTCTCTCTCTCTCTCTCTCTCTCTCTCTCTCCCTCTCTCTCTCTCTCTCTCTCTCTCTCTCTCTCTCTCTCTCTCTCTCTCTCTCTCTCTCTCTCTCCTCTCTCTCTCTCTCTCTCTCTCTCTCTCTCTCTCTCTCTCTCTCTCTCTCTCTCTCTCTCTCTCCCCTCTCTCTCTCTCTCTCTCTCTCTCTCTCTCTCTCTCTCTCTCTCCCCCTCTCTCTCTCTCTCTCTCTCTCTCTCTCTCTCTCTCTCTCTCCCCTCTCTCTCTCTCTCTCTCTCTCTCTCTCTCTCTCTCTCTCTCTCTCTCTCTCTCTCTCTCCTCTCTCTCTCCTCTCTCTCTCTCTCTCTCTCTCTCTCTCTCTCTCTCTCTCTCTCTCTCTCCTCTCTCTCTCTCTCTCTCTCTCTCTCTTCTCTCTCTCTCTCTCTCTCTCTCTCTCTCTCTCTCCTCTCTCTCTCTCTCTCTCTCTCTCTCTCTCTCTCTCTCTCTCTCTCTCTCTCTCTCTCTTCTCTCTTCTCTCTCTCTCTCTCTTCTCTCTCTCTCATTCTCGATCTCTTTCTGACTATCCTCTCTCTCTCGTCCTTCTCTCTCTCATCATCATGTTCTTGTTATAGCCAACGAAATAAGTTTCTTATATTCCTCTCATTGAAATAAGATTGTCATATAAGTCAAGTTTGCATCAAGATAGTTTGCGTGTTAGGCCAAACGATGGACTTTACTCTCCTTCCTTTCTTCCTCCTCCATATAATATAGATAGATAGAGAGACTAGTAGCTACACATTACATTGACGGAATGCACTGTTTAGTTTAGATCTATACATCGGGGGGGGAAGGGGGGCACAGGGTGAGGAAGAGGAAGTTACATGTATTCTTTTATATTTTGCGTCAGTCATACCATTGAAACCCATGATATAAATGTTGAAGTCACCGTGGTCCAAGATCAAACCCAAAGTATCCCAATTGACCCCATCTAGACCTATCATAGCAAGACTCACTGGACATTCCAAGATATTGTAGACATTTCTTCTTCTATATTAGCATAGTCAATAATATGGCCATACCTCACCCACCTTGTACTCACGTTTTATAAGTATTTGAAGGTTTCCGTGAAATTCTGGAAGAAAAATTACTACTAATAAGAGTGGGAAAGGACTTTAGATAATTACCAAAATGAAGGCACCTCAAACTCTTGGCAGTGTTGATGTTGGTGTTGCTGTCCTGCCATAGCCTTGTCATGGCACCTTATGTATTCTAATTTGTGTTTTGATTTCTCTTTATTGTTCTTGTAGAATTTGTCGTATCTTATTTTCTTTTTTTCTACATTTTGTATGATACTTCTTAATTATTTTCAATCTGAGTTTCACTTTTGGCAAAGATGAAATCTGTAATGTTTGTGTTCTTGTATTCAAGGAGAAGTTGTTGCCAAGCCACTGATGTTATTTATGCCTACACCCTGATAGCTGATGTTATGCCTACACACTGATAGCTGATGTTATGCCTACACCCTGATAGCTGATGTTATGCCTACACACTGATAGCTGATGTTATGCCTACACACTGATAGCTGATGTTATGCCTACACCCTGATAGCTGATGTTATGCCTACACCCTGATAGCTGATGTTATGCCTACACCCTGATAGCTGATGTTATGCCTACACACTGATAGCTGATGTTATGCCTACACACTGATAGCTGATGTTATGCCTACACACTGATAGCTGATGTTATGCCTACACACTGATAGCTGATGTTATGCCTACACACTGATAGCTGATGTTATGCCTACACACTGATGTTATGCCTACACACTGATAGCTGATGTATGCCTACACACTGATAGCTAATGTATGCCTACACACTGATAGCTTGGCTAAAGCAGTACAAAGTGTTATTGGTTTTCCTTATTTTCATTTTACATTATGTAATTTGTACTTTCCTTTAAGAATAGTTTTCTGCCATTCAGATATAAGTTATAAGTTCTTGCTCTGTATAAGATCATGTTGGCTGCTGTGTTAGGATAAGGTTGCTCTTCACAGCTATTATTTTTCTTGGATATATAATAAATCTCTAAGCTCCTCCGCAATGAAAAATCTTATGCTCAAGTCAAGGGGAGGGTGGCATTGTGGGTATGTGACGTGATCGCACACATATTTTGAAGGGTCAAACCTGCGTGGACCTGCATCTCGTGCTCAAACCCCACACACCTCACGTACAAGTGGCAAGCCCTGTCACTGCGGCCCTCAGAAAATTGTCTCAATTACACGCCTTTCATGGGACTTCTGTATTTTAATCTTTTTCGAGCACCTGTTTACCAATTTTCATTGTGTTGCATAGACCATTTCTGGTCTTTACAGCTTGTGTCTTCACACACACACACACACACACACACACACACACACACACACACACACACACACACACACACACACACACGATGGTTAAGTGGATAAGAGTGTTGGTCTGCCATTCGGTGGTTAGCCAGTTCGAATCCTCACTGCTCCCAGGGATTTTTCACTGACAAATTTGGGTGGTTACTGTCCCCCTTGAGCAAGGGGATGGGGGAGTGTGGTGTGTGAGGTCCCAGCATTCCCCAAAGATCGGTCACTACGAGCTCTAAGTGAAATTGGCGAACGCAAGTTTGACTGGCTTGGACAAGACCCTGGGTGAATAACACACACTCATAGGTATATGCACATACACACAGGAAGTAAAGCTTCCTCCATAGAAGTATAGATGCCTGGAAATAAATTATTTTGGCAAAAAGTATGCATCAATTTAAGAAGAATTTAGATGAATACCTATACGGAGACAGGAGCACATGAGTGCAGCTCAGTCCCTATATTCCAGAATGAGGTGAATACAACTACCCTAGGTAGATACACACACCCTCCACGGCCACACCTACAGGAATGAAGGATTGCCTCCATCAGCTCCTGTCAGGATTTCACAGTTACAACTCCTCAGCTCACATTTGGTATCTATTCTCTGTTAGGTGAAAGGGAGCTTTGGCGTGAAAGGAGAAAAGCTCTAATAATCTCCAGCCAGCAGGGGAATCAAGCTCCTGCTATTTCAGACCTCTCTGTTGGGAGTACAACGTGCTAATTACTACATCATTGGGCCGCTAAATAAGGATGTAATATACAGGAGAACCTCATATAACCCGCATTTAAAACAACGGCAGCCTCAAAACAACGGCTTGTCCATCCTGACGAGGAGTGCGGGGTAGAAAGGGGCACTCCGCAGGATAACCCAGGCAGTAATTAGGTATAATTATTTCAAAAACTGAGAAAATCGGCAGAAATTTAGTTCAAATTTGGCGGGGTACGCAGGGTTGGCAACCCTTTCATCCCTTTCACTGGTACACTCTGGAACTCTCTTCCTGTTTGTATTTTTCCACTTTCCTATGACTTACATCTTTTCAAAAGAGGAGTAACAAGACACCTCCCGAACTAAAGTGGCTCACCCTTCTTTTTTATTTTATTCTCTTACTGTCTTCTTTATAGGGACTGGCAACTAAGCGGGCTTTGTGTTACCCATTTTTGTTGTGCCCTTGGCCACTTCCTTTGATGTATAAAAAAAAAAAAAAAAAAAAAAAAAAGGGGATTTTGGGCGATTCCATAAGAGTAACTCTCAAAACAACGGCAAAATGAGTTATCCGGCATGCGCTCCCCCCCCGAGGGTGCCGGATAAACGAGGTTCTCCTGTACATACTTGTATTTATATTACCTATTTTTGATGTTGATCAGAAATTATAAGACATGCTGGAAATAGCACAATTCAGTAAATACACTTTCATTAGCTCTGCCTTTTATGTGATAAGTGTTACCTTCATATCCTTGCTAGTGAAACACGTGCAATTTATAGCCACAGAACAGTAGTTTACATCTAGTGCTATGTTAAGCCCCTTTGTTTGTTGCATAGTATCATGTCATACAGTTACTGGATAAATGTTATGAGATACTAATTTTGTGCATGCCAAATCTGATTATGTGTAAGAAAAAACTATAAGCAGCACGTAATTACCTTAGAGTCAAATCCAAGCAATTGTTATTCAATAGGGTTACGAGTCCAGCATTTGTTTGCTATTTTAGACGTAAACTTTGCTCTTTCTTATTGTAAATATATTGCATGATTTGATTTCAATTACACAGTGGAGCCATTTCAAGATCTTAAAATATGCTGAAAACTTCTTTGTTAGTAAGTATAGCACCAATGCACATAGTGAAGAATATATAAACCAGTATGTGTACTAGATCCTCCATCTCCTCTTTTTAATTTCTACATGTATCTATAATTGTAGAAGTCTAGTCAATGTTGTTCTATTGAAACATTATTTGTGTTAGTTTCAGGTTGATATGTATGTCACCATGTTTTTCCCCTTGCACTTGTCCCTATTGTTCATGTGTGGTTGGTCTGGGCGACACCAGGGGGCTTATGTTTATGTGTGTAAGAGGTGAAACTTGCTTCATAAAGACAATGGAGGTCTTCTTCATTCTTATCAGATTTATTTTGCCAGAATTGATCTTAAAGTATCCTTAGTATGTGGCCATTCTTCTCCATGGTATAAAGTATGTGTGATGAAGCATTAATATTTTCTATTTCTTTTTATTCTTATTTTAAGTTGTGTCACCGTAAAAGTAGATTGCTGTAAATCTAAATACAGAGAAAAAATGGGAAGGCTCCAACTTATAAGTTCTTGTTTATATACTTGTAATATTTATTTATTTATTCGCACACACACACACAGCATGTTGCTAACTTTGCATGCAAAAGCTTGGGCTGAGAGCATGAATTGTGTGTTTGGAAAGTGATGTCTCGTGCACGACAAATGCTACAATAACCTCAACAAAATGCACTACTCAAAATATAAACTTACCTTTGATAACTGAAAATTCATATTAAATGAGTAGGTATGCATAAGTACTATATAGATATGTGTATTTGAATTCTATATTTACATAATCATGAATTAATTAAATTTATGAGTGATAGGTCTAAAAAATGATAACTTATTGACTTGACTCAGAAACAAAAATTCATAATCTTACCATTGGAAAAAACAAGCAAATTTCCATATCCCCAGGCAGGCTGTCTGCGTGCATCCTGGAGAGTGTTGCCGCAGCGGCTTGTATTAGCAAAGCATTATCATTTCTTTGACATGAAGAGGATGAAATAGGCAGCATGACTTTGTGGAACATGGGGTCTCTCTCTCTCTCTCTCTCTCTCTCTCTCTCTCTCTCTCTCTCTCTCTCTTGATAATTACAAGTTGGATATGAATTTTGCAACAGAGATTCTGTTAATTACATGTAGAAATGCAAAACTGAACAGGAATGTTGCATTGCACCTTAATACATTGGTGGATGCACAGATTATTGAAATTAATGACTCAATGATGCCGTCTGACCACCACTGATACGAATGCGTATAGAAAGGGGATTAATACATTATTTGAATAGGGACGAATTCCCGAGCCCAAAATACACTGATTCATGGCTCTGTTTGTTTTCTGATCAAAACAGACACACATAAAAACAGCACTAGAAAGATAATGTACCCAGGAAGACAGTGTGTTGAAGAGAATCTGGCAGCACTGGGCACTGAAGAGATTGAGGCAAGGGATAGAGATAGCTGGAAACGTATCATCAACCGTGTAACCTCATAAGATATTATGGGCAAATCTGACGGTAAACAGAAAGATGATGATGATGATGATAAGGGTTGAATGATGCAAAAGTTACATATGCACACACAAAAAAGTAAATAGGTAAATAGTTCTAGTGAAACAAACGGATACATTGCACACAGGGTCACACATTTACTCTAAGCTGGATACACATGCATAGATATAAACAATAGAAAGACAATGCGTTACTGATTGATATAAAAGTTACGTGGCCATTCAAATGTATAAAAGATAAACAGTTGAGCACAAAGAGAGATAATTTTTTAGAATTGAATTCATCGGTTAATAGTACAGGAATCACCTATCATGTAGGGTCAGGAGGGGCTGCCATCATCATCACAGTCATCAGAATATGCAGCCAAAGGGTAAATGACGGGTAGTTGAGTGTACAGCACATACGCCGATGCCTATTTCTACACCGCTTGCAAAACTTTATTTAAGATAGAAGATTACTCCTGTAAGATTAGAATGCCCCTCCCATTAATTGTACACAAGCTTGGTACTCTTCTTTATTTATATGTATATAGTATAATGGAATTGGTTATCTGCATTATGTACATGATGATATGTGGTGGTATTTTCACAGAAAGCAACAAGTGGGGAGGAGACAGTGTCAACACCAGTCAAGCAGGAGGGTTGAGTACATCCCCCAGAGTAAGTACTTCGTCCTTAGTACTACTGTCTGGCTTCTAGATTTCACACTGTCTTTCCTCATGCCTTCATACTTCTTGATAATGTTACTAATAATATCCTACTATTTCAGATTTTGCTTGAGTGAGTTTTATTAATTTCCTTTGCTTGAAATGGAAATTATTTAGATATCTTATTACAGCAAAGCATCTGGCTCACTAGCTGTCAGTATTGTTTTGACTTGAAGCAGTTAGTGGCAACATTTTGATCCTGAATTGTCCTCAAGGTTTCCAAGCAATGATTAAGAAACTCGTTCACTCCTTTCAAGTTTAGTCTTATTATAATTTTGCAAGTAGGAGCATCATAAGGTAACTGATAACTGTATCCATAGTTAATGTGTTAAGATGTAAGATTATAGAGTATATTTCTTAAAGGGAAATCTTTGGTCCTGGAAACACAGTGTGAGTATAAGCTAATTGGTCTTGTTCTTGAGAGAAAGACCATGGCAGGATTGTGTTAGTAAGCTCATGTACATGTGAGCAGCCCCATTAATTATTCTGTAGAAAGGATGAGGCTGTGTAGTGACATGGTTGTACTGAAGATCAGTAAGTTGACTTGCTATCGATGATGTCACCTTACCCGGAGTGGTTAATGTTTTGTTTTGCCCCTTTGTGTTTTGTATCCGGTCCCTGACATGTACGATCAACAGGTTTTTTATATGAATAATGAAAGCCTCCAACTCTTAATCTCATCACATTTAAAAAACGAATCAGATATCTTTCCTCCTTAATGGATTTTGACCATCTTGAATCTTCAATTTTATGCCAAAGTATTCACCAGTCCTTCCTCACTTGGCGGTATTCCTGAGTGGCACGAGAAGGCATACACTGCGTATACAGTACCAGCCTGTATTGAATATAAATCAAATTTCCAGAGTTTATGTTGCTGTTTTGGGGTTAAGGTTGTTGCAAAGGAATTGGTGTTATGTGCAAACACTGCTACCCTGGGTAAAATAGTACACAGTGTTCCAGGTTTTCCATAATAAGTTTAATATTTTCCTAGTGCCCGGCATTATTGATAATATGCCACTAGTTCTTCCTAGCTTTATCACACATTATGCAATTTGTACTTTGGTTTGAGAATAGTTTTCTGCCCTCCAGATCTAAGTTGTAAGATCTCTGTATAAAATTATGAAGGCAGCTGTGTTGTCATACATTTGCTCTTCACAGCTGGTATTTTCCTTGAGTATGCTGTAAATCTAAGCTTTACTTTGCAACGCTTAATCTCCCTTCCAAGGCACGAGTCAAGTGGAGGGTGGCCTTGTGGGTACATGACGTCTTGTGTGCCAATTTTGAAGGGTCAGACCTGAGCAGACATCACTCTCGTGCTCAGACCCTGCGTGTCTCACATGGAGGTGGCAATTCATGTCACCTAGTGTAAAAAAATCATCTTTCAATTCTTTGTCTTACTAGGGAGTACTGTATGTTTTGGAAGTCAGTGCCTAGCTATAAGAAACAATGGTGAAGTATGTTTTGTATTTATGGCTGTGGTCTTTACAGATGGAGGACAATCGCAGCAGTGGGGGCGGAGACAAGGGGAAGTCAGAGAGCATGTTGAAGCACCTGCTGTCCAAATAATGTTCTCATCAGGTTGCTGTGTCAGATCATCCAAATGCTCACCTGCACACTCATCTCTTGGTCACTCTGTCTCTTCTGACCTTCCTGCTGCCAGTCATTGAGAGTTGCAGGAGGTGCCACACTTGCACTGTGGCAGCAATTATGGAGCACGTTCACCCCACTGTTGGAAAGAAAACTTTTTGCTTTCACCAAAACAGCTTTTATGATAATTCCATGGTTTTAATTCGTTGTGCAAGAAATATTTATGTAAAGTTATTGTTTTATTCTACAAGTAAAAACCTGTGTTTTTAACGAAGAAGAAATTTCTTCCTAATTTAAAAGTAATGTTTGTAACGACTTTTAATTCATATTTGTACATTTTACTCTTTTATAATGTTTTTATTCTTTTAGCATAAAACATAAATTGGAATAGAGTCTATGAGAGTATTATTTTGATGTATTCTGAAACATGCGCTTTTTAAAATATGTATTAGAATGATTGAAAAAAAATTGAAGCAAAGGTGTTTTGGCCACTGGGGGTGTGCTCGCTCTGGTCTGAGGTTAAGGGAAGCCAGTGTGATGGTTCAATGCCAGAGCAGTCCTGTGATTTAAACTACCAGTACAAAAGGGGGAATGCAAAAAAGTTTGGTGGGTCCCAGGGTTTGTGCATTCTATTTCCCATTTGCCCACAAGTAATGTGTACATGCTCCCTACCTTGCTTTTACCATTGATTACATTAAGGAAATGATTTCTCTTCTAGTAATATGAAACTCATGATTTACCTCACAATGAGATCCCCTGCGTTTCACCAAATGGCAAGAGTCGATCTCATTGCTATATTTTTATTCTTCTCCACTTTCGCGTTTATCTGTCATACTGCCGCAGCACGAACACATTGCCAGCCAAAACCAGAAGGACGTGCCATGTACTGAGTTGTGGTGGCAAGGACTGTGCTGGCGCCACTGCTGGGCTGGGCAGTGTGGGGGCCGGCAGGGACTCTGGTGGCATGTTAGCTGTGGTTGGGTTCAGCCTTATGTGCAATTCTTACCAGTGGGTTGTGACTTTCATGTCTAGTGTACAGAGATTATTATTATATGAGGAGGGTAACAGTTGGTGTTGTCAGACTGTTGTATACTATTGTTATGAATGTAATTACCATTAATATAGTTCACTTATATACAGAGCCTTACATACTCAACTCTTCTATACCAAAGGCATTAATGTAGATACACAGTGTACTTGAGGAAACTTTCCTAACCCTGTATTTCTTTGCACATCACCAAGTTGACTGTTAGATAGCAGGAGGTGTTATCAAGATTAGAGTAAAGTATCATGTTATAATGGTTTATTATTTTTCTATGAGAAAGTTTATTGACCTGTTGTTATTCTGCAAAGAAAATTAATGTTGGTAAAGCTATGTTAACTTATTGCTGGAACACAGAAGTGGCTGGGGTCAGAGCGGGGAAGAGTGCGCCGAGGGATCAGAGCCAGCCACCTGTGGTGCAACGCGGCTGGGAACAACTTGCTCATCATTCACTTAATGGCTACTTGTGGACTGGCATGGTGAATAACATGACCCTTTGGAAGTGACAGGCAGTGTGAAAGAGAATGAGAATAATAGTCTGTATTTTTTCACTTAGGGATCATCCCAAGATCATTTGGTAGATAAGCAAAAAACAAAAAAAAAGCAGCCAGTGTTTCTTGTTATTGACAGAAGTTTTATACTTGGCTGGTATGTGATACTTGTATTTTGTTTTGGACCAGACTTGTGCTTTATGGAAAATGGATTCAGGAGCTGGACAACAGTGTGAAAGTCAAGTGATGACTTAAGTGAAAGATGAAGAATTAGTCTTCATCCTAACAGTTGTGAAGCCTCCACCAACTACTAGAATACAGTAGGAGGTCAGACTGTTTTGATGCCTGATAATGATAAATAAAAATTCTTAGTGAAGTGACTTAGCTCAGGCAAACCTGGAAAGTGCTCTTAAAATAGGAACTGTTAAAAAGTGGCAAAAGACAATTTAACCAAAGGGCTTAAGTGTAATTTAAGTTTGGAGGAGGAGGCGGCAGTGGCAGCAGCGTGAGTGCCCGGGAGCGCTGGCCCCAGACCTGTGATGTGGCTCTGTCACAAGTGCAGTGACTTGTGGACCAGAAGTTCAGGGTAGAAAATTCCCCTCCTGATCTTCTTCTGTCATTATTTCAGAAGTGATCTAGTTACATTTATTAATTAAATGATTGATTCATAAGGCCTCACAGAAAAATTGTTGAAAGTTTATGATTATTTTGTTAATCCCGACTATAGTTCCTGTATAGACGAGGAGCCTCTTTCGTTGTGGTGCCCAAGTCCGGTCTTATTTCCCTCCAATGCTGGCACTGATTGGTCAATATTTGATAGAGTTTCAGCATTCAGTTGTATTTTTCATTTGGTGGAGTATGACTTTTGTATATATTTGTAGTGTGTAAGACTAATTATTATGTAACAGTTATGGAATCCCACAAGAAGACTGGCTGCTTCCCTCCAAGTTGCTTTTCATTCATGTGGGGCTTTCGTCATGCCGTATAGTCTGTATTATCATTGGTTTCTGCAGCTTCATTGGTTTGCATTGGTACGTTCCCTGTACATTGTGTGTGTATAGGCAAGTTTCACCATCATTAAGCCATGGGGCAAATAAAAGAGAAATGGTGTAAAGATGTAAGTGATTTCTCTCACCTTTTTGTTTCTCGAATAATCGGAACAATGAGTGGCAAATACATACAGTACATTTATATTCATATATATTCGGGTCTAACATACCGGTAAGTAATATTTGTGGTCTGTCACACACATCTGGGGAGTCTATTTAACATGGACTATTGGTACCGTAGATAACAGTATAGTCGCCACCTGCACTAATGTCGCCAGCCGCCATATATTACAAATTATAGCATCACTACTGCTGTGTATGTGCCACTGAAGATGATACACAGTAGTTTATATCATGACTATAATCTACCCTGTTTCAGCATTGTTTTATGCTTTGTATCTGCAAGTATATACAGTTTCAAATTTCCCTACTCATTTTTTTGGGGCGACGACGACGGCGGGAGAACACTCAGAACATAAATACGAGCTGGCGATCTCGGTGTAGCCCGTTACCAATGTCGCAACTCTGTTTTTATTTTGGTAATTTGTTCATTTATAGCCATAATATGACAGACTCTCCAGATAGCCTCTTCTAACTTTCCTGAAGTCATGGATGTAGAAATGTAAGTATTAACGCCACCACACGTCTGTAAATAAAAAAGACGTCCTGGCGACCTTAGTATTATCTACGGTAAGTGTTAAATTATTATTGTATTTTTTTGTGATTTTTATGGAAATTTTTCCCTAAAACACCATAATCCATTTGGTGGTTAAAACTGATATTCTGGCGTGTATTTATGTGTTTCACATGAAAACCACCATATAAGCTGTCGGCATACTTGTTTGCTTCCCCCCCTCCCAGGATCTTTGGGCCCTGCTCTCAAATAGTTAGGGCGGACATTGGGAGTGAGTGACAGTGACAAGTGGTAGGGACTGGAGCTGCCTGACTGTCTTGGGGAGGCGTTTCAACATCAAGGCCTTGGGAAAACTTTTTGAGGTGGTCAAGGTGCACAGTCCTCTCTCCCGCATGCAAGTATCGCACAGTGACTTTGTTAGCAGTAGCAGTGACGTACGTAGCTAGGTATCTATATTATAGATTTATAGCTACGCTAATTTGCTACCCTTGTCTCAACTGAGGACACAGTATGAGTATAGAGGCCCAATAGGGGCCCAAATTTAAGAGACATTTTTGAAGTGGGAGTCAGACTGATAGGTTGTAGATATTGTCTTGGTTCTTGGTGTTGATAAAGGGCTGTGAAGATCTATTTGACCCTATTCGCCCTGGGGAAGGCCTGTAGAGTGATCACAGGCGTGACAACTGACATTGACAAGGAGTATAATTGATTTAGACTGTTTCTATTTGTTAATGGAAGCTCCAATAAACAGATGAAGACACAAAATGACGCAGACTCTCCAAATAGCCCCTTCTAACTTTCCTGAAATCATGGATGTAGAAATGTATTATGTAAGTATTGACGCCACCAGAAAAAAACTTTGTCCTGGCGACTTTAGTGTTATCTACGGTAGTGTCGACGCCTTGAGTGTGAGTAATGCCTTAATAGAACAAAGTGCGATGACTCAGAGATGAATGTGTTGATTGAGCAGTTGAGACTGATTGATTTAATGCCTAAAAAGGTGAATGTGCCAGACATCAGAGGTCATATGGCACTGGGCAGTCGAGAGCTGCGGACACCATTTCAATCTATAAAAATGGCATAAATTCATGGTTTAATAAATAGATTTATCAATACAATATTTGAAATGTCCCTGGCAAGAGACGTAAACCAAAGGAGTATGAAAAACTCCAAATGGCCAATAACTCCATATTGAGTCATTCTGAATTCATAACTTACGATAATTGGGATTAGGATCATACAGTCGTCGCTCAATCTAATCTAGCGGTGTGGCCGGACAAAAGATGGACAAATGACGCAATAGACAAAGATGGGCACAGCTGATTCTGACACCTCCCTCAACATACGTGTGACAACGCTGCATTTATATATTTCGTCGAGAAACATGGAATGATTCATGAATTTGAAGACAGGGTCTATCACAATTTGTTTTGCCTGACAGGAGACATGCTTTCTCGGCCCTGCAGAGCGGCGTGTGGGCGTGAGAGTGCTGTTAGTGGTGCGCGGCGCGCATGTCAGCTGGGCAGGTCAACAAACTGGCCTCGTAAACAAACATGGCAGCCACCAAGAAAATCGAAGAGGCCCTGGCGCATATTAGGGAGGCTGAAAAAAGGTAATGTAAGATTAAAACATGTTCAATAACTCCTCTTTGCAATGTAGAAACGGCAGGGTATTGTCTTGATGAGCCTTGACTCCGGACAAGGCAGGCAAGTGTGCCAGGGCGGGCTGTGGTGTTCCCCTCCCGCTGCTGCACCAGCAGGCTGACGGACTGTTGTGTTGTCCTGGCCCTGATGGCTGATGGCAGGACTTACGCTCACACGCCGGGGTTGCCAAAGGTACTAATGATGTTGTCAGCACAGTCAAGGAAATAATTGCTGATGATCAATCCATGAACGGCAAGTGTTTCAGGTGGTAACCGGATGTTTCGCCCCATGGACGTTTCGCCCCCTCCTAATCGCGGACGTTTCGCCCCACATTAGCGGACGTTTCGCCCCCATTCGTGGATGTTTCGCCCCACTCGCGGACGTTTCGCCCCCCGGATTCGCCCCACGGAAATTACTATACTATTTCAAAACTGTTTATCAAATGACTACAAAATCATCAGAAATATTGACGTGTAGTTAGGTATTGGTTAGAAACTAAGTGTGTCAAAATTTGGAGAGATTTGAAGAAGAAATACGGAAATTATCGTAGAAAAATCGACTATCACTCAAATCCTGTTTTGACTATAGTACGGAATTCGAAGTACACTGTCCCTTTAAGACCGGTCCATAACAGCATTTCGTCATCATTTTGTGCGTAAACAAATCTATCAGTATTTCTGGTGATTTTGTAGTCATTTGATGAACAGTTTTGAAACAGTATAGTAATTTCCGGGGGGCGAAACGTCCGTGAGTGGGGCGAAACGTCCGCAAATGGGGGGCGAAACGTCCACAAATGGGGGCGAAACGTCCGCGATTGGGCGGGGGCGAAACGTCCGGCATTCGTTTCAGGTATCACCGATAGACAGGAATAATAGGGTCCTAAATGGAGAAAAGTTTGAGTTGTTAAGGTATGGAAACTGAGCTGAAATCAAAACCTCAACAAAATACCATTGCGGCCAACAGGAAATAGTAGCCAAGGCTGTGGTTAAAGATTTGGGTGTAAACATGAACCATGATGCTACCTTTTTTGACCACATCATATCAACAACAGCAAAAGCAAGGCAGCTATCAGGCTGGATCCTGAGGACCTTCCAAACCAGGAGTGAACAGTGTATGCTGACTCTTTGGAAGTCACTGGTGCTACCACGCCTAGAATACTGCTGCCACCACCACACCACGCTGCCAGCTCTGGTCACCACATAAAATATCTGAAATGACTGCACTAGAAGCTCCCCAAAGAACTTTCATAAACAAGATCCACGGAGTTGAACACCTAAATTACTGGGAGAGACTCGGGACACTGCACCTGTTTTCGCTTCAGAGAAAGATACGTCGTCATTTATGTTTGGAAAATTTTGGAGAACAGGGTACCAAACACCAACGTGCAAGAAACAGTGCACCCCAGGAGAGGAAGGCTGTGCTACGTGTGCACCACCCCAGGAGCCTCTCATAGAATTAGAACTCTTAACACACCACAGCTTCACCTTCAGTGCTACAAGATTATTCAACTGCATCCCAACAAAACTAAGAAACATGAGGGGTGTTTCACCCGACACCTTCAAGTACAATTTGGATACCTGGCTGGCCAATATACCAGACCAACTGCCAACACCAGGATACACCAGCTCCAACTCAAACAGTCTCCTGCACTGGATCAAGGAGGAGAGAGAGCTGTCTCGTAACAGTGGAGATCCATCTCAGCTGCGTCGATAACTGACTAGATTCTTCAAAGGTAAAGGTATCAAAGGTACCGAGGTAGCAATGCTATTTCTTTAAAAAGTAAAACTGCAGTTTAGTTAAGGTGACCAGAGTCCCGCTTTTTCAGCGTCTGTCCCGCTTTTGGTTAATATTCCGCAGGAGTTGGCGGGTTCCACAGGCTTTACAACTTACCTTTTCTCTATTATTTTCAGCTTAGTATAATGTGCAGTAGTTATTCACTTGCGGATACCAAAAATAAAACACTTTTTTATATAATAATAACTAGGTTAGGTTACGTTTAGACTTGGTTAGGTTAGATTTAGGCTAGGTTTAGGTCAGGTTAGGTTCAGGATAAGTTTGGGTTAGGTATTTTAGAGCTATTGAGGTCAAAGGGAATCTGATGGTGCGTGATTGGCCAGCTGGTCGGCAGCGCCAACTCCTGCGGAATATTTACCCCGCTTTTTAAAATGTTCGTAAAATATCAAGCATTTTTAACGTTTGTCTCGCTTTTTCCTGCTACTCTAATGCCCCACTTCCAATGCCATACTGAGACCTTATTCAACATTACTATTTCACCAGATGGTAACTTTGTGGTGTACCCGTGCCTTGTCCTTACCTCATATAATACAGGTTCGGAGTTCGTTTGAGATGTCTCTCGCCGAGTCACCGTCCACAATTGCCTGGCCCGGCGGGTTGGCGTTAGTGTGTGATGGCAGGCTTCCCGTGAGGCGCTGTCAGTGTGTCACCACTGCACTCGGGTGAATGACCTCAAAACAGCATAGCTCAGTGAATCTGCCCTCACTTTTGTGGATAGATTCACATACTTAGGCCATGTTATATCCCACGACATGACTGACGATGATGATATAGGCAAGCAGACCAACCAAGCTCATTGTCGTGGGAAATACTCTACAGAGGAAACTTTCCTACAGTAGCAGGGAGGCTACTGTAGGATAGGGATACCTCGACCTCGAGGGGTCACGACCCCCAGTTTGAGAACCCCTGATATAGAATACAATGCTCTCTTGCATTTGGCAAGTTATTGGGCCCAGAAAAGTGTCACCAAATGCAAAATTTTCAAATGTAAAATGAATAAATAATGAAAAAAATACAATTGGTTCCAGGCAGGCATAACTTGATTGATTTTCCACCTATAGTTTGCCATTTTTAGGCATAAATCACCACACATCCCTTCATAACATGATACGCTACTTCTTTATAATGACAAAGAACATTAAAGAAATAATAACACTCATCACCAGTTACTGTACACATTTCTTGGATACAGAAGAAAAATGCAAATTGAATTATACACGGCTGTGCTGTGGTTCACCAGGCAGCACTAATTATACACGGCTGTGCTGTGGTTCATCAGGCAGCACTAATTATACACGGCTGTGCTGTGGTTCATCAGGCAGCACTAATTATACACGGCTGTGCTGTGGTTCACCAGGCAGCAATAATTATACACGGCTGTGCTGTGGTTCATCAGGCAGCACTAATTATACACGGCTGTGCTGTGGTTCACCAGGCAGCAATAATTATACACGGCTGTGCTGTGGTTCACCAGGCAGCAATAATTATACACGGCTGTGCTGTGGTTCATCAGGCAGCACTAATTATACACGGCTGTGCTGTGGTTCACCAGGCAGCAATAATTATACACGGCTGTGCTGTGGTTCACCAGGCAGCACTAATTATACACGGCTGTGCTGTGGTTCACCAGGCATCAATAATTATACACGGCTGTGCTGTGGTTCACCAGGCAGCACTAATTATACACGGCTGTGCTGTGGTTCACCAGGCATCAATAATTATACACGGCTGTGCTGTGGTTCACCAGGCAGCACTAATTATACACGGCTGTGCTGTGGTTCACCAGGCATCAATAATTATACATGGCTGTGCTGTGGTTCACCAGGCAGCAATAATTATACACGGCTGTGCTGTGGTTCACCAGGCAGCAATAATTATACACGGCTGTGCTGTGGTTCACCAGGCAGCACTAATTATACACGGCTGTGCTGTGGTTCACCAGGCAGCAATAATTATACACGGCTGTGCTGTGGTTCACCAGGCAGCAATAATTATACACGGCTGTGCTGTGGTTCACCAGGCATCAATAATTATACACGGCTGTGCTGTGGTTCACCAGGCATCAATAATTATACACGGCTGTGCTGTGGTTCACCAGGCATCAATAATTATACACGGCTGTGCTGTGGTTCACCAGGCAGCACTAATTATACACGGCTGTGCTGTGGTTCACCAGGCAGCACTAATTATACACGGCTGTGCTGTGGTTCACCAGGCAGCACTAATTATACACGGCTGTGCTGTGGTTCACCAGGCAGCACTAATTATACACGGCTGTGCTGTAGTTCACCAGGCAGCAATAATTATACACGGCTGTGCTGTGGTTCACCAGGCAGCAATAATTATACACGGCTGTGCTGTGGTTCACCAGGCAGCAATAATTATACACGGCTGTGCTGTGGTTCACCAGGCAGCAATAATATATACACGGCTGTGCTGTGGTTCACCAGGCAGCAATAATTATACACGGCTGTGCTGTGGTTCACCAGGCAGCAATAATTATACACGGCTGTGCTGTGGTTCACCAGGCAGCAATAATTATACACGGCTGTGCTGTGGTTCACCAGGCAGCAATAATTATACACGGCTGTGCTGTGGTTCACCAGGCAGCAATAACTCAGTGTTCAGAAGACACGACTCACCATGCTATTGAAATTGAATCACCACGTGTGAGGAAGTCTATAGGCCTGAAGTAAAAAATTAATGTGATGACTTCTTCTGAGGGGTCGCAAGATTTTTAGAATGTGCAAAATGCACAATACAGTAAAAGCCTTATAACTGGGCACGATAGGGGCTCTGGCCCTTGCCGAGTTATTCAATGTGCCGAGTTATGCAATGTCCTCCTCTGATATGGGTAAAAAAAAAAAAAAAAAAAAAATGTAAATACAGTACTGTAGAAGCATAAAAACAACACTTAGCAGTGAACGGGTGGCAGCAGGCATGTACTCCAAGGCGAGGGCAGCCTTGTTGTAACATGTAGAAGATGTTAGGGGGACTCAGTCACATTTTAACACTGGTATCACTTTATTCACTTTATAATCACAACTCTGTACTGTATTGTATA
>JACEEZ010000684.1:257500-292500 GCA_016584305.1 Chionoecetes opilio | reverse complement strand
TAATTTTGTACAAGAATAGTCAGGACTCGACTACATCATCATTACAAGGATCTCTTTATTTCTTCCTTAACCTTGACTCCAGATTTTTTTCAGCTGGCAAGTAAGACACCGAGGAACTGCATACACTTGTTGTCTGCTCTGTTCATAGACTGTCTACTGTTCTGCTCAACACAGGGTTATTTATCATTGTTAATTCACTGATTTGTACTTCAGGGGTCACTTTGTTTTTATTGAATTGGGTCAAGTTCTTTTATAAGTATAAATAGGTTACTTCATCCATGATGAGAGAACAATAGATGGTCCTGAATATATATTGGATTATTTATGAAATAATAGATAGGTAGGTCTAGATAATCTCAATTCTTTTCTTCATGTCATATCCAATCAAACTCTTTCACTGTTGTGCTTCCTTTTATTGGTGCAGGTGTCTAGAGCAGGCAGCCCTGATCAGCAAGGAGCTGGGAGACATGGAGTCCATCTTCACCCTGTGTCAGCGGGCGGCTTGCATGTACAGGGAGCACGGTATTCCTGACACTGCTGCGCTGTCCCTAGATAAGGGTGCCAAAATCATAGAACAACAACTACCGGAAAAAGCTCTCACTATGTACGAACATGCAGTCGACATTGTGATGGTAAGACAATCAAGGCTTTATGTATTTATCTATCTGTCTATCTATCTGTGACAACCGTTTCTAAGAGATACTCCCTCAAGGGGATGGCCGCGACAGAAGTCTCCATTTATTCCCGTCCTTGCATGTTCTAACCCTGTCATTCTTCTCCCGACCCTTTCTCTCACACACTCTAGCCCTCTGTCCTCCCATGGCACTGGGGGTCCTCTATGTAGTACCCACTGCATCTACTGCACTCATTCATGCTCTCTTAGTCATATCACTTCCTGCCATTCTTTCTATGTACGTATATATAGACCAGACCAGACTCGGTGTGCTGTGCTTCCACCCCGCCACAGTTCATGCCCTCACCCTTACTAGACAGGCCAAGCAGGTTATACACACTTTCATTGTTCTCACCATCCATTCTTCTCACACCACAGCCACTTCACAAATAGCTCAACTGCATAAGTCTTTAACTTTTTCCTTAGCCATTTCCTCCTTAGCTAGCTAACACCTGACTGACCTTCCCTCTATCACAGCTTGACTGTTTTGTGGTCTGAAAATAACCTGTTATTGAAATTCCTTTCCTATAGCTTGCACATTTACAAGGAAGGAACCATCCAAAAAGGATGGATAAAACGAAAATTCATGCAGAATATAAGGATATTTCATATGGATATTTATGTATTTAATTACCTCCGCCAACGAAGTTGGAGGGGTTATGTTTTCACCCCGATCTGTCTGTCTGTCTGTTTGTTAGTGTACAGGATTTCTCGAAAAGTTGCGAATAGATTTGGACCAAACTCGGTATACCAAGTCTATTTGGTATAAGGAAGAACTTATTTAATTTTGGATGAAATCTATTGACAAGTGTTGCCATGGCAACCAATTGATGAAATATTCGGCTGGAGGTATGCGCTCATACTGAGTGCATATATATATTATATATATATATATATATATATATATATATATATATATATATATATTTGATGAAATATTCGGGCGGAGGTATGCGCTCTACTGAGTGCCCCCCCCCCCCCCCCCAGTTCTCTATGTAATCATGTTTTCACTCTTTCTGTGTGTGGAAAGAAGTTTTCATGGTTGGGCTTTGACTGCTCCACCTTGGCTAATTATGATGTGGCAATGTATTGTAAATCACCTTATCCCGGGAACAATTACTATTACTTAAACATTTCAAATTCTCTCTCTCTCTCTCTCTCTCTCTCTCTCTCTCTCTCTCTCTCTCTCTCGCTCTCTCTCTCTCTCTCTCTCTCTCTCTCTCACATATAGAAAAATAAAGAAGGTGTTAGAAGGATCTCAAGTGTTTGCACTGTACTAGCAGCAGCTTCCGTTCCTAGTTGTTCATTTGATTATTATAGTTCATTTTCAGTCACCTGAAAGAAACTACTTTCATTGCTATATGGTTCTCAGGGGACAAAAATAGCAGTGTTATCATCTTAGAAATGGAGATGCCTTCCCACCACCCTCATGACTACTATGTCACGGGCCACCGAGGGTACCATGTTATAATGCAGAGTAATACTGATTAGATTAGAGGCATTATCAGAGAAATACAAGGGAAATGTAGTAATGTTACAATTATTCATTGAGAAACTAATCCTTCATGCTTCTGCACAGACTGAAGACCGTCCCAGGCAGGCAGCAGAGTACCAGTGTCGGGTGGCCCGTCTTAATGTCAAGATGCAGAAGTAAGAACATTGATAGTGTTGATGGTGGTTGTGATGGACTCGATTTCCCAGGAGTCACCTTCATGGTGCAAAAGTTTAACCTTGTTGTTCTTGAGCGTTGAATCTTTATTTATCGTAGAGCACAGGAGTAAGGAATGCAGCGTTATTAGATGGGTATTTAAATGGGTTATGTTAAATGATCATCTGCTGCATTGCTCTGCTTACAAGGGACATCCTAGGGACATCTATACCAGCCCTCTCATCCTGACCACATCCCTCAGTCTATACCAGCCCTCTCATCCTGACCACATCCCTCAGTCTATACCAGCCCTCTCATCCTGACCACATCCCTCAGTCTATACCAGCCCTCTCATCCTGACCACATCCCTCAGTCTATACCAGCCCTCTCATCCTGACCACATCCCTCAGTCTATACCAGCCCTCTCATCCTTACCACATCCCTCAGTCTATACCAGCCCTCTCATCCTTACCACATCCCTCAGTCTATACCAGCCCTCTCATCCTTACCACATCCCTCAGTCTATACCAACCCTCTCATCCTGACCACATCTCTCAGTCTATACCAGCCCTCTCATCCTGACCACATCCCTCAGTCTATACCAGCCCTCTCATCCTTACCACATCCCTCAGTCTATACCAGCCCTCTCATCCTTACCACATCCCTCAGTCTATACCAGCCCTCTCATCCTTACCACATCCCTCAGTCTATACCAACCCTCTCATCCTGACCACATCCCTCAGTCTATACCAGCCCTCTCATCCTGACCACATCCCTCAGTCTATACCAGCCCTCTCATCCTTACCACATCCCTCAGTCTATACCACCCTCTCATCCTTACCACATCCCTCAGTCTATACCAGCCCTCTCATCCTTACCACATCCCTCAGTCTATACCAGCCCTCTCATCCTTACCACATCCCTCAGTCTATACCAGCCCTCTCATCCTTACCACATCCCTCAGTCTATACCAGCCCTCTCATCCTGACCACATCCCTCAGTCTATACCAGCCCTCTCATCCTTACCACATCCCTCAGTCTATACCAACCCTCTCATCCTGACCACATCCCTCAGTCTATACCAGCCCTCTCATCCTGACCACATCCCTCAGTCTATACCAGCCCTCTCATCCTGACCACATCCCTCAGTCTATACCAGCCCTCTCATCCTGACCACATCCCTCAGTCTATACCAGCCCTCTCATCCTGACCACATCCCTCAGTCTATACCAACCCTCTCATCCTGACCACATCCCTCAGTCTATACCAGCCCTCTCATCCTTACCACATCCCTCAGTCTATACCAGCCCTCTCATCCTTACCACATCCCTCAGTCTATACCAGCCCTCTCATCCTTACCACATCCCTCAGTCTATACCAGCCCTCTCATCCTTACCACATCCCTCAGTCTATACCAACCCTCTCATCCTGACCACATCCCTCAGTCTATACCAGCCCTCTCATCCTTACCACATCCCTCAGTCTATACCAACCCTCTCATCCTGACCACATCCCTCAGTCTATACCAGCCCTCTCATCCTGACCACATCCCTCAGTCTATACCAACCCTCTCATCCTGACCACATCCCTCAGTCTATACCAACCCTCTCATCCTGACCACATCCCTCAGTCTATACCAACCCTCTCATCCTGACCACATCCCTCAGTCTATACCAGCCCTCTCATCCTGACCACATCCCTCAGTCTATACCAGCCCTCTCATCCTTACCACATCCCTCAGTCTATACCAACCCTCGTACCCGCTCAAGCATAGGAATTTTGCTGACCAATAAAAAAATGGACCAAGAAAAATTAGAAATGATAATCCTAAGAATCCAATGACATGCCTGATATGTATGATTTATACAAAAGGTCAATGAATGAATAAGTGATGATGATTGATTGATTTAATGCCAAAAAGAGGGAAATGTGCCAGACATCAGAGGTCATATGGCACTATGGCAAAGCATAAAAAAGGGGAGGGGTCACAGAGAATAAGTGATGATGAAAATGCATTGTTTGTCGTACATTATTTTCTTATTACAGGTATGATGCTGCTACAGATGCTATCAGGAGAGAAATCTGCTATCACCAGGCTGGAGAAAATAACCGTAAGTGATTTTCAAGTTACCATGTTAACCCATGGGCTGCGGGTGGACTCTTAAGAGCGGGGTTTTTAAAGGCGTACCAAAACCGCGGGCTTTAACCCAGGCGGCTACAAATTGGTGTGTGTGTAGTACAACATGGCAACTCGAGATATGCGAGCGCATGCGAGATATACGAGATATACGTGGTATTACACTTTAACCCATAGCGTATACGGGTGGATATTCGCCCGGGAAATCTTGCCGCGCGACACCAATCTAGCCATACGATGCAGTTCGCGGCACATTTTTCAACTACGAACCGCCCCCCGCCCCCCCAGACATATTTTGGGGGGTCAAATATATATGGCCGGGTGCGCCACAACATTCCCTACACGCTGATGTAGTTTTTATCAATTTTTGCAAGGGTCGTCAAAATGACTATACCCTTCGCCCAGGGCTTAGGTGTATAAAGCATACCCTTAGCTTGTTAAGGGTTAAAGATAGGATCAATATGGAGGCACTAATCCCTAAGTTACTAAGGTGGAGGCGCTAATCCCTAAGTCCTGAAGCTGGTGTGGCAGATTACTGTTCATGTCCGTGGTGCCTTTTAACTCTGGTCATCTTACATTGCATCTCCATGATTTCTTCTAAGTTTTGCACCTTAATAAAGATCCTCTCCATTCTATTAACTCCAGCAAATATCTCCCTGAAATCTGGGCTCTTGACCACCTCTTCTTTAAATGACACCTCTGATGCCTTGCCCGCCTCAGCCGTGTTTGTAAGCACAGTTTGCTCTCTATTCTAACACAGGTAGTCTGTGGTCCTAGTCTCAGGTAATCTATGGTAATCCTCTTTCTATTTGATACTAAGAGAACAGGATTAATAGCTCAGGCCCGTGCTAAAACTAGGTGATGTAACTCCCTCGGGGACAGTAGCACCAGCAATTGTGGCTGCCCGGGCTCCGTGTGTGTGTGTGTGTATGTGTGTCTCGGTCTTGATGTGTGTGTGTATTCATCTGGTTGTAGTAAACAGGGCCTGAGCTATACCTGTGGTCCTGTCTCCTTATCCATGTTTATACATTTTTTTCTCTCACTCGTGTGCTCTTTGGGTGAATAATTGGTGAAAGCCCATGTCTACAGCTGCCATCGGGAGGCTGACAGTGGGCCTGGTGTTGGTGCAGCTGGCGCGAGGTGACACTGTGGCAGCAGAGAAGGCCTTCAGAGAGTGGGGTTCCTATTGTGAGCATGAAGAGGTGAGTTCCCTTCCTCCTTGAAAGCTTAATAAATGCTGCCAGCCAGTGTGTTCTTACCGTATATTATTTTTACTGGATTGGATCAACTTCAATATGTTCTGTCTTTTACTTCTATTTGATCATATTTTAGACTTTATATTTTTTGGCACACTTTTGACTTCTCCTGGTAGCGCTCCCTTCCCGCTTTCCATCCGACATAATACACAGGGTTAAAATTAGTCACAAATATCAGCCTTGATAAATAACTTGTGGAGAGCTCACAAACACACTGGAAGAAGCCCAGGTGACCAGTGGCATACCCAGAACATTTAAAAGGGGGGAGCCAAGATATGAATATATATATATATATATATTATATTATATATATATATATATATATATATATATATATATAATGATAACTTTAACGCTATTTAAATAAATATAAAATAACGCACAACACAGTAAAAGCCTTTTAATCGGCACGATAGGGGCTTTGCTTGCCGATTATTGCAATTGTCCTCTTGTATGGGAAAACACAACATACACTAACAATATCTACTGTAGAAGCTTAAAGCTACATTCACAATGAAGAGTGCAAGCAGCATGTACTCAAGCAAGGAGCTGTGTAAATGTAAGATCTTAGGGGGACTCATGTCGCATTTTACACTGTATCACTTTATTCACTGTATAATCACAACTCTTTGTATTATACACTGTACTGTCCTACAACTTATTTTCATCACTTGAGCAAAAAAATACTGACAAACACTATGCCCTGGCCCATTTAAACTACTCTCGACTGAAGTGCATGGAAGGACACAGGGGGCGGCATGAGCCTCTAATCACAGGCGTCACTATAACAATCCTGTCTGCGCCACCACGGGCGAGGGCCAACCATCACAGCCCTCGAGTGAGCCTCCAGGGCCTACCATCCCACCCCTGGAGCTCACTGCCTACACGCGCGCTATAGGCATAGGTGTATATATATATATATATATATCTAAAAAAAAAAAAAAAATGCCATGCCGAGTTATATCAAATTCCGAGTTATACAGTGCCGAGTTATAAGGCTTTTACTGTAATAATAATTTTATTCTCGCCCAGAGGCATACATACAAAAAACAAAGCGATAGGAACAGGCCAAGGAGTAAACTTCGGTACTAGAGCAAAAACAAAAAACAAGAACAAAGTAATCAGTGAAGGGTCAGTTGCTTTGGAGTGCAGGCCAGTTGTGCTTTGCAGGTATAGATTTTAGGTTGATTAAGGAATCTTGCATCAATAATTGTCTTGCATTTCTTTCTTTGTTGGAGATTGAGCAAAAATGGTTTGATTCCAGGTCCGGACCTTGGAGATGCTGATCCAGGCTTATGATGAAGAGGATGGGGACATGGCGGTGAAGGCCCTCAACAGTCCCTTCATCAAACACATGGATGTGGAGTACGCCAAACTGGCCCGCAGTTTGCCAGTCCCTAAGTGCAGCCAGGTGAGGAGGTGCTCTAGGAAACGTGCCATTATTATATTTCACAAGTCCTCTCACCAAAGAAAAAATATTTATGAAATATATTTATGTCTTCTTTCACAGGACACCAGAAAGCCTGGAGTGACTGACGCCTACCCACCCTACACCTCCAGCTCTGGGGCTGACGTGGATGCCCTGGCTAAAGGTGTTGATAATGCTTCACTGAGCCAGGTGAGAGTTGCATCAGAGTATTTTTATTTAGTTTCTTGCCTTATTAAACGGGAAGAAAATATCTATAATTCTAATCTAAAATTCTATACTTCGATAGCTTCTTGATAAGTAAATGGTAATGGGTAGTAGTAGTAGCAGCTGTTGTATTAATAGGAAAAGGAACCTTTAAAAGTATTTTTTTTATATATAAATTGCTATGCGTACTACATACCTGTGATTAATATATTTAGTTAAAAAAATAAAATAAAAAGATCTTGGGATGGAAAAAGAAGACACACCAGATTGGGATGGATGAAATCTATATTTCCATTTTGAACATTTTTGAATTAGATTTCTCATTACTAGATTCTGTTATTTTTTCACACCACTTTACAACACCTTGAATCGGTGGTGTGTTTCTGGTAGGTTATACAAAATGTGGCCAAGCATCCTCCTACTTGTTCCTTTGTTATCCCATGAAATCTGTTAACTGCTTGTTACGGCACAGCCACTTGTGTTTTAGGTTTATTTTCCCTAAAAATGGAGATACAGATATTGTTCATTAACTACCACAATCTACACTTACCAGTTGTACCTGGAAACAGTCAGGCACCATCAGCCTTAACCCTCACTCGGCGGCGGCCACTTTTTACTTCCCCGTGCACGCCAGCCGGGTTAATTTGCTCTAAATAGTCTCTTCAGCGACAATTTGTAAAATAACTACTGAAGCTATACGGAAGCAAAGAGAATTGTCGTTTAGCTTCATCTTTCTACTACGTTATGCAAGTATAAATAACTTTCTAGGTACTCTGGATACCTCACAGTGAGGTGATGAAGTAAAGTATTTTTTGCGTCTCACGAGGCTTTCTGAGCTGATCGCCGTTGGAACGTTTGTGTACGGTCAAGGCTTTGGCTTCTCTTTCTAGCCATACACATTGTATTGATTCTAGTAACTGTTCATTGTAGAGGTCAAAATCAGGCAAACATTAATAAGGCGTAGCACTTCCAATCCTCCATGTCGCGAAAAGATAATACAGGTTGAAGTTCCCAAACTCGGCAACCTCGGGACCAGCGCCGAGCCGAGTAATGGAATTTTCCGACTTTTGGAACGTAGATATATTAAGGGGAAAAAAAGCATGAAAATCACGTTTGGACGTTTGGGAGCCATAATACCAATAACAGACCTGTAGAAGTACACAAAATAACAGTGTACACAACTCTACAGTCACAACACCACTGAACAATAACAACAAACAAATCGGCGGGAGAAACCAAGCGGCCTAGTGTGGTGGCACCCAGCGGCCGACCTGGCAACTACGCACCGGGTTTTGGGTGTTCTGCCGTGTTTTGGAAAATCCGGAACCATAGCAGAGTTTTGGGTGTTGCCGAGTCTTGGGATGCCGAGTTTGGGAACTTCAACCTGTACTCTCTCATCACGACAGTTTTCGGGTCGGCCGAGGACTGCGCTATGAGGCACGTGTCGGGATGAGTAATACCACATATTTCAACATAGACACCATATGTGCCGTGGAATTTACTCCCATTTAGTGTAATACATATCTACACAACAAGAGGTTGCTGTAGGGACCAAAATTGGGCCAAAATCTTAATGACGTACTGGTACGTCACCCACCTTCCTCGCCCACCCTACTATGGATGTAGGAGTACGTCACCCACCTTCCTCGCCCACCCTACTATGGATGTAGGAGTACGTCACCCACCTTCCTCGCCCACCCTACTATGGACGTAGGAGTACGTCACCCACCTTCCTCGCCCACCCTACTATGGATGTAGGAGTACGTCACCCACCTTCCTCGCCCACCCTACTATGGATGTAGGCATGTACATGTTACGTCACCCACCTTCCTCGCCCACCCTACTATGGACGTAGGAGTACGTCACCCACCTTCCTCGCCCACCCTACTATGGACGTAGGAGTACGTCACCCACCTTCCTCGCCCACCCTACTATGGACGCAGGAGTACGTCACCCACCTTCCTCGCCCACCCTACTATGGACGTAGGAGTACGTCACCCACCTTCCTCGCCCACCCTACTATGGACGTAGGAGTACGTCACCCACCGTGTAAGGGTTAAGCATAAACACAGGCATAGACCACTGTATACCTGGACTGTTCACGCGACAATGTTTTGAATTGCGGGGCTGCATAGGGGCCCGCGGGGCGCCCGACAAAGAGATATAGTGGTCTATGGACTATCATATAGACTGGTTTATCAGTATATATGATATACTGTAATCTTCGTAAATGTTTGTTCTATAATATTATCAAATAAAAAACAGTAAAACACGCTAAAGAAATGCCATTACGAGACTATGAAGAAATATGCATGAACTTAATATTAACTTAACTCTTCGCCATTTAAAACTTTGCGAGTCAACTTTTATCATGAAGGGTATCAATAGAAGCACAATTTTATTAGCTTTCCATTGATGTATTTCGTTATCTGATGAGTTCATTAGAACCATGCATAAATTAGCGTTAAATAAAAAAATAAAATCATCAATCGGGTAATTTTCCCGATTGATGATGTTATTTATTTACTTATATATTTCGTTTTCTGATAAATGAATTAGTACCATGTATAAATTAGCGTTACCTAAATAAATAACCTCATCAATCGGGAAAATTACCCGATTGATGATTTTATTTATTTAGTTAACGCTAATTTATGCATGGTTCTAATCAGATAACGAAATATAGCAATGGAAAGCTAATAAAATTGCGCTTCTATTGATACCCTTCATGATAAAAGTTGACTCGCAAAGTTTTAAATGGCGAAGAGTTGAAGTGAATATTAAGTTCATGCATATTTCTTCAGAGTCTCGTAATGACATTTCTTTAGCGTGTTTTACTGTTTTTTATTTGATAATATTATAGAACAAACATTTACGAAGATTACAGTATATCATATATACTGATAAACCAGTCTATATGATCCGTATATATATATATGAATCCGAGCGGCCCTCCGACTTCGGGCCCTTGCGCGACAGGCCGATATTCCGTGCGCAGTCCAGGTATACAGCGGTCTATGACACAGGTGATGTCACCGAGACGTCTAATACGTATGTTCGATATTTGCAAGAAATATGCATGTACGTACTGTCATTTTTATCCATTACAAATTTAACAATGAGTGTTTTACATATTCACAAAAATTCAATTATTAAGACAAGCATAAGTATAATAGTAATTAATTAATAAACATTTAAAATATTTATTAATTTATGCTTATCTTCATTCTGGTCTGACTGGAAGCACCTTACAGTGAATCAGTTGTTTCTGTAAAATTTGAGTATAAAAATCTTAAGTTGATCGTACAGGCATCCAATATGTACAGTTGCCTGCAAGAGAAACCAGGCAAATTTTGACCAGTTCATAGAGCAAACGCGTTGAAATGAATTAAGCGTTAGATATAGCGTCTCCGTTGTGACGCTATATTTAACGCGCCCGGCTACGAATCCGCGGGGCCCTGGTTTGAATCCCGGCTAGGACAGTCGGTGTGCAGCTCACCCAGCTGTTCATCTTCCTTTTGGGGTTGGTCGATAAATGGGTACCTGGGGAAATCTGGGGAAGGTAACTGTGGTAACCCGGATGTCACACTAGCCCTGTGTCCCGGGGTAATGGGCCTTCACCCACCACAGGCTCAAGGGCTAATGCGACCGAGATGATCACCGAAGGTCATGCGCAGCATAGCGTATGCCCCCATCTTTACCTTATAGAGCAAACAATATCTGTCAACTCATTTTCCCATGGGGTCTGATGTAGGTATTTAAGGCCGCCCCCATCCTCACCCCTCCACACTTTTGCAGGGTGATGAGGATCTGGACTTGTGCTGAGTTGGCTCCGAGAGGTATGTGAGGCATCACTTCGTAGGCTGCATTGCTGGCAGGATCGTGTAAGTTAGCCGGCTTTGGTTACACATGACGGCTGGTCACCTTAGGTTTGAATCACCTGCATGGAAGAAATTTTGGCAAGAAATGTATGTAATTGTGGCCCCTCAGATATTACCACTATGGCTTCTAGTCTGTGAGCTGCTTGAACCTGGGTCCTAAAGAGCATGTGAGGACCTCAAGCATCATTTCAACTTGTCAAGAAGCTTTCTGTGTTTGTTGCAGCAGATAAGTCAGCAGGGAGTCAAGCTCAACATAGTTATTCAGCTATTTTATCCATAAATCAGTACCTAATAAGAGGAACGCTGACTCAAATCAGTGCTGGAGAAGGTGGCGTTCCAAGCACTGGGGAGGCTGGAGGGCAGCTTTGTGGCTCCTAGACAAGAAGTTTTGAGGTTAGCTTGAGTAGTTTTCTCATTCTTAGCCATCAGCAGTTTGTTGAGAAAATAAGTTGATTTTCATTTCAGAGTTTTTCAAACTTACCCGAAATTCTATACTTGGATGGTGAGGCACCTTTTTGTCCCTATTCCAGCCGTGTGATTACTATTCCCACATTGATATACTCTATTTCTCAACTTTGGGCTTATTTATTCTCTACCTGAATTAGAAAACGGTGTTTAGGAGAGCAACAGTTGAGTAACATTTTTTCTGCAATATTTAACCTTATCAAGAGTGTGGAGGACAGATACTATTCTTTAATGTCCTCCTCTATTTGTCACCCTTCCCAAACATTCCAAGAAGCCCCTAGCGTAAGTGTGTAGCACATTTGAGGCTAGCAAGGTGATGCGCACACTAACTGTTCTGGTGTCTTAGGATTTCATCTGTGTAATGGCCATGCAGGCTAAGGAGCAACCTGCTGTTGTTATTTAGGTATTTGAGTAGAAGTTATAGTTTACTCCAGTTTCATTCATCTTTGTTCATGTGGATGTGAAGACAATGGTAAGATATGTTGTTATGAAAGTATGTTTTGGTCTGCAGTACTATTGCTGCATATCTTGTTATTTGTTGATCTATGGTAACAGTAGAAATTCATCTATTAATGACCACCAAGGATTACCTGTTGAGGGGATATTTGTATTTAACAGTGTTTCAAGGGTAGTTCATTTTATGCCATTTTGATAAATTATTATATATATATTTCCCTTTTAAAGAGACGCCATTGAAAGTTACAGTAAATCTTCTCCATTGTTCAGCTTCTGCTGGGTATTTGTGGAGTCAACTCAGTCTCTTGTTACAGTATCTGTAGCCTTGAGGAGCTGTCCATAAGTAAGATTTTGTGATGCAACATTTTGTTCCAGCCGTGGGAACATCTTCAGGCAGAATGAGACGGGCTGCGTGTGTACTTCCTTATAAAGGCGGGAGCTCGCCCCTGATTGGTCCGTTACAGGTAGGTCACGTGGGGCTTCTTATTGGGCAGAATGAGGCGCTGTGATCCTTCGTGGTTTTCGTTTCTGAGTAGCAAAATCAGGTATTGTGCTTGTGTGTCCATGAATGGATCTTGGAAGTTTGAAACTTGATCACTTCCAAGAACAGAAGTCTTTCTCTCTTAGCGGGGGTCTTTATCTCAATTATTCTTGTTCCTTTTTCTAAGTTATGGCGAGTCAATGGTGTCCTGTAGGTCCACAGTCCACAGTGGTGCAGGAGTGTTCGTAGATGACGCGGTCTTTCCGTGGAGGTGCCGGTGTGATGGTATAGAAGATCCACCGTTATGGTTGGTCCTGCGCATGTGCAGAACTCTGTGCAGGTAAACAGACAGATGACGCGGGCCGTTACTCGGACCAAATATCACACTCTAGGGCGCTATTATAGGTTATTTTATGTTAGGTAAATTAGTTTAGGTTAGATTTTATAACACCGAGTTCTGCGCATGGCCAGGACCAACAGTAATGCCGGATCTTCCACACTGTCACACCAGCGTGGTTGATGAGGAATTGTGCATTTTTTTGGGTTTGGTAATATATTGCGAGTGACAGGGAGGGCCCCCTAGTCTATTTTTTTCTTGTGGGTGTGGCCTGGGCGGTGCAGAGGCGGCGCCTGCCTGTCGAATTACTCCTGGGATAAACCTCTGGAGGGTTCTACGTGTGGGCTCCTGGAACGTTCTGAGCCTCTCAGACGATCATAGACTGTCTCTCCTCTATCGGGCGAACTCAATAAGCTGAAGGTGGATATAGTGGGACTCTGAGACAAGGAGGCATGGCAGTGGCGAGACTAGCAGTGGGGGTTAAACCTACTACTGGTCCAGCATGAGCAATGGTCACCGTGTCTGGGGAGTAGCTATTGGTATCTCCAGCAAACTGTAACCATCAGTTGTTGAGGTTACTCTGGTTGATGAACGTATAATGTGGGCGAGGATGAAACGCACTCTGGGTTTCATGTCTCTTGTTGCAGTGTACGCTCCTACCAAGGTGTGTGAAACTGAAGAGAAGGAGATGTTCTACGCCAAACTTGACTGCATTAGACCAGTGTCCTCCTCGGTGGTGGATTTGGTGTTGTTGGTACCTGTGCAGGAGGACAAAGATCCGGATCTTCAAGTCGCTTGTGATCCCTGTCTTACTCTATGGTTGTGAGACATGGACACTAAATAACGACTTGAAGAGGCGACTTACTCTATGGTTGTGAGACATGGACACTAAATAACGACTTGGAAGAGGCGACTTACTCTATGGTTGTGAGACATGGACACTAAATAACGACTTGGAAGAGGCGACTTACTCTATGGTTGTGAGACATGGACACTAAATAACGACTTGGAAGAGGCGACTTACTCTATGGTTGTGAAACATGGACACTAAATAACCATTTGAAGAGGCGAATCGATGCCTTTGGTAATAAGTGTTCGCAGAATCATGGGATGACTGTGTCAAACCAGCAATTGCACCGTGATACTAAATTGAGGCCTATTATCTGTATAGTCCGTCAGCACCAACTTCGGCTATATGGGCATGTGGCACGCTACCCTGAAACCGATCCTTCCCACCGGGTTGTATCTGTAATGTAAGAGACAATCCGGCGTGGAGGAGGACAAGGGGGCGCCCACAAGGCTCGTGGCTGGGGCAAGTTGATGTTTCCTGTCAAGAGTTGCTTGGTATGGGAAGGGAGTCTGCATGGGGACTTGCGCGTGGTGACCCCCGGGAGTGGCGTCGTAGGTGGGCGAGGCGATGTGCCCCCCGGCGTATGCCCCCAATGATTAATTGATTGATAGGGTTTGGTCTGTAGGCTTCAATGCGTGTGGATTATATTCTTTATAACTTTCTTCAGTCTTAAACTCAGATGACATGTAGTTACAGAGGAAGAGTTTTGGCTAGCAGCAGCGTTTTGCAGGCTGGTGGTACCACTTGTTTATGGCATTGCTGACTTCATTGTTAGGATAGCCATTGTTTACCAGGACTTGGGTGTTTATGGCATTGCTGACTTCATTGTTAGGGTAGCCATTGTTTACCAGGACTTGGGTGTTTATGGCATTGCTGACTTCATTGTTAGGATAGCCATTGTTTACCAGGACTTGGGTGTTTATGGCATTGCTGACTTCATTGTTAGGATAGCCATTGTTTACCAGGACTTGGGTGTTTATGGCATTGCTGACTTCATTGTTAGGATAGCCATTGTTTACCAGGACTTGGGTGTTTATGGCATTGCTGACTTCATTGTTAGGATAGCCATTGTTTACCAGGACTTGGGTGTTTATGGCATTGCTGACTTCATTGTTAGGATAGCCATTGTTTACCAGGACTTGGGTGTTTATGGCATTGCTGACTTCATTGTTAGGGTAGCCATTGTTTACCAGGACTTGGGTGTTTATGGCATTGCTGACTTCATTGTTAGGGTAGCCATTGTTTACCAGGACTTGGGTGTTTATGGCATTGCTGACTTCATTGTTAGGGTAGCCATTGTTTACCAGGACTTGGGTGTTTATGGCATTGCTGACTTCATTGTTAGGGTAGCCATTGTTTACCAGGACTTGGGTGAGTCTTTCAAGCTCAGAGTGCAAGTTCTTCCATGAAGAGCAGTGGGTAAGTATGCGGTGGATGAAAAGCGTTGATTATAGATTGAAGGAATTGTTGTGGGCATTCGCTATTACCGTTGAGACAGAGGCTCTTGTTGGTCACTTTGACATATACTGTTGTGTTTAATCTGGAGTCTTGGACAGAAAGTCTGTCAAGGAATGGGTGCATGGCTACCATCTCTATTTTTTTCAAATGAAGGTTAGGGCCAAAACTTTGGTGAGTAACTGCTTCAGGTCTTGGAGTGCTTCTAAGTTTTGCACTCTGACGAAAAAATCATCAATGTATTAGCCGTAGATGAAGAGGCAACGAGTTCTGGAGGTTTATCCCAGATTTAGATCCATTCATGGACACACAAGCACAATACCTGATTTTGCTACTCAGAAACGAAAACCACGAAGGATCACAGCGCCTCATTCTGCCCAATAAGAAGCCCCACGTGACCTACCTGTAACGGACCAATCAGGGGCGAGCTCCCGCCTTTATAAGGAAGTACACACGCAGCCCGTCTCATTCTGCCTGAAGATGTTCCCACGGCTGGAACAAAATGTTGCATCACAAAATCTTACTTATGGACAGCTCCTCAAGGCTACAGATACTGTAACAAGAGACTGAGTTGACTCCACAAATACCCAGCAGAAGCTGAACAATGGAGAGATTTACTGTAACTTTCAATGGCGTCTCTTTAAAAGGGAAATATATATATATATATATCTTTTAAGTTTCATAAGGAGTGATTAAGCAAGTATGTATACTATATTTTCAGATACTATTTTTTTTTTTAATCTTGAAAATTGGATTGCATGCAATTGATATGTAGAAATGGTCACATTTATTTACATGGTTTATGACACAGTCTGTGACCATAGTGATGAACCCTCTTAATCTATGCCTCAGATAATATACTTATATACAGTAGATTCACGCCATGTCGATCCCACAATTATCCATCCCATGGTACCATCCAATGTTTACCATTATTCTTATCTCATAATAAACTTTACTACACGTCCCACAGATGCACACCCACACATCTTGTGACCTCATACACTTTGGATTGCTCCAAAGGTCACCATGTTCCTTTTGTCTGCTTAGTAAACAAACTTGCTTGTCAACTCTTCACTTATGCATTTCACTGGTAACACTCTTGTTAGTGGTTGATTTACAGTCTTTACACTAATTCATGGCCGCCTTTGGTGTCCTTTTCTCACAGGACTATGTTAGGGAACATTTTTGTGAAGTTAACGATTCTTTCTGATTCTTCCTTTTCTCAATACAGCCCAAACACAGTACACAGTGTCCTCCTCCTCTGGCCTCCTGTCCCACTATTCTCTGCTTAGGACTGTCACTACTGAGGCTATTAACCTTTCCATCGGGCTTCTGTAGGTGTGACATTCCACAATTACAATATATGGAAGTTTTTTTGTGGTGAACATTTAAAAATGAATAGTGAGAATTTGTGCAAACATTGGCTAGGAGTGTGGGATGGAGATGCTGGGGCTACGAGACTGTACTGTATGGTGAATTATTGGTATGCAATATGGAGGTAAACAGTCCCCAGGGAAAAGGCTCCAGTACCTATTATAAATTTTCCCATTGCTTTAATAATCTGCATCCCATGGTAATATCTCGGTACCAATTAACCATGGGATGCGAGACTTTACTGTACATTGGTGATTATTGCTTGTATTGAATATTTGTGATAATATACGTAGATATGTTATTCAGTGGATATTTATTTCACTCTGTGGGAATAAACAGAACTATATCAAGGTGAATATAATTATAGATTATTTATTAGAGAAAAATTATACAATAATAATAATAGACTATATGCAATGGATACCAGTTTATGCACTGTTACACAAGTTAGCATTTGTGGTATTTTAGTTGTATTACATATGTTAATTCCACAAAGTTATGATTCAGGAATAGATTTATAAAACTTTTGTTAACTCATGTTTTGCTTATTCTCAAATAGTTTAAAATTGTAAATAAACAGAGTAGTTGCATATCATTCCAGGGCCGCACCACTACTACTGTATGACAAGAAGTGGCGGCACACCTTCCCAAAGATAGTAGTGTAACAATGATGACGCTTATATTGAATGTTTTAGGTGTCCCGTGGACTTCTTCACCCTCTCCAGGCTGGCAAAGCAGAAACATGCAGAAGGCTGCTTATACATTTCTGAATATTTTGGCCCTTGATTATATTAAGAATCATGGTTGACATGACTTTTCAGAAAAACAGCGAGACTTCTGCATGATAAATCACATTCAGGCATTCATTCAGGCACAGTCTTGTATTTTGGCCTCAGGGTATTGAAGACGAGACCTGTTTGGCTCTCACTCTGCACTCTTAGAGGTTGCCAAAAGTAAAGGTGAATGTCCTTGTGATTCATGACTCCCTTTTTATGCATATTTGTGTGTGTGTGATCAGTATGTGCACCTGTCTTTCGTTAGTATGTCTGTTGGCTGTGCACGCCCTTATGTTATATCAATCATTGTGAAACCAATACTATATATATATATATATATATATATATATATAACATTTTTGTTGTTGTGGATTTCAGATTGAGACAGATAGGATCGATAGATATATTTAAATGAGACATGCTGTTGAATTTTGGTATTAAACTTCCATAAATCTAGAAAGCCATTCATCATGGTTCTCAAATGTTTTATTGGATGAATTTATTTTGTGATTATTATGAGGATTTCATACAAAGTTTTAGTTAGACAATTCAGAGTTTTGTAGATTTTAAACTGATAAACTTTGAATGGCTCAACTGTGATTGTCCTGTAACCGGGTGCCTGATTATCCATGGGTTAGTAACACTATTAATGATGTAACAAAAATCCTCAGCCATTCAGAGTTATTCATGAGATGACACATTTTGACTTGTCATAGGTTAGCCTTGAATTAATATTGTTGTGTCCTCATGAGCGTTATACAGCTTTAGATTTACTTATCAATAAATGATCTGCAATACTAGAATGGTATGCCAACCTGTCAACTGATGAATTAGTAACAAATCTGCGTTGGTGTGCGCATCAGTTGGAAATTTTTTGCAGACCTCTCGCTTCAAATTCTTGCAAGGACATGGTCTCTTGAATCTTTGTACCAAAAGTTTAATACAAATTTGTGTTGTCACAGTGTTGTTCAACCACTCAACCACTCATCACTCCATCACCTCAGAGCGAAGCCACACTACTTGCCTCAGTGTCAACAGGGAGAGAACACACACTAAGCTTACTAGTGGTGGCTTAAGGTATCTTTTTTGTTATTGCAATTCATGAGGGGTGATCAAGACGTCCAAAGACAGTCCCTGTTGCAAAGAAACTGAGTGTGGGATGGCAATGAGCCTGCTGCTGGAGTGAGCAGTGATGGTCATGGTTCAGTGCGTCATGTTATTATGCTGTGAGCACTTGGGAGCTTGCTCCTGCTGCACACACATGACACAATCCGTGAACTTTTTGATGGCAACTCGTGTGAAAAAAGGCATAAGAGTACATATCTCTGTCAAAGGCAGGCATATGCTGCTCAAAAGCAGCTATCATTTGCTTGTGCCACAGTCTGTTTGCCCCCAGCCATCCTGATCCCTTCATAATTATAAATAGCACCCTGGATGGCCGAGAGACCTCCAGTGAAGTTGAGCAGAAGCAGTTGATGAAGAATATACAAACTGCTGCTGAGTAGTTCCCAGGGTTCAGTACCAAAAATATTAGAGCTACAGATGAGTTTACCTTTCACTAAAATGCTATGTAACTACATATCTCTGCTCACACATTACTGAATTTTAAATCAATAGATTATGTTATCATATGGCACGTTTACTTCTGCCAATGTCAAAATACACTAGGGTCCCGCATAGAAAGAGTCCCTTGTAGAACGAACGACCTAAAATATTATTCCAAAATTTTCGTTAGGAACGAATGTGATCATCATATAGAATGATTCCGCCATCAAAGTAGGGCAAATCTGAGGAGTTCTCATATAGAGCGCCAAAATATCCTACAGAACCTATTATGTACCGTAGCCTATCCACATTTCAAGTTTTGGCCTACCAGTAGCCTACCATATTTTTGGGGCTGACTTATAGGGCAAGTATAGGCCTAACCCTTAATCTTGAGCTAATGATCTTGGGGTCGACTTTTACGCCGCCATTTACGGTGTACCATGAAGCTACTGCCTAGTCACTTTTATCGGCAATTAATATATTCACATAATATACTTTTAAGCGTTCAACATACGTTTACCTGTGACGGATAGGCTATGACCTCTTTGCTCTCAAGTGGAGTGCAATGAAACCCAAGCAGTGAAAGCAGAAGTAGAGCACTGCCATCATTCCAAAATCGAAGGACATGTGTGAGGTGCTGAAGGAGTACTTCTCAATCACTTGCAGACCAGTACGCAGGCAAGGGACTCCTGGCGGCATCTCACAGGCTGTTAGAGAGAGGTTCATGATGTGAGAGCACAACATATGCACATATTACAGCTATTAGTAAACATACTGTTATTATGCATGTATAGAAAGGAATACAAAGGAAGAAGACAGCAACAGCGCTACCGAGCCAAACGAGACTGCGGCTGCCTGTGAGACTACTCTCTACCACTTCTTTGTGTTACAGGTAAAAGGATAGCAAAGTTGAAGACTCCTCCCCATCCACCATTACCTACGGCCGAGGCCAGCAGGAAAAAAGTGAGAAAAAAATAATTTTGTGAAAAATAAGTTTGTGAGATGTATGACTGGTCGTTGTGGTGGTGGGGTGACTGCTGCTGCAGCCAACAAGGTGAGCAGGTCAAAAGTTGACCATTAAAAGTAAGAAATTGGCTACGTAGGAGGGACCGGTGGGAGTGGAAACTAGGACAGTGGAGTATGAGTGTTCATTGGCCTCCGGGACATCCTTGCACCCTCGTGGCTCATCTTCCGCTCGGCTGTTCTTGTCACGTGACACCCTACACTCACCAAGGTTACAATCATGGTCTACTGCAACTTCAATTTCATGAATTACACCACAATTAAGTATTATTATTAAGATATTGATGAAAAAACTTGCAGTTTTTGTTAAAACTAAGGTGGACTTCGGACAAGAGGGATCGCCCAATGAATTTTCCCAAATATTTCAATTCCCGACCACAACCACACCACAACCCCATACGTTTGGGTTAAAAATAGATATATTGCCGGATGCGGATTTTTACTACCTTGACATTGATGTGATTTTCATCCAATTCTGTAATGGTCACTGTTTTACTACATCCCCGCACTGGCAGCACTAAAAAAATCTTTGCTCCCGCAGTCCCCGGGTTAAGGCTCTGTGTCAGCCTCTGCCCACCGCGCCTCTCGGGGGCCTCGTCGGGAAGACTCTCTTTCTGCTGGTTCACCTCTGCTGCTAGTGCTGCGGCCACAGGAGTGGTTGAGCTCTGGGCGTTCTCCTTGATGGTTGGCTTCCGAACGGATCATACCACCTGGCTGCCTTACCTAACAGTTCCTGGTTAGGACTGCTTCAACCTCCATTGCGTTCTTGGGGCTTCCTTCTCAAGGTTCTCTCTGACCTGGTAGGGGGCGTGGAAGAGTGGCTTCCATTCCAGTTAGGGCGTTGAAGCACCTTCTGGAAGCCACAAACGGTTTCTGCCCAAGACCCTGGAGCCTCTTTGTGTCAGTCTGGGCCAAGCCTCGTCCCCTGTTCATGAAGGCACTGTCATTCTTCCTGCGACGGCCTGTCCGGTTGTCACACCTCACTCTTGGCGAGGACGCCCTTCCCTCCTTAAGAGTGAGGAAGGGATCTGGGGTGTTGCTCCTTCCTATACCTGGCAGAGGGTTCGGTCTCTTTCAGCATTCTTGGCGGCGGCGCCATGGAAGTCCTGTTCCGTGTTCCCCGAGCACCTCCTGAGGGATGTCCTGAGAACATAATGATCACTGTCGCTCCCTCGGCCCCATCTTAGCTGGGGGCAGTTTTAGAGGCTTGTGCTCTTGCAAATGGTTGTTGGATGTCTTACGGTATTGTACGGACCGCTCTGCATTGCAGTACGAGACATTTGACCTTGGCACTCAACTCTGAGACACTTGGAGACCTTGCTGACAGACTAGCTGCTCTCCCTTACCCGCGTGCCTCACCCATTCCTACCGGCCTTGTCACGTGGTGTTTAGGCTCGGAGTGCTTACGGTCTATCGTCCTGTACTTGTGCCCCTTGTAGACAAGGCCACTGTGTTACACTCCACCTGGTGCCCCTCTTGAACCTACCTCCAATTAATATTGGAGTCGTGCTATGTATATGATACAGGTTTGAACAGGAACAAACTGTCCTATCAACAAATGCAGTTATTTTACTAGATAATTATTTGATAACTTGGCACTGTCATCATGTGCACTAGGGCACTCGCCATCTCATCATGTGGCACTGTGGCACAGTGGCCGTTCATCATGTGGCACTGTGGCACAGTGGCCATTCATCATGTGGCACTGGCGGGCCGGGCCGTTCATCATGTGGCACTGGGGGGGCCATTCATCATGTGGCACTGGGCGGGCCGGGCCGTTCATCATGTGGCACTGGGGGGGCCGTTCATCATGTGGCACTGGGCGGGCCATTCATCATGTGGCACTGGGCGGGCCATTCATCATGTGGCACTGGGCGGGCCGTTCATCATGTGGCACTGGGCGGGCCGTTCATCATGTGGCACTGGGCGGGCCGTTCATCATGTGGCACTGGGCGGGCCGTTCATCATGTGGCACTGGGCGGGCCGTTCATCATGTGGCACTGGGGGGGCCATTCATCATGTGGCACTGGGCGCGGGCCGTTCATCATGTGGCACTGGGCGGGCCGTTCATCATGTGGCACTGGGCGGGCCATTCATCATGTGGCACTGGGCGGGCCGTTCATCATGTGGCACTGGGCGGGCCATTCATCATGTGGCACTGGGCGGGCCTTCATCATGTGGCACTGGGCGGGCCGTTCATCATGTGGCACTGGGCGGGCCATTCATCATGTGGCACTGGGGGGCCATTCATCATGTGGCACTGGGGGGCCGTTCATCATGTGGCACTGGGGGGCCGTTCATCATGTGGCACTGGGCGGGCCATTCATCATGTGGCACTGGGCGGGCCGTTCATCATGTGGCACTGGGCGGGCCATTCATCATGTGGCACTGGGCGGGCCGTTCATCATGTGGCACTGGGCGGGCCATTCATCATGTGGCACTGGGCGGGCCGTTCATCATGTGGCACTGGGCGGGCCGTTCATCATGTGGCACTGGGCGGGCCATTCATCATGTGGCACTGGGCGGGCCGTTCATCATGTGGCACTGGGCGGGCCGTTCATCATGTGGCACTGGGCGGGCCTTCATCATGTGGCACTGGGCGGGCCGTTCATCATGTGGCACTGGGCGGGCCATTCATCATGTGGCACTGGGCGGGCCGTTCATCATGTGGCACTGGGCGGGCCGTTCATCATGTGGCACTGGGCGGCCGTTCATCATGTGGCACTGGGCGGGCCGTTCATCATGTGGCACTGGGCGGGCCGTTCATCATGTGGCACTGGGGGGCCGTTCATCATGTGGCACTGGGGGGCCGTTCATCATGTGGCACTGGGGGGCCATTCATCATGTGGCACTGGGCGGGCCGTTCATCATGTGGCACTGGGGGGCCGTTCATCATGTGGCACTGGGGGGCCATTCATCATGTGGCACTGGGCGGGCCGTTCATCATGTGGCACTGGGGGGGCCGTTCATCATGTGGCACTGGGGGGCCGTTCATCATGTGGCACTGGGCGGGCCATTCATCATGTGGCACTGGGCGGGCCATTCATCATGTGGCACTGGGGGGGCCGTTCATCATGTGGCACTGGGCGGGCCATTCATCATGTGGCACTGGGCGGGCCATTCATCATGTGGCACTGGGGGGGCCGTTCATCATGTGGCACTGGGGGGTCCGTTCATCATGTGGCACTGGGGGGCCGTTCATCATGTGGCACTGGGCGGGCCGTTCATCATGTGGCACCACCACAACAACACCAGGAACTACCACGTGTAGGTCTCCCAGCCTCTTGTAGCTTCCTTATGTTCTTATGTATTGGGTGCAATGACGTCAATATCTGAGTATCCCGGGTCACGGTGAGCGAGCATATCATTGGGACAGGACGAGGGGTAAATCAATAATAATAATTACCACTATGCTAATTTGATGCTTGCCATGCCCCCCCCCCCCCCCCATTCTAAATCCGACACTGCTTCTATGTGGCATCAGAGTGGCCCCTCAGTTCCCCTTGCCTAGTGCCCCCCCAGGTGCCCCCCATTGATAGATACCCAGCCACGCCACTGCAACAAAGCAATCCAGTCCTTTAACAACCCACAAACTACCTAGCAAAAAAATTTAAATGATGATATCCTTCCCACGATCCTCTGCGACGATGTTAACGAGTTTGAAGCACTAACGAACCCTATCAATATAAGCTTTAAAGAAATACTACAACACTATACCCACACTATTACTAACTCACATTTACTAACATTTAAGACTTAGATCACGTTACAGGTCAAGAATTATGGGTCAAAGGTTAATTGTAAGGGCGTGGGAAGGAAATAAGAGGAAGGGTTTAGTGTTTTGAAGCAGTAATGAGCGGAGCTGAGCTGCTTGAGTATTCTGGGGCGAGAGGTAGTCGAGGCCGCACCAGCGATCAAGCAGGGTGTGCAGGGCAGCTGGGAGGAGAAAGACGTGTGTGCAGGGCAGCTGGGAGGAGAAAGACTTGTGTGCAGGGCAGCTGGGAGGAGAAAGACGTGTGCAGGGCAGCTGGGAGGAGAAAGACGTGTGCAGGGCAGCTGGGAGGAGAGAGACATGTGTGCAGGGCAGCTGGGAGGAGGCAGGGCTGGATTGTTGGCCAAGCAACGCCTTGTTTTGTTGCTTTTCTTCATATTTCTGCAGCTTAAGTTAAGTAGAGAGAGAAAGGGAGGGAGTGGAAGAGAGAATGAGAGGCATGAGTGGGCAGTGGCATATCGAGATGGTGGCCATGGCCTCCCCTGAAATCTCATTGCCCACCCCAGATCCGAGTCAGAAGTGTTATGTAAATTCAACAATTTCTTTATAATGGCTATGCCCTGGCCACCCCACACTAGATCTGTGTCCAGCCTTGGCCACGTCACCATGGCCTGGCGCCGCCGCTGTGAGGGAGGGAGGGAGGGAGAGCTTACGTGTGATTTGAGGTTGTTTCGTCCTCCCTGCAAAGTACTGGCTGTTGCCTCGTTATCTTTCTACCTTATAAATATACTTCATTTAAGACTTCTTTCCTGTCTAACATTCTGCCACCTTTGCTATGAAAACAAAATGAATGGTACTACTTACTAATGTTCTTGATATCCTTCCACTGCGTGACAGTGAGCACCTCATTGCTGTACATCATCCAGGACAGGTACTTCAGCCATCCAAAGAACCACGGTATCGACCTGAAGGAGATTCAGTTACTGTTTAACTGATGGAAGGGATCCCATGGAGGCAAACATATTCATGGTGTAGCAGCATTGTGCATGACTTGTATTGGTGGGGGTTGAGGTAGGTGACTGGTGGGGAGTTGAGGTAGGGGAATGTTGTACTGGTGGGGTTGAGGTAGGTGTTGTGGGGGTTGAGGTAGGGGAATGTTGTACTGGTGGGGGGTTGAGGTAGGGGAATGTTGTACTGGTGGGGGGTTGAGGTAGGGGAATGTTGTACTGGTAGGGGGTTGAGGTAGGGGAATGTTTGGTGGGGGGGGGTTGAGGTAGGGGAATGTTGTACTGGTGGGGGGTTGAGGTAGGTGAACACAAATGTACACAAAAGACAACCTACCTGAGGTTCATAAAGAGACCGCCAAAAACGAGCAGCACCACTTGGAAAGGAAGGAGAAAGACCAGCATGTTGGGGAGACTCTCGAATGTGGTGGAAATCATGGCCCCTGAAATGAAGCAGTACATTATAGAATCTTTCATTATGCACTCTCTCTCTCTCTCTCTCTCTCTCTTTGTAGTTGTAGTAGTTTACACCTATACCTTGTTTAACATAACCTCACTTTACGAAAATTCTGTTATGGTTAAAAGAAAGTACCAAACTTTATTTAATACAGGAACAATTCCAAGTTACGGACAAACTGTTCTTACATGGCAAAATCAACGGGAACAGGATTTTATTGATTTAATGCCTAAAAAGGTGAATGTGCCGGACATCAGAGGTCATATGGCACTATGGCAAAGCATATAAAGGGTCAGGGTTAAAGAATAATAGTGAAACGATGAGGGAAGGGGAAAGAACGGAATGTTACAGCAGGATGGTTAGATCAGATGTAGGATGTGGATTTGTTGGAGGAAGGAGGTTAAATTTTCCAGGGAGAAGGAGGGAGATTCCGGGAGAATGTCCGCAAGACAGGGAGGTCGGGAAAGGGAGGACAAATGAGGGAAGGAATGAACGGGTGGAGAATGGGAGGATATAAATGGGGCGGGAGGAATTGAGGTCAAGGTGTGGACAGTGAGGGGGGAACTGACAGGGTGTGCAGAGGGTTGGGGTGGAGCGTGACAGGGTGTGCAGAGGGTTGGAGAGGAGCGTGACAGGGTGTGCAGAGGGTTGGGGAGGAGCGTGACAGGGTGTGCAGAGGGTTGGGGAGGAGTGTGACAGGGTGTGCATAGGGTTGGGGAGGAGCGTGACAGGGTGTGCAGAGGGTTGGGGAGGAGCGTGACGGGGTGTGCAGAAGGTTGGGAAGGAGCGTGACAGGGTGTGCAGAGGGTTGGGGAGGAGCGTGACAGGGTGTGCAGAGGGTTGGGAAGGACAGGGCGGTTGGAACGAGGGTGTGCAGAGGGTTGGGAAGGAGCGTGACAGGGTGTGCAGAGGGTTGGGGGGGGAGCGTGACACGAGATCAGGATTTGTTTAACCCTTTTCACTCGACTCACAATTTTCCAAGAACGTAACTATGTAGTGTGTTCAAGGTTTAAATAAAGAGGTATAGGTGTATTCAACAAGAAACAGAATCAAGGGAAGACTGACTGCCTAAATAATTGAAAAAAAAAAATGTATGATAGAATAACTGGATTTTAAAACACAGGATTGTATAAAAAGCCATGGTTTGGTGAGCACTTCTACCACGCCCACCTACCACAAGCTGAGGCCGTTATAGTGTTGGCCAGAATGATGAGAACCGTGATGGTGAAATGGTAAATGTGCCGCTGCAGCCCCACCAGCCAGTAGCAGATGAGGCAGAACACCACAGGATCCACGATGAACTCCGGGAGCTGCACAGACCGAGTGGAGGCGTCCGAGATAATATGCAAATATACATTGTATGTTTTGTAAAGTGTGACCTATGCAGTTTATCGAATTTGCATGCATGATGATCTACTACATCAGTATCCATGATTGGCAAACTTTAAATAGCAAATATGAAACTCAGTTGCAAATGCAAAGTATATACAAATCTTTAGTGTATGTGTGTGTGTACCTAGTTGTTGTGATATATGGGAAATGGTGGAGTAACGGGTGTAGGGAAACGTATATGACAAAGGAATGCTATTAATTGGTTCCTGTCTCCATATCTCATTTGGTTAATCTTAACTCTTAAATATCTTGTCTTCCTCTATTTAGTTTTCCAGGTTATTCCTCATGTCAATATATGGACAAGGAATACTGTACCTCTTCATAGCCTTGAAGCATCCTGTCTTTTTCAGTTTCTTCCCATGTCCTCTCGTGGCTCTTACATCACATACGTACAGGTCTTGTGTCAGGTCTTTCCTTCCCCATCATGGCTCTAAACACTCTTACATCACACACGTACAGGTCTTGTGTCAGGTCTTTCCTTTCCCATCATGGCTCTAAACACTCTTACAACACATACGTACAGGTCTTGTGTCAGTTCTTTCCTTTCCCATCATGGCTCTAAACACTCTTACAACACACACGTACAGGTCTTGTGTCAGGTCTTTCCTTTCCCATCATGGCTCTAAACACTCTTACAAACACACACGTACAGGTCTGTGTGCAGGTCTTTCCATCCCCATCATGGCTCTAAACACTCTTACATCACACACGTACAGGTCTTGTGTCAGGTCTTTCCTTTCCCATCATGGCTCTAAACACTCTTACAACACATACGTACAGGTCTTGTGTCAGTTCTTTCCATCCCCATCATGGCTCTAAACACTCTTACAACACACACGTACAGGTCTTGTGTCAGGTCTTTCCATCCCCATCATGGCTCTAAACACTCTTACAACACACACGTACAGGTCTTGTGTCAGTTCTTTCCATCCCCATCATGGCTCTAAACACTCTTACATCACACACGTACAGGTCTTGTGTCAGTTCTTTCCATCCCCATCATGGCTCTAAACACTCTTACATCACACACGTACAGGTCTTGTGTCAGTTCTTTCCTTTCCCATCATGGCTCTAAACACTCTTACATCACACACGTACAGGTCTTGTGTCAGTTCTTTCCATCCCCATCATGGCTCTAAACACTCTTACATCACATACGTACAGGTCTTGTGTCAGTTCTTTCCATCCCCATCATGGCTCTAAAGTCTAAACACTGCCAGCAAGTCTTATTTCTCTCCCTTACATCACACACGTGCAGGTCTTCTGTCAGTGCTTTCCATCCCCATCATGGCTCTAAACACTGCCAGCAAGTCTTATTTCTCTCCCTTACATCACACACACACGTACAGGTCTTCTGTCAGTGCTTTCCATCCCCATCATGGCTCTAAAGTCTAAACACTGCCAGCAAGTCTTATTTCTCTCCTCTCCTAACCTTTCAATCTGTTTTCAGCCCATTTTTCTTCTTCCTCTTTCCCTTCGCCTTCTTCTTTATTCTTTATTCTTCATGTTCGTCATTCATTCTCTTTAACCTCATCATATCCTCTCTGCAATTCTTCCATTGTTACTTTCAATCTCCATTTCTCCCGACACATCACCCTTAGTACCTTACTACACTGTATCTTGTTGTTTAAGTCTTTTGTTCAAAGCTTTCATGGTACTCTAGTGTGTGTGTGTGTATTTACGCTAGTGGTAACATACAGGAAAAGAGCTATGTCGTACTGTCCTGTCTCCAAATCTACTATTATCCAGGTTGCCTTTGAAGTCCTGAATACTTTTTGCATTAATCACTTTTGCATCAAGGTTATTCCAGGCTTCTATGCTTCTATATGGAAAGCTGTATTTTTTTATGTCCCTTTTGCATGTTGTCCTTTTCAATTTCTTCTCATGACCTCTTGTAGTTCTATCGTCCCACACAAACAGATCTTCTCTATCAATTTTTCCAGACCCATTGATGCTCTCTATACACTGCTATGTATGTGTGTGTGTGTGTGTGTTTCTTGAGTAGGTGACTTTATTGTTGTCTGGTTTAACACAGACCTGAGCAATCATCTTGGAGATGTAGTAAGTGTCAGAACGGTAAATTCCATTATGGTACTCTCGAAAGAAGAGCGGCATTTCATGTGGGAAGAGGTGGAGGACTCCGTAGATGGCAGGAAAGGCATTCTGTGTCACAAACAAGGTCAGAACACCCTCAATGTCCTGAATCCCAGCCTGATTGAGTCGCACCTCCGTGTAGCTGAGACCGATCAGGAGAGCCGCCACCTGCAACACCATACTTGAATGAGACATTTTATTCTTTCATTTTAGTAAATACAGTACAGTATATATTTATTTTCTTAAATGGGGAAAAAATGTAGGAATGAAATATGGTCACTTCCTATGAAGCCTATGTCACCTCCGTGGTGCAGTGGCTAGCGCACCTGGCTATGAATCTGCGGGCCCTGGTTTGAATCCGAGCCAGGACAGTCGGCGGCCAGCCCAACCAGCAGTTCATCCTTCCTTTCGGGGTTAGTCAATAAATGGTACCTGGGGAAGGTAACGGTGGTAACACGGATGTCACACTAGCCCTGTGTCACGGGCTAACGGGTTTCCTACCCACCACAGGCTCAAAGGCTAATGCCACGGAGATGAACACCGAGGCCAGGCACAGCATAGCGTATGCCCCATCTTTACCCCTTACCTATGAAGGCTGAAGAGTCAAAAGTCAATCTAAATCTATATATACATACACGTCCATTTCTTCAGTGTTCATAACCCTTAAGCACCCTCTGATTTGTCCCTTTCTAACAAATGGTGCAGATTTTTCTCTCTCTCTCTCTAAACATATCACATTCCATTTCATCAAACCACTTCAGCCCAGTAACTGCTCTCAATTAAGCCTATCATCTATAATTCACACCAACACCTAGACCTATGCCTAAGAGAGACGAGGTCATCATAGATGGTGTACAATCAATAGTATACAGGTGCTGAAAAAAACTATGAAATACTCGTGTACTATTATGGATTCCATAATTTTCACATAATTATCATTGACAGTTCTTATGTGCCCGCGCATGTCAGCGCATGTCAATATCTGAAGAAAAACCCATCACCAAGGGACAACCCGCTGCATGAATGCTAAACCTACGATTCTTCATCTTCAATGGAAATACAGGCTTTGGGAATGTTAACCCCTTGAGACCCAGAACGTGATTTTCATTGTTATTTGGTCACCATTAGACGATTTTAATGAATATAAGCAACATTTTATACATTATGACCTGCTTTAGCATTCTTGTCCACTAGCTGGTTAAGTATATTAAGCCATTTATCGTAATTTTATGGTTGACAACAGACAATTTTATATAGCAAAGGAAAGATCTGGGCGTGAAGGGGTTAAGTTTACCATCTTCACCAATTATCCTAACACTCACAATTTTTTTGACTACTCTGATGTAGTGGACAGTAGGGCGTCTGTAGGTGTCAAGAAGTGACCGCCACGTCAGCCACCACCACTCCACATGCCAGCCAGGCTTCTCCCTGCCGGAACAAGAGGGATTACTTATTGCTCACACCCCAGGCCTCTCAATCCTCCCAATCAGTAACTACAATGTCAAATAAAAGAATGTTCCTTTAACAAATCAAAATTCAGATAAAATGACCATGAACAAGATGGTCACTACATTCTTACTGCATTCAGGAGGGTCACTTTGTTTTCCGTTAATTCAATTATACTTACAGAGTGTTTCTGTGGAAGGATTCGTTTTCATACTGCAAAAGGATAAGGATGTTTAGCAATCAATAGACATCTACAAACTAGTCACAGCAGGCAGATACATTAACCATCACGTCAAACTGTATCTCAGGCCGAAGAACACCACGTCAAATAGTATCTCAGGCCGAAGAACACTACGTCAAATAGTATCTCAGGCCGAAGAACACCACGTCAAATAGTATCTCAGGCCGAAGAACACCACGTCAAATAGTATCTCAGGCCGAAGAACACCACGTCAAATAGTATCTCAGGCCGAAGAACACACGTCAAATAGTATCTCAGGCCGAAGAACACCACGTCAAATAGTATCTCAGGCCGAAGAACACCACGTCAAATAGTATCTCAGGCCGAAGAACACACGTCAAATAGTATCTCAGGCCGAAGAACACCACGTCAAATAGTATCTCAGGCCGAAGAACACCACGTCAAATAGTATCTCAGGCCGAAGAACACCACGTCAAATAGTATCTCAGGCCGAAGAACACCACGTCAAATAGTATCTCAGGCCGAAGAACACCACGTCAAATAGTATCTCAGGCCGAAGAACACTTAACTACAATAAACCCTTCATGCTCGCGGGGGTTAGGGAACAGAGACACCCGCGAGTATCGTAAATCCGCGAGTATGACATTAGTCATTCATTTACCCCATAGTTGTTGTTCTTATTTTTTTTTTTTTTTATTATTATTTTTATTATTACGTCACAGGGAACTGGCCAAGGGCACAACAAAAATGGGTAACACAAAGCCCGCTTAGTTGCCAGTCCCTATAAAGAAGACAGTAAGAGAATGAAATAAAAACAGGGGTAGGCCAATTTAGTTGGGGAGGTGTCTTGTTACTCTTCTTTTGAAAAGATTTAAGTCATAGGAAAGTGGAAAAATAGAAACAGGAAGAGAGTTCCAGAGTTTACCAGTGAAAGGGATGAAAGAGTAAAGATACTGATTAACTCTTGCATTAGGAAGATGGACAGAATAGGGATGAGAATGAGTAGAAAGTCTTGTGCAGCGAGGCCGCGGGAGGGGGGGGGGGAGGCACGCAGTTAGCAAATTCAGAAGAGCAGTGAGCATGAAAATAACGGTAGAAGAGAGCAAGAGAAGCAACATTGCGGCGGTGATTTAAAGATTGAAGACAGTCAGTCAGAGGAGAGGAGTTGATGAGACGAAAAACTTTTGACTCAACCCTGTTTAGGAGAGCTGTATGAGTGGATCCTCCCCAAACATGTGAGACACACTCCATACATGGGCGGATAAGGCCCCTGTAGAGAGAAAGCAATTGAGAGAGAGGAAAGAAGAAGGAAAAAAAAAAAAAAAAAAAAAAAAAAAGGGGAGGGGTTGAAAACCCGCGAGTAATCAAATCCGCGAGCCTGAAACCCGCGAGCATGAAGGGTTTATTGTATATGAACAAAATGACTTTCAGGAGCACATAGTTGCCAATAATGATGAAGGCATTAAGCCCTTGAGACCCAGAACGTAATTTCCATTGTAATTTGGGTATCATTAGACGATTGTTAGTGACTATAAGCAATATTTTCTAGATATGACCTGTTTAGTATCCTTGTCCACTAACTAATTTGGTATATTAAGTAACTTTTCGAAATTTTATGGCTAACAACAGACAATTTTATACATTAATAGAAAGATCTGGGCGTGAAGGGGTTAATACCAATCACAGAATGTACAAATAACCTGACATCTATTTGTAGTAGGGGAGAGCGGGGCAGGTTGCATCGAGGGCAGGTTGCATCATTGCCTCTAACTCGCATGTTATCACACGTACATCGTCTTAATACTACTACTACTACTACTACTACTACTACTACTACAACAATAATAATAATAAAAAAAGTTAATGCGAGTTAGAGGCAATGATGCAACCTACCCTCGATGCAGCCTGCCCCGCTCTCCCCTATGTGGCAATAATAAAACAAAAAATACTTTGATCTTCTCACAATCCTTCGGGGTCTCATTGTCTCTTGTGAGTCTTTGCCATAAACTTACACTTTTTTTAGACTCCAGGTTTAAGAGATGCATATTATCCTGGTCTTGGATGATGCTTTCAATGCTTTTGCAGTAAGGTGACACCACATAGCTGTCACATATCCTGTCAATGTGTTCCTGGGAGTGACCTTCGCGGCCCGGCAACACGGCTAGGGTGTGGATGTAGTGGTCCGCCGGGTTGTACGTGGCAGGACATCTGTGACCCAGGCTGCGGGGGGGGGGGGGGGGGGGGGGGGGGGGGGGGGGGGGGGGGGGGGGGGGGGAGGGGGGGAGGAGAGGAGAGAGAGAGGAGGAGAGAGAGAGAGAGGGAGATTGTCTAGCATTTTTTGTAATAAATAATATCCAGCTAATTAGAGAGAACTGCAACTCCGAAATGCCAGTGGTCGCTGGCAGCTTTAACTCACAATTTGGTGAAAAGTTGGTCAACTTGAAAGAAAAATATGGGCTTATTCCACTGCACTTAAAACACAAAAGTATAATATTAAGAACGATTTTCTTCTATATGTATATTGTATAGAAGCCTGATTCTGTAAAACATTGTATATAACCAAATAACCAAGTAGGTTATAGTTGAGGAGGCGAGGTAAATGCTACTCTATGATATTATATAGTCAATAACGTATGTTTAGAAGTTATCTATACCTAGGCAGTCATATGTTCCTGTTACCAAATAACCAAGTAGGTTATAGTTGAGGAGGCGAGGTAAATGCTACTCTATGATATTATATAGTCAATAACGTATGTTTAGAAGTTATCTATACCTAGGCAGTCATATGTTCCTGTTATTATTGTGTATCAATCAGATAGAAAGCCTGGAAGTGCAATGAGTCGACGTGTGAAGTCGTAATGTTTTGATTCAATCTCCCCGCCACAATCTCCCCGCCCACCACTCCCCGCCGCGGCGTGTCGCCTTCACAATTATAACCTACATTGTCGCAGCAACAAGCCGATTTCGGCATTCTTTATTCTTTGTTTTTCCAAGGCATTGCTTATTGTATTTTTACAAGTGTTTGCCAGACGCAGCAGTACTGTCTTAGAAAACAGTGTGAACATCGCCCAAATTTTACATGCCACAATATACATGTAAAAAATATATTAAGCTCTGCTACTCGAGGCGAGTAATTTGCATTAAATTGCTATCTTAGAACGTTCAATGGTAATGCATGTCATGCATACACTTACTAGAACAACAGAAAAACGTTCTTTTTTAGTATTCAGATGCGGTGCATCAATATTCATTGCGAAATTGATTTATGAAAAATATGCGGAGGGAAAACACAGTAGACCAACCTTTGAGTTAAAACTGCCAGCGACCACTGGCATTTCTTGAGTTTCAGATCATTGGAATTGGCCAGCCTCTCTATTTTCATGAGAGGATGGCAACAGGTAGACAAATTAGGATGAGTCATTATTCCCATGAGCTATAATAGTGTTGTGTTGCCCTGGGTGGTGGAGGCAGATAATGCCCCCGCACTTCAGTACTTCTCCCATAGCCTCTGTGATCACACTCATTGGCAAGGCATTTGGGTTGCCCTTGAGTGAGTCACCTCCAGGCTTGCTTACTATGTTGCTATCACTTACAGGTACAGGTTGAAGTTCCCAAACTCGGCATCCCAAGACTCGGCAACACCCAAAACTCGGCTATGGTTCCGGATTTTCCAAAACACGGCAGAACACCCAAAACCCGGCGCGTAGTTGCCGGGTCGGCCGCTAGGTGCCACCACACTAGGCCGCTTGGTTTCTCCCGCCGATTAGTTTGTTGTTATTGTTCAGTGGTGTTGTAACTGTAGAGTTGTGTACACTGTTATTTTGTGTACTTCTATTTTTTTCATGCTTTTTTTCCCCTTAATATATCTACGTTCTAAAAGTTGGAAAATTCCATTACTCGGCTCGGCGCTGGTCCCGAGGTTGCCGAGTTTGGGAACTTCAACCTGTACAGCTCAATAGTATGGGAGATTTTCAAGAGGAAAGTTGTAAAGTTACATGTGCATTTCAATTATCATTCCAACATTTTATGCAAAAACAATAGTATGAATATTATAAATGATTATTATTTTTTTTAAACTTATGCTGTTTCTCAAATGATCATTTTAAAATTATGTTTAGTTACCTTTCAAAAAATTCTTTAGCACCACTAGATGGGCCCATGTAAGCTACACGTCCCTCAGCCATAAGGATCAGCTTGTCAAACATTGCAAAGATCTCTGATGAGGGTTGATGGATGGTGCACAAGATGGTCTTGCCTCTTGCCAGCCATATCTTTCATGATCTTGACCATAAGCTTGGCATTGTAGAAGTCTATACCAGTGGTCGGCTCATCACAAAACAGAAGTGGAGGATCAGTCAGGATCTGTGAATTATGGTGGTGAGACACGTGGGTCATTACTCTCGTCTTTGACTTGTCCTGCCTCGTACAGTACACACATCCGATAGAAAACACTATGATAGGATATGAAAAATGTTCCCAAGCCCCGCCAATGACACACATTACAGTACTCGGGTAGGTCACTGGCAATAATTAAGTCACCAACCTCTGTGGCAAAGGCCAGTCGCTTTTTCTCCCCACCCGAGAGGGATTTCTCACTCCCGGTGATGCCAATAGGGGTGTTCTGCACGTCTAGAAGTCCAAGGTCCCTTATGAGCTCCATCACGCGCTCCTGCCTCTGCTTGGGCGTGCTGTGGCGGTCC
>JACEEZ010000684.1:247500-252500 GCA_016584305.1 Chionoecetes opilio | reverse complement strand
CATTGCAAAGGACTTGCTTGGCAGGCTGGTATTGGTCATGGCCTCTGGCAAGACAGGTCTTTTTCTGCGGCACATACACGCTGAGGTCACGCCAGGTCAGGGTGATCCCCTCCCGCTTAGCGCAGCTGCCGTAATCATTCCGCTTTCCTGGGATGAAAGGCCAGTGCTCCGTTTGCTGCCCCTGGGCACAAGATAAATGCAGGGAGAAGTAAGGAGGGAGTGACTCACCAGCACACACAACACTACTGTAAATACTTACGGATATATTGTGAGAACTTCTAAGAGTGACGACTTCAAAGTGTAGATTATTTGTATTTGTTTTGTATTTTTTTCCGTGCACTCACAGCCTGGTGGCTCAGTCTTAACCCTTCACACTCAGATCTTTCCTTGGCTATATAAAATCGTCTGTTGTTAGCCATAAAATAACGAAAAGTAACTGAATATACCAAATTAACTAGGGGACAAGGATACTAAACAGGTCATATCTATATATATAAACATTGCATATATTCACTAAAAATCGTCTAATGGTACCCAAATTACAATGGAAATTACGTTCTGGGCCTCAAGGGGTTAAGAGACTGGCTGACAAAGATAATGTTAGAAGGTTTCCCATACCTTAAAGATGTCGCTATCGGAGCAGCTTGAAGAATTGTATTTACCGTGGCGGTCAGAGCTCAGTAGGAACTCTGTGTCCTCCCACTGGCCCTCTTCCAGCGCAGGCATTTTCCTGAAGGATGAGTCATAGTTACAATGAGTAGATGGAGTTATAACTTTTGACTCCCTTTACAAAATACTAAGGTAATGTTAGTAATATGTTCTGCAAATTGTAAAATTTTGGAAATCTTTTGATATGGTAATAGTTTCTGTTCCATTTGTTTATTTACAGAGTTCGCCTAAACTCGTCAATGACTGCTTGTATTTATAATAACTTTTTTCATACACAAGGCCTTTTCTTAAGACATGGGTGGCCCGGCAGCCACCACTGTGCAGGCTGCTCTCAAACACGGGAAGCAGTTTGCACATCCTACACTTACAAAACAAAACTATAATATTATTGCATTTAAAGTTTATGAAAATCTAAAAAAACCAAGATAAATAGTGTCTCGGCTCCCCACCCAGGGCGGACCTCCCTTAAATGCTACATTCTACAATAAATACATATTTTACAAAGAGCAATATTTTGACCTAACAAAAATAAAGTTTTACAAAAAAATATACTATGTACAAATCCTATGCAACATTTTCCACACATTTATTTTGCTCACAGTAATCTTAGAGAGAAAAAAATGATGAATGAACAAAATATTCTCAGGCCTATTTTCTTCACTCTTTATTATTTTTCCTTGGCCTCTTACTGCAAACTCCCCTCAGTGGTCCCCTAACCCTGGCCCCCTCAGTGGTCCCCTAACCCTGGCCCCCTCAGTGGTCCCCTAACCCTGGCCCCCTCAGTGGTCCCCTAACCCTGGCCCCCTCAGTGGTCCCCGAACCCTGGCCCCCTTAGTGGTCCCCTAACCCTGGCCCCCTCAGTGGTCCCCTAACCTGGCCCCCTCAGTGGTCCCCTAACCCTGGCCCCCTCAGTGGTCCCCTAATCCTGGCTCCTTCTTCCCCCTCAGTGGTCCCCTAATCCTGGCTCCTTCTTCCCCCTCAGTGGTCCCCTAACCCTGGCCCCCTCAGTGGTCCCCTAACCCTGGCTCCTTCTTCCCCCTCAGTGGTCCCCTAACCCTGGCCCCCTCAGTGGTCCTCTAACCCTGGCTCCTTCTTCCCCCTCAGTGGTCCCCTAACCCTGGCCCCCTCAGTGGTCCCCTAACCCTGGCTCCTTCTTCCCCCTCAGTGGTCCGTGGACCCACCGGTCTCCAGGCCCTTCCCCATATATCAAAACTTTTCCACCTGTTCCAGACTCACCATTCACCACTATAGGAGCACCTACAAGTCTGTAACGCTTTCCTTACTGCATCTCTCTCTCTCTCTCACACACACTTGGTATGTTTTTAGTGGGATGAAAGATACGTGAGATATGCAACACAGAAATCAAGAAGTATAGCTTCCCCTACAGATCCATTGAACTGTGGAATAACCTGGATAAGAAGGTGGTATAAATGTCATGAATATTCACATTAATGATATGAATGTCAATCCTATATCTATCTATCAATATAGGTATCTTTCAATGGAGGGGGGGACCTGGGGGGCACAGCTGTGTATGGTGGAGCACTATGGCAAGTGGAACTCGGGGCATTCTGATGGCACATAGAGGGGTATTAGGGCATATCGTCAGTCACAGGTCCAAGTAGATTACGGCAGCCATGGCCGGTGTGGTGGGGGGGCACCTGGGGGGCTCCGGATTCTCATGAGGGGCACGTGCACCCCCCCCGTACTTACGCCACTGGCTATAGCAAATCTGACGTTATATAAGGTAACAAGAAAACGAGGCAACAGCTATTACTTTGCAGGGAGGACTAAACAACCTCCAATCACGCGTATAAGCTCTCCCTCCCTCTCCCACTCACAGAGTCGCCGCCAAGAAATGTTGCCTGGGATGGCCAAGGTTTGACACATCTAGTGTGGGGTGGCCATGGCAGAGCTAATACAAAAAAATGGTTGAATTTTCATTAGACCTCTGACTCAGATCTGGGGTGGCCAATGCACTTTCAGGGGTGGCCGTATAGCCTCCCCTTAGATCTGCTACTGCCCACTGATCCACAACTCATTGCTCCCACTCTCTCTCCCACTTCCTCCCTCTACGTACCTTTCACTGCAGAAACATTAAGAAAAGCAACAAAATAAAGCGTTGTTTGGCCAAAACTCTTTGTCCTCCTCCCCGCTGCCTGCACACGCGTCCTACCACCTCGCCAGCTCGCTCTCGACTATCGCTCCTACCGGATTACTCAAGGAAGTCAACACTGCTTCGAAACACTAAACCTTTCCCTTAATTCCTTCCCACGCTCTTCCCTGTTGACCTTTGACCAATAATTATTGACCTGTAACGTTATCTAAGTTTCAAATGTTAGTAAATGTGAGTTAGTAATAGTGTTGGTATAGTTTTGTAGTATTTTTTAAAGTTTATATTGATAGGGTTCGTTAGTGCTTCGAACTCGTTAACAGCGTTGCAGAGGATTGTGGGTAGGATATCTTTTTTTTCTTTTTGCAGCGTAGTTTGTGGGTTGTTAAAGGACTGGATTGCTTTGTTAGCAGTGGCGTAGCTAGATATCTATCAATAAAGGGGGGGGGGCACCTTGGGGGGCACTAGGCAAACGAAGCCCAGGGGCCACTGATGCCACATGGAAAAGTAGCTATAAGGGACTAGCTATAAGGGAATATAAGATCAAATCAGTGGTGGGTATTAGAGCATTATACAGAATACGGCAGCCATGGCCAGGGGGGGGGGGGGGGGACGCCGCACTTGCCACCCCATAATAGCTACGCCACTGATAGTCACGACTTCAAAGCAGATCTGGATAATAGTAGTTTTGAAGACCTGACTGTACGAACATAACTTTTCCTGTACGGTATGTTACAACCAGGTAAATACACACACACACACCACACACAGTGTGGTCTCATCGGATGCCCCTCCGCCTATTGACCAGTAGGTGGGTGGTTCAAGCCCGCTCAGGGTTGAATCTGCTGACGGCACAAGTTGTTACTGTCCCCCTTGAGTAAGGGAATAGGGTGTGAGGTTCCAGCTTTACCCAAAACCAGTGGCGTAGCTAAGGGGGGGGCGAGGGGGGGGGCTGTTTGAAATCGCCCCCCGGGCCCCAAGAGAGGGGGGCCCCCAAATACATCACTCAATCAAACAAAACTCCTGTGATCCTCTACAAACTTGACTTAAACTCCTCGGGGTTTGTGTTTAATTTGATCTGCATCTTGTGAGTTCCATCACAGGCTTCTTAATTCGGATTAAAAAGGATTTATGGCCATTGAAAGAAGTCTCAGAAAGTGTTAAAATACACCAAAATATGTTAATTTTCTAAAACATTTCTTCGGGAGGGCCCCCGAAACCCCCCAGCTAGTTAGGCTCACTTCGCTCTCCCCCCCCCCCCCAAACACCTGTAAACTTAGGAGGGGGCCCCTCCAGGAAGTAAGCCCCCCGGGCCCCCAAATGTCTAGCTACGCCCCTGCCCAAAACTCTGAGTTAGGCTGGCATAAAGGGCATGAGTTAAAGCAAGGTTTACGAGCTTTTAAGGATTAGTGTGTGGAACGTATGCCTCCAGGCTCCATGCCCAGAGGCAATGACCTCAGTTATGCGCTCTGCACAGAAATGAGCCTCTGATACGTATATTTGTCCGCTCTATGATTACATCTGTAGATCTGTCAGCCTGAAGGGAAGGTGGAAGGTTCAATAAGCAATGATTATATCTGTAACTTTAATACAGAGATCCGAGGACGAAAACCCTTAAATTCTAGGATGCTGATTCACTCCATTGATCTTAACACCCTGTTTTGAGTCTGCGACACGCCTCTTCCCTTTCAAACACGCTCCACAGAAAAGATAAAGAAATCACGGATTCTTGAGATGCTTGTTCACTGAAAGAGGCTGCGGCAAGCCCCTGGATCGTCAACAAAGGATGGCAAGAATTGTATCAATTCAAATGGAGCATGAAAACGTCTTAATCTGTCTTCTCAAGTCAGGGTGCATTCAGAGGAGCGGCTGGACGCGTGTATATTACGTACTGCTGCACCTACACCTACAGCGTGATGCACTGGTGTCACATGCGGGATGTTACTGTGAAAGGAACTGAAGAGCAGAGCGAGTCTTCCACCTTGATTACCTGCAAACAGATAGCCTTTACCAATCATAGTTTTATGGCTTATCTTTCATGGATTCACAGTTTTGATAAGGATGCAGTGGCGTAGCTAGGTATCTAACAATGGGGGGGGCGGAGGGCACAGCTGAGTAAAGGGGGGCAGTATATAGGGAAGCGGAGCTCAGGGGAATTCTGATGCTACATAGAAGGTCATATACTATAAGATCAGATCAGTGGTGGGTAAGCAGAGTT
>JACEEZ010000684.1:215000-242500 GCA_016584305.1 Chionoecetes opilio | reverse complement strand
GGTGGTCGTTAGCCATGGTAGGCAAGCCACCTGGGAGAGGGACCACTCTGGCAACAAACCCAGACAGGTGGTGGTCGTTAGCCATGGTAGGCAAGCCACCTGGGAGAGGGACCACTCTGGCAACAAACCCAGACAGGTGGTGGTCGTTAGCCATGGTAGACAAGCCACCTGGGAGAGGGACCACTCTGGCAACAAACCCAGACAGGTGGTGGTCGTTAGCCATGGTAGGCAAGCCACCTAGGCCCTCAACTGAAAACTGGGGTTGCCTTTCAGGAAGAGCATCGGGGCGTAAAAATGACTAAAACTCATGTCGCAAAATTAGAATGATGAACGCCGACAATAGATTGGAAGCGTATCATCGACCATCTAGCCTCATAAGAAATTATGGGAAAATCTGACGTTTAACAGAAAGATGATGATTCCTATTTATAGACCAATTCTGCAGGTCTATAAACAAAAATTAAAAAACAATAGAAATAAAATTTACACAAAAAAGAAGATATATAGGTCGACTGAATACACACACACACTCAAAAGTACTTTGTAATGTAGTGGTTAGCACGCTCGGCTCACAATCGAGAAGTCCAGGGTTCGATCCCCGGGCGGAGCGGAGAAAGATGGGCAGTCTCCTTAAAACCCGAGCCCCTGTCCACCCAGCAGTGAATGGGTACCGGGTGTTAGCCGGGGGTTTGTGACCCGCCTCCCGGGGTGATGGTTTCGGCCAACACTAAGCATTAAGGATGAATGATAAAATGGAGATATGGAGACGGGGCCATACAAGTGACTCAGGCCCTTTAAAAATACGACTCGAAGAACACACACCACACACACACACACACACACACACGACACACACACACACGGAGGTAAGGAGAAGCAAAGCAAATTTCCCACAGAGAAAATTAGGTCTTTGTAAATTTATCATCTTCTTCGGTATATAAGAGGCCTGTATGGCAGTGGTTGGCCAGTGCATCCCTCACCAGTCTTCTGGGCAAGCCTTCTACACTACCACCACCCACCACCACCTCTACTACTACTAAGCCATGGTGTTCCAAGTAGGTTGAAAATTATGGGGTACAAAAATTTATATAAACTTGACTCTTTTGTAATTTTTTTTCAAATTTTCAGTCTCAATTTTTGGTCCTTAATTCTTTGTGTCAACTTTTACTTAACTTATTTACTATTTTTTTTTATTTATTTCAGGATATTTGCCGAAGAATTTAACTCCCATCATTCAATTACGAACTTCCTAATTCATCTATTATAAATTATTTACACATTTCTTCAATTTTCATTTATTTGATCTTTGTAATTATTCGATTACACAAATTCTGACTTTTCACAACAAACTATAACACTCATGCAGACTTTAATAATATAACAAAATACAAATTCCAAATCAAAACCACAATTTTTTTTTACTTAATTTCATATATTTACGTAGGATGCATAGTGGCAAAACCATGACTATTATTTACGCAGCGGCATTCATTAACTTTTCCTCCTTGTCTCCTGTACGGAAGACTCGCCTCCCGTCCCTGGCTAGCCTGTGGATGGTGTTCTTTGCCGCCTTACTCCTCATGCAGGTAAAACTATAGTCTATTTTTTTTAACAAGGCAAAAATTCCATTCTATCTTAAGGTCTCATGGTTAAAAAGATGCCTATGTTTACCTGATAATAGGGTTAACTATGATAAAATACAGCTAAAATTAAGAAGAAGTGTAGTATTCCCTTCTCCTGGCATCAAATATATCAGTCAGTAAGCAGCAAGGGGTCAGGATTTTTTGCCTTATTAAAAAAATTGACTATACACAAAATGGAATGTTATAGTACTGAAGAAAGCGTAACATTATAACTCACCTAACGTAATGTTAACTCCACTCTGTAATGTTGACTATTTGGACTGCCTTTCCACTATGGTGATAATATTGTTGCTGTCATTGTGTGTTTATTATTGTCTTGAGCCGTGTTTTTGTCGTCCAAGCACCGTCTTGGATTACGAAGACCACTCCAATAACACTTGCTGAAATGTGTGTTATACTGCTTTGTGATATTGTTTGCAATGTTTTGGACTGATTATTATTTCGGCCCCTACCAAGCTTGTTGTGTTTTTGTCGCAGAAACCAATCCGTTTTCAATTGCGAGAAAAAACGGTCTTCGTACCAAGACGATGCTTGGACGACAAAAACACGGCTTAAAAGACTTGATTTTTGATAGAATTGATCATAATTTCTGATTTTTTCATATCTTACATATTGTTTTTCTTACTATTTAAGATATTTATCAAGATCTTTTAAACACTTAGCCATTCTTGCATTTTGTACAAAGGATAGATACAGTCAACCCTTGCTTTCACGGACCTATAAATAACAAAATTCGTTTTTTTCTCGTCCATCTGGTATAGCGGAGATTTACCGAAAAAGTTCAGTAAAGGGAAAAGAAATAGATGAAAAAGAAAGAAAGAAGAGAGAGAGAGATGAGAGAGAGAAAAGGAGAGAGAGAGACAGAGAGAGAGAGAGAGAGAGAGAGAGAGAGAGAGAGAGAGAGAGAGAGAGAGAGAGAGAGAGAGAGAGAGAGAGAGAGAGAGAGAGAGAGAGAGAGAGAGAGAGAGAGAGAGAGAGAGAGAGAGAGAGAGAGAGAGAGAGAGAGAGAGAGAGAGAGAAGAGAAAGGAAAGGAAGGAGAGAGAAAGAGAGAAGGGAAAGAGAGAGAGAGAGAAGGGAAAGAGAGAGAGAGAAGGGAAAGGAAAGGAAGGAGAGAGTTCAGTTCGGTGGGAGGTCGGGCGAACATGTACACGCAGGTCATTCAGCGGCAGTGTAAACAAAGCCGAGAGTAGAAGTATACAAACTCTCACCTAATGTAAAGAAACAAAGTTCATTTTACACGGAAATGGTGGGAAATAGCGAACTTTCCCCTCATATAACGAGGAAAGTTTGTTATATGGGAAAAGTTCGGATCCCTGGGATATAACGAACTTTCATATATCAGGCGCCTAGAATTGAAACGGCACAAGCGCCACTTTAAAAAAAAACCACCGCCACCTTTCTAATAAAACAATCCCCATTACAATATCTTCATTTGTTGCTGATTTACTTTGAAAAAACTTTAGGTGCATTTTTTTCATTGATAAAAAGTGGCGCTTGTGCCGTTTCATATCTTGATTTTCTTAGATTAAATTTTAAGCGCGTTTTTCTCAGTTTTTTAAAAGTGGCGCTTGTGCCGTTTCAATTCTAGGCGCCTGATATGCATAACGTGGTCTCCTTCCCCCCAATTAGTTTGTTAAAGCGAGGGTTTACTGTACATGTAGTTGTGTTTTTTCATTAATGACCTTTTTTTTATGCCCTTAACCCCTTCATGCCCAGATCTTTCCTTTGCCATAAAAAAGTGAATGATGTTGAGTCATAAAATTAGGAAAAGTAACTGAATATACCAAATTAGTTAGTCGTTAAGGATACTAAACAGGTCATATCTATATAAACATTACTTATAGTCACTAAAAATCGTCTAATGGCACCCAAATTACAATGAAAATTACGTTCTAGGTCTCAAGGGGTTAAAACAATAAACATTAAAACCAACACACAAACAAACAGACGTGGATAGGATATAAAATCCTGTTATTGGTACTGTTTTTCTTGCCCTGCAGACCTCCCTTGCCTTCGGTAGCTACAAAGAGTTAAAGTACAAGTTGAGGCAGGGCACACGGAGGGAGTTTGAACATTACAAGTGCGGCGCTGAATTCGACAAAATGAACCGCCAGCTTTACGATGAGCTCAGCATCGTGTGTCAGGACTGCAAGAATGTGTTCAGGGACGAGCCATTCCTGACGCAGCGATGCATGTAAGTATATCTATCTATGCTTTTTAGCTGTTGATTTCATTTACTGGCTTTCATTTTAACTCAAAATTTCACTTACTGGCTTTCATTTCAACTCAAAATTTCACTTACTGGCTTTCATTTCAACTCAAAATTTTACTTACTGGCTTTCATTTCAACTCAAAATTTCACTTACTGGCTTTCATTTCAACTCAAAATTCATTATGGCGTTCATTTCAAGTCAAAAATTTCACTTACTGGCTTCATTTCAACTCAAAATTTCACTTATGGGCTTTCATTTCAACTCAAAATTTCACTTACTGGCTTTCATTTCAACTCAAAATTTCACTTACTGGCTTTCATTTCAACTCAAAATTTTACACCTGCGATATGAAAACAATATGCGTATAATAAGTAATAAAGGTTCGTATTTTATCCTAGCCGTATAAGTCGACCCCTAGTTATGGAGAGAATTTTTCAGGGTCAAAGAGTCGACTTGTACGCCACCATTTATGGTATATATACAATAATCAAAAAGAGAAAAAAAGTCATTCTGATTCGATATCCAAAACAGATCAATGAATAGATAAATAACATAAATAAAATTAATAAAAAAATATGAATGTCAAATTGAGTCTCGTAAAAAAAATTTGTCGCCCCCGCAGTCGAGCTGTTCAACACAAGATTTGACTTTGTGCCGTACATGTCGGAAAGTAGAGCAGATACAAGAGATGAGGCTGCAGATTGAGGCTTAAAACACTAGATACGTCTTAGGGAGGCAGGAGAGGGAGGAGGGACTATTATCATTGTTATTATTATCATTGTTATTATTCACACGGGTTATCTATTTATATTTATTTATACAACCCTATTTCCCATAACTCAAGGTCAGATAAATGCTAACCTATGATAATGATAATACTGATAATGATAATAATAATGATAAATACTCTGATAACATTGGAGAGCTATTAGGGCCGATTAAGTTTAAAAAAATTACCAAAACTGCAAATTAATTTATAAATGATGGTATTAGACATGATGGATAATAATAATAATAATAATAATAATAATAATAATAATAATACGGATTTTTGTGAAGGAATAAAAATGTACGGTATGTATTTGCTCATTTTAAAATAGGTGTCATTAAAACTACAATTCCTTCATCAATTGCATAAATAGACACCAGAAAAATGAAAAAATTTGTACCTAACTTAATTAAACTAAAAAATAACGCGTAACAAAATATTGAGAACAAACCATCTGAAAAAAAGATAGAAAAATACTAATACATATTTTTCCATGTATACCTAACCTTCTATCTATGTATACCTAACCTTCTATCGATGTATACCCTCTCCTTTACCCCCCCTCTCCCTCCTCCAGCCATGTCTATGTATGATTCTGTATGACCAATATTCCGCATCTCAAAATAAAACTGCATCAATAAAATATGTGGTGTTTAAATTAGTACATCAAAACGACAAATAAAGAAGAAAAAAGTACACAAGAAGAAGAAGAAGAAGTGGAGGACAAAAAGGAGATGGTGCGGTGGAGGAGGAGCAAAGAGAGAGAGAAGAAATAAAGAAAAAGAAGAGGAAGAAAAAGGAATCAACACAGAAGAAGAAAAAGAAAAGAAAAAAATAAGATGAGGCAAGAACAGAATAACAAAAACACACAATCATTACCTGCATCATTAACTACTACTACTACTACTACCCCTACTACTACCATTACTACTCTTAACTTAACCCCTACTACTACCACTACTACTCTTAACTTAACCCCTACTACTACTACTACTACTCCTCACCTAGTACCTGGCATAGAGACACTCCCTCCCCTTGCTGCATCCCACACCTAGCTTCCCGGCCTGGTTCACAGCGGTGTTGAGGCGGTGGTGAAGGTGGGACTGGGACACAACCCTCACTCTCGCACCTCAGCCTCAGCCACTGTGTAGAGGGGGGCAACAGAGGGGGGCGTGTTACTTGGAGAAAGGAAAAGGATGAGGCTGGTAGGAGGAGGAGGAAGATAAATGCTGAAAAAGAGTCAGATTTAACCCCTTCACGCCCAGATTTTTCCTTTGCTAAAAAAAATTGTAAGTTGTCGAGCCATAGAATTACGAAAAGTGACTGAATATACTAAATTAACTAGTGGACAAGGATATTAAACAGGTCATATCTATAAAACATTGCTTATATTCACTGTAAATCGTCTAATGGTACCCAAATTGCAAAGGAAATTACGTTCTGGGTGTGAAGGGGTTAAATGGTATCAATCAATATATGTTTGTCTGTTTGTTTCTCTGTCTGTCTGTCTGTCTGCCTGTCTGCCTGTCTGTCTGTCTCTCTTCCAAAAGTAACATCGAACTCCCTCACGTTATAGCTATACTATTACTACTAATAATTATTACCATTATACTCGAACCTCGATTTAACGGACTAAATGGGAGATTGAAGTGTCCGTTGCCTGGTATTCGGTGAGGATGCCATTATTTTTCATACTTAACCCCTTGAGGCCCAGAACGTAATTTCCATGGTAATTTGGGTACCATTAGATGGTTTTTAGTGACTATAAGCAATGTTTTATAGATATGACCTGTTTAGTATCCTTGTCCACTAACTAATTTGATATACTCAGTTACTTTTCTTAATTTTATGGCTCGAAACATACTACAGGGAGGTCCCGAAGATACGAGCAGTTAGGTTCCACCTGGCATACTCGTAAAGCGAAATCTCGTATAACGAAACACATAACTAATGGTAAAATATAGGTTTGGTTCCAGGACCCCATCAATAAAAAAGATAAAAAAATAAATAAAGACATGTTTGTCAAGCTAAAATAAACTATAGCAAACACAACAAACACACAGCGTCTATATTACCCACACTGTACTACCTAGTCTGTAGAAAAAGCATTCTGAAAGAGAAAATAGCACACAAAATATCATAACTGCACATTAATTAAACATAAAACATGCATAACAAGCAAAAAAGACGTTGTAATGTAGGGGACGCCGCGTGATACAAGAGAAGGTAGTGTAGCGGTCCCAAGGTTAGGGCTGCACACCTGCTAATTACCCCTAAAGGTCAGGCCCCGCCATATGCTTAATTACCCTTCAGGTCACGCCTTGCTAGGGATGACCTGACTGCAGTCCCAAGGTTGGGGCCGCACACCTGCTAATTACCCCTAAATGTCAGGCCGCGCCATATGCTTAATTACCCTTCAGGTCACGGCTTGCTAGGGGTGACCTCACTGGGGTCAACCAAATCCCCCTTTGTCCAGCCTGGGAGTGGTAGGGAGCGCATTTTGAACTTGATAATTTTACTCACCCCAGTTTGAATGTCATATCATTGGATTTTCGATCTCGTATATTGAAAATAGACCCTAATTTACACCTCTCGTATCATCGGATTCTCGTATACCGAATGCTCGTATAACGGGACCTCCCTGTATTTATTTATAACAAAGGAAAGATCTGGGCGTGAAGGGTTAATACTGTTTATTACATAGAGACAATAAAGACACAAAATATAATTATGAATAAGCATTTAAGGGTATTCAGAAAGGTATTGATATGCATAACCTAGACACTACGTATCATTACAAGACAAAAACATGTATATAATTGTAGTTTTTGTTTTAGTTACTACAAACTCTATGTAGGGCTGTATACAGGACTATGTACAGGACTCAGAAGGCTGCTATTCTGAGTCCCAGGTGGTGTCCTGGCAGACAATGTTTTTTAAGCAGCAGACTTATTGACAACAGTTATCCCTCACTTTAACGAGCCAGTTAAGGGAAGGAAGTGAAGTCCGAACTTTTCCGAAGATCCGAACCGAGGATCCGAACTTTTTGCATATAACAAACCTTGTTCGTTATAAGAGGTGAAAGGTCTCTATTTCCGACCCTATCCGTGCATATCAAACTTTGTTTGTTATAACAGGTGAAAGTTCACTATTTCCTACATTTTCGTGTATAATGAACTTTGTTCTTTACATTACTGTAAATTGCGGCGTACAAGTCGACCTCAGGATTATTAGCTCAAGATTACGGGTTAGGCCTATACTTGCCGTGTAAGTCGGGAGGCCTATACTTGCCGTGTAAGTCGGGAGGCCTATACTTGCCGTGTAAGTCGGGAGGCCTATACTTGCCGTCTAAGTCGGGTGGCCTATAATGCGTGTAAGTCGGGAGGCCTATACTTGCCGTATAATCTGGTGGCTATACTGCGTATAAGTCGGAGCCTATCTTCCGTGTAAGCGGGACCTTACTTGCGTGTAAGTCGGAGGATTATTAGTGTAAGTCGGGAGGCCTATACTTGCCGTGTAAGTCGGGAGGCCTATACTTGCCGTGTAAGTCGGGAGGCCTATACTTGCCGTGTAAGTCGGGAGGCCTATACTTGCCGTGTAAGTCGGGAGGCCTATACTTGCCGTGTAAGTCGGGAGGCCTATACTTGCCGTGTAAGTCGGGAGGCCTATACTTGCCGTGTAAGTCGGGAGGCCTATACTTGCCGTATAAGTCGGGAGGCCTATACTTGCCGTGTAAGTCGGGAGGCCTATACTTGCCGTGTAAGTCGGGAGGCCTATACTTGCCGTATAAGTCGGGAGGCCTATACTTGCCGTGTAAGTCGGGAGGCCTATACTTGCCGTTTTGGTAAGTCGGGAGGCCTATACTTGCCGTGTAAGTCGGGAGGCCTATACTTGCCGTGTAAGTCGGGAGGCCTATACTTGCCGTATAAGTCGGGAGGCCTATACTTGCCGTGTAAGTCGGGAGGCCTATACTTGCCGTGTAAGTCGGGAGGCCTATACTTGCCGTATAAGTCGGGAGGCCTATACTTGCCGTGTAAGTCGGGAGGCCTATACTTGCCGTGTAAGTCGGGAGGCCTATACTTGCCGTGTAAGTCGGGAGGCCTATACTTGCCGTGTAAGTCGGGAGGCCTATACTTGCCGTATAAGTCGGGAGGCCTATACTTGCCGTATAAGTCGGGAGGCGCACGGCCAGCAGCCAGGCAGTTGGAGGGCGACCTTGGACTGCTCTGGAAGTGGCGCCTATTGTAGTTGTCTGACTGGCCGCTTGGGTTCAGCGTTCCGGTCAGTGTTTACAATCTGTGTATCAGCTGTTGGAAACAGCCTAGGCTTTTGTGTTGATATAAACTGAATTTATATTATTATTTTATTATTTACATATTAATATATGTGTTATATAATATATATATAATTTATGTTAAGTTTACGGAACACAAGTTTTAGTTGGAAATATTTGTGGTAACCTGCTGAAGTTACTGTAAGCGGTGTACGGCGACTTTTAGTAGTGCTGATCCACTTGTCTGCCACTCGGTGGTAAAGGTTGGCATTTTATCCTTGCCGTAGAAGTCGACCCCTAGTTTTGGAGAGATTTTTTCAGGGTTAAAGAGTCGACTTGTACGCCGCGTCGCCGCCATTTATGGTAAATGAAAGTTTTGCATACTTACATACATGCAGCCATCACAAATACTACACACATACAGGGAAATTAAGACAATACAGACATGCCCTCGGTTTTCTAACATAATTAAAGTTGTTCTAAAACCGAATTGTTCTAAAGCCGACACACATTTTTCCACAAGAAACAATATAAAATGGATTCATCCGTTCCTGACCCCCAAAATAAAAACCTTTTTTATTACCTTTTTAGCTGTATTTCATGCTTAAAAATGCCTATAAATGCAATGTAATATTATATTAGAATTTTTTTTGCATTATAACTTTTTTTTATTCTCTTACTGTCTTCTTTATAGGGACTGGCAACTATGCGGGCTTTGTGTTACCTCTTTTTGTTGTGCCCTTGGCCAGCTCTTTGTGATGGGGGGAAAAAAAAAATAAAAAAAATTGTTTGGCCACCAAGTTATGGCACGGCAACCGGTACAATTATGAGTTTGAAATTCTGTTCGTGAACTGATTTGTTTGAAAAGGGAGACGTTCGAAGCCCGAGGTTTGACTGTACGTACATACATTAGTGAGGCACGGGAAGACGCGAGTGGAGATGTTTACAATCGGGCGGACAAAGCTAAACTGATCGGTGCGCGCTGCACGCTCGGGTTTATTTCCTTTGCCGCCAACCGACCTGCGTGTCAGCTGGTGGACCGCCGAACCAAACCCTGCATTTACCTAACTGCTTCGCTAAATCCCCGCATATAACGGACCGCCAGAAAAAGTTTGTTGAAGCCGAAATTTGTTATATAGAAGTCCGTCAAAGCAATTAAGGGTTGACTGTGGTTTGGTCCACTTGTCCAGTAGCAGATTGAGTCCGTTATATTTGAAATCCGTTAAATTGAAAGTAGAGTGTATTTATATTAAGTTTTATTATCATTATCGTTATTAGCATCCTCATCTGCGATACAATGCCAAAACTAAGTCTTACCTGCCCCTATTTACCCCACCTAGACCTAACTTAGCAAGACATCGTGGACATTCTAAAGTAATCGACATATCTCTTCTTATATATATAGCATAGTGAGACTCCCCTACTCAGCACTGATGTTATATATGTATGTATTTGAAGGATTCTGTGAAAGTCTGGAAGAAAAATATACATAAATGGCAGGAAAGGACTCAAGATAGTTACCAAAATAGCCACCACAAACGCCACACGACACCATGAGCATGGCACCAAGCACAACACCATGAGCATGGCACCAAGCACAACACCATGAGCACGGCACCAAGCACAACACCATGAGCACGGCACCAAGCACAACACCATGAGCACGGCACCAAGCACAACACCATGAGCACGGCACGGCACACACCATGAGCAGCACAAGCAAACACCATGAGCGGCACCAAGCACAACACATGAGCACGGCACCAAGCACAACACCATGAGCACGGCACCAAGCACAACACCATGAGCACGGCACCAAGCACAACACCATGAGCACGGCACCAAGCACAACACCATGAGCACGGCACCAAGCACAACACCATGAGCACGGCACCAAGCACAACACCATGAGCACGGCACCAAGCACAACACCATGAGCACGGCACCAAGCACAACACCATGAGACGCACGGCACAACACAGACACGCACCAACAAACACCATGAGCACGCACAAGCACACACCATGAGCACGCACCAACACACCCATGAGCACGGCACCAAGCACAACACCATGAGCACGGCACCAAGCACAACACCATGAGCACGGCACCAAGCACAACACCATGAGCACGGCACCAAGCACAACACCATGAGCACGGCACAAGCACAACACCATGAGCACGGCACCAAGCACAACACCATGAGCACGGCACAGCCAACAGACACGCACCAGCCACCATGAGCACGCACGGCACACACCATGAGCACGCACAAGCACAACACCATGAGCACGGCACCATGCACAACACCATGAGCACGGCACCATGCACAACACCATGAGCACGGCACCATGCACAACACCATGAGCACGGCACCATGCACAACACCATGAGCACGGCACCAAGCACAACACCATGAGCACGGCACGATGCACAACACCATGAGCACGGCACCAAGCACAACACCATGAGCACGGCTCCAAGCACAACACCATGAGCACGGCACCAAGCACAACACCATGAGCACGGCACCAAGCACAACACCATGAGCACGGCACCAAGCACAACACCATGAGCACGGCACCAAGCACAACACCATGAGCACGGCACCAAGCACAACACCATGAGCACGGCACCAAGCACAACACCATGAGCACGGCACGATGCACAACACCATGAGCACGGCAGGATGCACAACACCATGAGCACGGCACCAAGCACAACACCATGAGCACGGCCCCAAGCACAACACCATGAGCACGGCACCAAGCACAACACCATGAGCACGGCACCAAGCACAACACCATGAGCACGGCACGATGCACAACACCATGAGCACGGCACCAAGCACAACACCATGAGCACGGCACCAAGCACAACACCATGAGCACGGCACCAAGCACAACACCATGAGCACGGCACCAAGCACAACACCATGAGCACGGCACCATGCACAACACCATGAGCACGGCAGGATGCACAACACCATGAGCACGGCACCAAGCACAACACCATGAGCACGGCACCAAGCACAACACCATGAGCACGGCAGGATGCACAACACCACGATGCCTTCTCACCACTGTTTTGGCAACCATGTTGATTTAGATCTTCATGGTTTAAATGGTGTTGGTTTTATTCCCAAGTCTTTGTCTTGGCGCCAAACTTGTTGATGACACACACACAGACTTATGGTGCTCTTGGATAATATGATTTGATATTACAACAATAATACGTTTATTCAGATTCCATTATAATGTTATAGTTAACCTGTATGTACACCCACTAAAGTCTTTCAGCCTGTCTTCAAAATTTGATTACAGAGCACTTATCTGCACTAACATTAATCTGCCATTCATTCTATTTATCAAAGTCTTCCTGCAATTCCTGCAGCAGTCTTCATGTTTAGCTGGTTGGTGTATTTTGGCATCATCAGCAAATGTATTCCTATAACTGCCTTTAGCAACATTTTACTATATGTACAGCATCTTGGCGCCAACACTGAACCTTGAGGAACTCCACTTTGTACCTCTTGGTCAAAAGAATACTTGCCTCTTAGTACTGTTCTCACTCACATTTCACATTTCTAAATCTTTCATCTTACTCGACAAATCTCCACGAATTCCTTTTTGATATTACACCTTCCATAGAAGCCTTTGGTGAGACACTCTGTCCAACGCATTTAAAGTCCAGATAAATACTTTCTACCCATTTGCTTTCATTTTGATACCCTACCATAAAACATTTTTGAAACTATGTAAAATTTGTTTTATCATGATTTTCCCTTCCTAAATCGAAATTTCTCCTCTGATAACCTATACATTCTTTCCAAGTGTTCTTCATAACATTTTCTACACATGATATTCTCTAAAATCACTACACTTGTTAGTGACACGTATCTGCATTCTGAAGGGTTGTCTATTCCCTATCTTAAAATATTCATAAACTATATTTTGTTCTTTCTCAACATGGTAGTTATTTTCCTTGCTCTATGGATTCTTGAAATATCATTGGTTTTAGTTCCTCTGCACATTCCATCAATGGCAAGCAAGAGATCTCATTGGTTCACCTGCTTTCCTTTCATCCATAAACCAAATCTAATTTTGTATTTCCTAGTCTGCTATCTAGTCTACATACACTGACAACTATTTCTTGGAGCTGCCCCAAGCAGGTGACCATGTCAGAACTCTCCATGTGCACCTGTGCATGCACCTCACTCACATTTCTATCTCCATTCTGCTTAATTATTACATCATCATCCACTTGAAGCTTTTTCTGAGGAAACATATTGGTCTGCTTTAATTAAGTGAATACTAGACTGTAATTTCTTGTTCAAAACTTTACAAATCTTCTAGTTAGTATAAAGGGTGCCTCACACGGTGCAGATTTTTATTCACTATTTGGTTGTGCTTATATTCATCAATGTTCTGCTATCAGCAGCAAATTGCCGAGGTCAGAATTTGCCAGATAACAGAGCCCTCACACACGGCTGGTAAAACCATTTGCTGGCATTTTGGAAGAAAATTCTACTGCCAGTTAGTGGCATCGGAAGGGCTCTGAGCAAGCCATCCAGGCTGAAATAGTGGCTTAAGCATGGGTGTCTGCATGTTGGTGGAGTCCAGAACCAGATAATTTATCTCCCTCTAGATCAGACCTTATTACTGAAGGACCAAGGGCATGTACTGCCCCGTGCCGTGAAGGCACGCGGGGGCGGGTGAGGCCCTCCCTGCCCCGTGCCGTGAAGGCACGTGGGGGCGGGTGAGGCCCTCCCTCTCCCGTAGAGAGAGAATAAGGGTGATAATGCTTACGTACTATGATTCGAAGGATTCGTTTTTTTTACATCACAAAGAACTGGCCAGGGGCAAAAAAAAAAAAAAAGTAACAAAAAGGTCACTTAGTTGACAGTCCCTATAAAAGACAGTAATAAAATAAAATATGGGGGTTGGATCAATTGAGTTCGGGAGGTGTCTTGATACTTCTCTCTTGAAAAAATTTAAGTCGTAGGAAGGTGGATACATAGAAACAGGAAGAGAATTCCAAAGTTAACCAGTGAAGGGGATGAAAGTGTGAAGATAATGGTTAACTCTTGCATTAGGAAGATGGACATAATAGGGATGAGAATGAGTAGAATGTCTTGTGTAGCGTGGCCGCGGGAGGGGTGGAGGCATGCAGTTAGCAAGTTCCGAAGAGCAGTGAGCAAGAAAATATCGGTAGAAGATAGCAAGGGAAGCAACATTGCGGCGGTGATTTAAAGATTGAAGACAGTCCGTCAGAGGAGGGGAGTTGAGACGAAAAGCTTTAGACTCTACCCTGTTTAGGAGAGCTGTATGAGTGGATCCCCCAAAACCTGAGAGACATACTCCATCCCGGGGTGCTGGCTTCGGCCAACACTATAAGTACTAGCAGACAGCTCTCTAGGGGTAGTTTGTGAGAGAGCTGTCTGGTTACAGCGGAGATCCATCTCAGCTGCGTCGATACGAAGAAATTATTCAAACATCAATAATCATACATGGGCGGATAAGGCCCCTGTAGAGAGCAAGCAACTGGGAGGGAGGAAAAAATGGACGCAGATGCCACAGGACACCTAACTTCTTAAAAGCTGTTTTAGCAAGAGATGAGATGTGAGATTTCCAGTTCAGATTTTTAGTAAAGGATAGTCCAAGAATGTTCATTGTAGAAGAGGGAAACATTTGAGTGTCATTGAAGAAGAGGGGATAGTTGTCTGCAAGGTTATGTCGAGTGAAGGTGAAGAAATTGGGTTTTTGAGGCATTGAACAAAACAAGGTTTGCTTTGGCCCAATCAGAAATTAGTCTATAGATAGATCAGAAGTTAGACACTTTGTGGCATCTCTCCGTAAATCATTTAGTTCCTGTTGAGTTGGACGTCTAATGAACGACGTTGAAAAATGCAGGGTAGAATAATCAGCATAGGAGTGGTTAGAGCATCGAGTTAGACTTAAGATTATTAATGAATAATAGAAAGAGTGGGTGATAGGACAGAACCTGGGGAACACCACTATTGATAGACTTAGGAGAAGAACAATGGCCGTCTATAGTAGCTGCAATAGAACGGTTTGAAAGGAAACTTAAGATGAAGGTACAGAGAGAAGGATAGAAACCGAATGAGGGTAGTTCAGAAAGTAAAGATTTGTGCCAGACTCTATCAAAAGCTTTTGATATGTCAAGGCCAACAGCAAAAGTTTCACCAAAATTCCTAAAGGAGGATGACCAAGATTCAGGGCCGATTTCACAGTCGTTCCCTTTCATTGGGATCCTTACAATAAGCGGTCTCTTTGTCCTCCTGCACAGGTACCGACAACGCCAAATACTCCTGTTGAGCGAGACCATAGCACTGTGGGCTATGCCAATCCACTGCAAGACTTCTTGACGTGACCCGCCGTCATTATGGACTGCGCTACCAAGGTATGTAAAACTTTCCAAGATCTCAATGTCCTCGCCACACGCATGAACAGACTGTACTGTTTCATCTAGTAAGTCTCCAAACACCTGGACCTTGGTCTTGAGGCAGGAGACCTCAAGTCCCAAAGGCTTTGCCTCCTAGTGCAGTGCCTCGAGAGTCATCACCAGGACCTCCAGCGACTCAGCAAAGATTACTGCATCATCGGCAAAAGCAAGATCAGTGATCTTGGTGTTGCCGAGCTCCACAGCTCCAAAGCTCCACAATCACTTTGATCTACAACTTTCCCCAATACACAGTCCATACAAATGTTGAAAAGTGATGGGGCAAGGACACACCCTTGCCTCACTCCTGTATTAACAGGAAAGAAGCTGGATACACCTGCCCCACACTTCAAAGCACTCTCAGTCCCAGAATACAGACCAGTCATCAAACCAATAGTCCTTGCAGGAATCCTGCGAAGTTGCAGAAGGTCCCAGAGTGACTCACGATGAACCGAATCAAACGCCTTCTTGAGATCAACATAGGCTGCAAGCATCCCTTGTCGAAACTCACGCCGGCGTTCCACCAGGAACGTATTTCATGTATGGGTCGAAAAAATTAATGTTAGTTCTGTGAAAGGGTAGTCGCTGAATCAGCCCAAGCCTTAAGATCCTCGCACTGTGAAGCCACATATACTCAATGGTGGCCGTGCTCCGGTGCGCGCGGTGGTGCGGCTGTGCTCTGCGCACCTGCACAGCCGGCCTGGTGCGCTGTTTTTTTACCCGGCCCGGTGGGCTCCGCGCTCCCAAAAAATAGCTATATACGTAATAAAAAAACAGCTTCTAGAAGTTATTTACCTTATATATTATGAAAAAATTGTACTGTCAAAGATAACCCGTACTTTAAGTCCTTGGCACTAATTCAGCCGAGCTGGGAAACTAGTGGAGCACACTGAGAGCACGTTTAACAGAACCACATGCCTTGGACACCTGAACGCGACTGGGACTTGTTGCCACAGGCCAAAGAAAGACTGTGCACTTGCCACCAACTCGAGTGACCAACACAAGTAACTTTTGAGTATCCGGTCCCGGGTTGGCAACGCTTTGCCGGCCTGCTATTTACTAAACCATGCGCATTGTTGCCACTGAAATTTTTTAGGAAAAGTCGTCTTTGATTGGAGCGCCAGAAAGGAGAGCGAAATTCAAGTCGCGCTCCGCGCTCCCAGTTCAGATTTTCGCGCTCCGCACTCCTGCGCACCGGAATGCAGAATGCAAAATCGGAGCGCACGCGCCCACCTTTGCATATACAATATGTATTAATGTTATGAATGCCATCAACAAATAAATTTCTTTATTCATAATAAATTGAAGTTGCACGTAAAAAAAAAAAAAAAAAATCTTAAATTTGTAGGGGAACACCCACACTATGTAGTCAAAGCAGCACATTATGCATAACAAAATGAACTCTACAGTAATATCATTTCTATCATACAGTAATATTTCACAAATAACCTGCATAAGTGCAGATCAAAAGAGATATCATGAATATTCTAAATAATATGGTTACTGTGGATGACTGTCAACAAGTTATTAATAATTCCATCACGACAAGGACTTTGCAACAAAACACTTTGCTGGGTATGTACCACATGCAATGTTTTTTATATATGTAAGTTCAGGAAGATGAACTTTCCTATAACATTTTTAGAATTCTACATCATAATTCCGCAAGTTACGTATTTCACCTTAATACCTAGTGTCTAACCGGGCTGGGATTCCATGAATGTCACAAAATTAGTGGAAACCATATCAATATTTTCCTTTATTTCAATGGAGCCTTTTGGCTACATTATGTACAATTCCTGTACAGTAAACACCTCATTTCATAGAGAAAATGTATACAAAACATTTGTAGCACTAACAGATTTTATTTCTGCCCACTTTGGTTCTACTGCAGCTTAATACAATACAAGGCACGTAGTTATCACTGTCCTAAACTTGAAGATCTGACCATTTGCAGTATTTCTAACTCCTATATCAGCCGTCGGAAATGAACAATAACATAAGGGGGGGGGGGTCTGGGGGGACTGTGCCCCCCAGTTAGGTCAGGTTACATAACCAGTGTACAGGTTAGGTTAGTGAACTAGCGGGGGAGTCTAGGGGGGTGCACCCCTCCCAGTTAAGTCAGGAAAGTATTGGTCAATAGGGAGTATTGTATTAAACTGCAGCGTCAAGATTTGCCCTGGCTACGTCTCTATTACTCAGCGCTAGACACTCACCAAGGTGTAGTTTTTTCTACTCTTTCCAATGGTTGTCTTGATTTCTTGAGAAAGCACAGTACTTCGTTTAGAAGTTACACGTATATTAAGGTACAATAAAAAAAAAGCGGCTGCATTTCAGGCAAATTTTCCACTAAGTCGGGAGGTTAGATTTTGATGTTGGGTTAGGTTAAGGTAAGGTTAGATTTACTTAGAAATGTATGCCTCACCAGTCACCACCAGCATGATTGTAGGAGACGGAGTTAGATTGAGTTTGAAATTAACTCCGATGGTGGGCGGAGATAGCGGGGGAGGGGGGGTCCCAATGGCTGCTTCTTGGCCAATTTTTCCAATTTACCATGGAAAACTTATACATATCTCCACTTATTTATTAATGACTTTTCCCTACACAAAAATCTACCTTCAAAGTAAAACGGCACATTTCGGGTTTTTTGAACCTTTCTTCTCCGTAAAAGTGGACGTACCTATTAGAAGGTAAATCTTCACCAACTGCAGTGTTACTCCCGGCTAATATGTACAACATGACTGGGTCTGAATTAAAGTATTTTTTCGCCTTTCTACTGTTCCTATAGGTCAGAACAAGTGTGAACGTAACAATGAAATATTGTGCAACCGTAAAATCCTTCTTAGGTTAGGTTAGTTTGACGGTTTGATTAAGTTGTTATTTTAATGCATTTTCAAATGGAGATACCTAGGTAGTGTATTTCACATTTAAATTTTTTCATTGTAAATTAGCTACTTACTCGCTGCTAATTTCAATAAATATACGTACTTAGGACACTATCCCCATGACTATTATCTCAGCATTAGTTGACTACAGGTTCAGACTGACAGTGCAGAACGTTACCTGAATATTTGTTGACTGTCTGCAGGCAGCACACTTAAATCTTCATGAATGAATGGGGATGATGTAATAATGAACAGTGAATACAAATTATACAATAGGTTCATTCAAAATTCATATATTGCTCTTAGATTTCAAGGGTGGTAACTTACGGTGTCTATATTTCTCCAAACGTAACATTTCGAGTGACTTGATGTGAAGTTTTGTTTGTGCAACATATGGCTGCCAGCACATCAAAACCATGTACCTACTGCCAGCACATCAATGACCTGTAAGAGCTGCTGGCACATGACTGCTACTTACATCATAACAATATGGCTGCGAGGCTAGCCCACCGACAACTCCAATACTACGCGAGTGTGGCAGTACCTGTGATAACACTGAACACGTTACTTCCTCCTGGCTCGCAAGTGTAACCCAATAAAGCCTACCAGGTGAAAGCTGAAGTAGAGGACCGCCATCAAGCCCAAATCCATAGACAGGTGTGCGGGGTCGAAGGTGTACTCCTCGATGACCTGTTTGCCCGTACGGATGCAAGGCACGCCGGGCAGCATCTCGCACGCTGGGGTAAACAAACACACATTAGTGACAATAAACCATAGGAACCTTACCAATATATCACAAACTGTCAATATATGGTTTGTAGTGACCCATAGTTGTAGTCCCACTTACTGATGTTGGTAACGTCCGCCCACTGCGTGATGGTGAGCGCCTCGTTGCTGTACATGAACCAGGACAGGTACTTCACCCAGCCTATGAACCACGGCATGGAGCTGCGAAGGAGAGTATAAGGGAAAAAATGAGAGAGTTGGACACAAGGGAATGGGTGAATGAAATGAATGAAAAAACAAGTTTGAAAATATATAGAAAATGGAGAAAAGAGAAGGGAGGCCAAGAATACGTATACGAGCAGGAGAGGAGGAGGCTGATACAGTCCATATTAGGAGTGATAGGAGACGGTGAATGGGATAGGAGGATATATACGAGGTGGATGGGGGAATCCTTACTGTGCTACCGTAGATAACAACTAAGATGTTTTTAAAGCAGGCTTGGGAAAAAAAATTGCGTGGGAATGTAAAAGACGTATAGGAGGGCAGGTGATAGGAGGGACTTATGTCTGTGTCTATACTGCCCTGTTGTGCCCTTCTCTCCCCACAGGTGGCGGGGAAAGAAAGGGCGACAGAGAGGCAAGAAGGAAGATATGTGTCAAGTTCGACCTCGAGCTTGACAGACGACCTACAAAGCGATTATAAGCAGAAAAGGTCACAAGAAGAGAAGAAGAAGAAGTATACAGTAATGACCAAGCTTCAGAACTACTATTTAAGTGCAGAGGAGGAAGAGGCTATAGTGGGGGAGTATTTGTTTGGAGAGGGGAATGTGGAAGAAGCAAAAAAGAACAATCAACAGTTTTTGGATGACCAGAGACAATAAGAAGAAAGAAAAAGAAAGAAACTAATAAGATAGAATAAGAGAAGACAACTAATTACAGACCCAGACAGCAAGAAGAAACACGTCAGGGAGTGCCGTTGAAAAAGGCCAGACTCCCGACCCACAACTGAACTGAACTGAGCTGCGACCAGACGAAACACAGGTGGTAATAAATACGGCTGTTAATTAGTATAAAGACATGATACTAACCATTCTGTACCAGTGTTACGTGTTAAGATAGACGAAGAAAGAGTTGACAAGCAAGATTGTTCTCTAAGGAGACGAAAAGAATGAGTTAAGTTGAAGTGGACCGACGAAGCCATCTGAAGCGTCATAGGTCACGAAGCCATCTGAAGCGTCATAGGTCACGAAGCCATCTGAAGCGTCATAGGTCAAGAAGCCATCTGAAGCGTCATAGGTCACGAAGCCATCTGAAGCGTCATAGGTCACGAAGCCATCTGAAGCGTCATAGGTCACGAAGCCATCTGAAGCGTCATAGGTCACGAAGCCATCTGAAGCGTCTAGGTCACATGCATTGAGGCATAGGTCACGAAGCCATCTGAAGCGTCATAGGTCACGAAGCCATCTGAAGCGTCATAGGTCACGATGCCATCTGAAGCGTCATAGGTCACGAAGCCATCTGAAGCGTCATAGGTCACGAAGCCATCTGAAGCGTCATAGGTCACGATGCCATCTGAAGCGTCATAGGTCACGAAGCCATCTGAAGCGTCATAGGTCACGAGAAGAACAAGAAGCGAGGAAACAAGCCAATTATTATACCTGCTACCGTAGATAACACTATGGTCGCCAGTCACTCGCCACTGCACTAATTAATGTTGCCAGGCGCTATATATTACGAATTTTAGCATCATTACAGCCTTTTATGTGCCACTGAAGACGCATGCACAGTAGTTTATAATATGTACATCACACAATAAAAATTATTCACACTACATGTCTTCAGTGGCACATAAAAGTTTGTAGTGATGCTAAAATTCGTAATATATTGTGCCTGGCGACATTAGTGCAGTGGCGAGTGACTGGCGACTCTAGTGTTATCTACGGTACCATGTTTTGCCACACACTTCAATGACTACAACTAATACAGGTTCATTACTAGATATCTAGGTAGACGTTTTCTATAGATAAGCAAGTTAGTTACCAAAAACTCCGAAAATACGCCAAAATTCATTAGCGTTTTTCTTCTCGTCTATGGTTACAACAGATGACTAATATTTTGAGATGTATACAGCGATTACAATCATCCTACTTTTTTTTACAGTACGTTATTTGATCAATTATATTTTGTTTGTGTTTCAATTGATTTCAGGAACTTAAATAACTATTGCCCAAAGAGCGTGCGTGCGTTGGTGCTTACTTGAGGTTGATGAAGAGTCCCCCTGAGATGAGGAGCACCACGTCGAAGGGAATGAGGAACAGCATGATGTAGGGAATGCTCTCAAACATGGCCGAGAACATGGAACCTGCGGGGTGAAAACAAGGCCCCGATGTTAACGCACTGCTAACAGGGCGGGCTGACTGTCTTTCAAATAGACATGGGTCGAGACGAAAGCCTAATCCATCCAAACTCATCAAAAAAAATCACGTGACGAATATTAATGAAGAAAATAAAACCACCATGGGGCATTTTTTCTTACCACAGGCAGACGCCGTGTTGGCCGTGAAGATGGTGACCAGCACCGTCATGGCGAAGTGGTAGGCGTGGCGCTGCAGGCCCACCATCCAGTAGCAGATCGAACAAAACACGAAAGGATCCACGATGAATCCAGGAATCTGTGCACACGGAGGGAGAGACGAGCGACAATGTGGAATTGATTTCTGCGTTTTACATAATAATTATCTAAGTTTCTACACAAGAAAGGTTTACTGTATACATGTATTCATAAAGTTCGAAAATCTCTAATAATTTGCACACATTTCGCATTACATAATACTTGTTTATGTGAACATAGGTCTATGTATGTAAACACGCATATAGATGCGATTCATATAAAAGCCTCTTCTATTTACACGGATCCGTTCATGTTTTTACGCGCGGCGAATCCAGAGTGCATCATGATCTGAGTGGAATCTAGATCACGAATCTGGGTTAAATCAGGATCAGGAACTAGAAGAGGCTTTAAATAGAATAAAGAAGCAAATGCATGGTCTAATAAGTAAATACGATTGCATAACATGTTTGCAAGGACACTGAGGGGCATTGGCTTATTTACGAAATCAGAAAAGTTTTTGAATTTTACAATCACTTGCATGCTACTGCTGATATATACGTATATATGCTGATATATACGTATACTAAGTTGTAGTACATAATCAACACTATAAAATGTAGTGCAAAGGTGACAAGAACGATCGTATTCGTAAGGTACTTTCTGTACTCAATGGTTTGCATGCATCTGTTGTCATTGACGGGGCGATATTCCTGCATGCATGCCGCTGCCACACGCAAGCAGCACTTACACTTACACACACGCCTGCAGCACTTACCAGGGAGATCATCTTAGAGAGGTAGTAAGTGTCGGAGCGATATATCCCGTTCTTGTACTCCCGCAGAAAGAGTGGCATCTCCTGCGGGAATATGTTGAGCACGCCGTAGAGTGAGGGGAAGGTGTTCTCCGTGATGAAGATGAACAGCACGCCCTCGATGTCCTGAATCCCTGCCTGGTTCAGCTGCACGTTGGTGTAGCAAATGCCGATCAGGAACGCGATGAGCTGGGAAGAGAGACCATGAAAATTCTTGGCTGCCCATCAGTAGGCTACAGAGCCATAGATAGGGATCCCTATCTATGGCTCTGCAGCAGTATATACAAGCGACAAAAATTTGATTGTCTGTTTATTCATCTTGCATGGGAGGGTGGGACTGGTGACCTGCTTGAAGAAGGAACGGGGCACACACACACACACACACACACACACACACACAACACACACACACACACACACACTTACAATTTTCTGCATTATCCTGATGGTGTGAATGGCGGGGTTCCTGTAGGAGTCTAGCAGTGACCGCCACGTCAGCCACCACCATTGCACCAGCCAGCCGGGTTTCTCCCTGCATGGGCGACAGAGGCTGTCTTACTAACAGTAACTCCTGCTAGGGTTTATCTTCCTCCCGAATACAGCTATTGACACGCAAGCAAGCTCATACACAGTGCAAATACATCACTCCCTGAAACATACACTGCAAGCTTGCAGGAGTCAATTGGAGGTTTTGAAATTTAAATTAATGGTGGAAAATGAAAAGCACTGGAGTGCTAAACCCTAATCATTATTTACCGCTGATTATGAAACTTCATTTATGTCGCGAATGACTGCAAAATGGAACTATGGAATGGCGGACACTCACACACACACACACATACCCAGCTACCGTAACCAGCGGCCAAGGGCCGAGGGTTGAACATATATAATGATCAAGTGCTAATATAATACTTACGGTATGTTTTTGAAAAACAGTTCGTCTTTATACTGAAACAAAATAAAACACTAAATTAGATCTTGCGGAATTCTTGAAATTTCAATTTCAACTATGATCTATTTGACTGAATAATCTAATAATGGAAAATATAATACAACGCCGGATTGAGAAAGACAAAAGTATATAAATTCAATAATGAATGAATTATAATGAATAATAATGAATTGTCTATGAATTTGTATCTACACCAAACTTACGGTGCTTCCGCATTCTGTGTTGGAGATCCGAATGTTGTCTTGGTACTGGATGGTGATGTCGATGTCCTTGCAGTAGGCAGACACGGCAAAGTTGTCACATATCCTCCTGATGCGTTCACGGGAGCGAGCCTCGTGGCCCGGGAACACTGCCAGGGTGTGGATGTAGTAGTCGGCAGGATTGAAGGTCGCGGGACATTTGTGGCCCAGGCTGAAGAGAGAAAGTTCGCCATAAGATACGTATTTTGAGGTAAAATTCAAAAGTATCAACGCATGATTATTTTTGTGGCTGGATCCCATTTGTTCAGCTACAATTAATAGTTACCTGATTGAATAATGAACTATCTAGGTATTTCTTCATTCCCTCCCTCTCCTCGACTCTTTCAAATGCACCCTTGCTTGCTAACCTCAGCTGTCATCTTTCCTTTCTGCTGTCCACCTTGTCAACAACGCTCGCAATGACACTTACCTTTCCAAGAATTCAAGGGCGCCGACAGAGGACCCCATGTAGGCCACGCGTCCCTCAGCTAACAGAAGCAGCTTATCAAACATTGTGAACACTTCTGAGGAGGGCTGGTGAATGGTGCACAGGACGGTCTTGCCCCGCGTGGCCATGTCCCTCATGATCTTGACCATCTTCCTGGCGTTGTACGAGTCCAGGCCGGTGGTGGGTTCGTCGCAAAACAGGAGTGGAGGGTCGGTCAGGATCTGCCACGAATGGAGGAGGGTTTGGGAGTGTTCTCAGTGGGGTTAGTATTTCTTATGCAGCCTAAATTCTGATTACCATAGATTTGCCAGTCACGGTTTTCTCGTGCGCATTAAAGCACACCATATGCTTTGGGATCTAATATACTATAGGAGTAGCCGTGTGTCTGTCTGTCTGTCTGTCTGTCTGTCTGTTTTAGGTAGCCGAAACTGTAAATTCAATTTTTATGAGAGTAGGCTAAAAAAATCGCAAATACATTGTAGGTGGTAAGCGGCTTGGTCCCATGTCGATTGAATAATTTTGGAGGGTTTTGGGCTAAAAACACTTTTAGGAGTATTAGATTACAGGAAAAACTCTGCGGTATTGTCTTGCCGCATTCCACTAACTCGGTAGACTCATGGACTTAGGCTACCGTTTGTGTGCGTGTGTGTGTGTGTGTGTGTGTTGGACTCACACGGAACACAAAGGGTTGGAATCACACGGACGTGGTCTACTCCGAGGCACTTTGACCAGTGACCAACGACAGCAACAACACGATTGGAGTTTGCAATCACATGTTGTCTAATATATACTACTACTACAAACATCAATACATGGGTCCGAAGGGCCCACAAGCACTTGTAATAAAGTATGACATCACTGGTAAATTAAGTAAAAACAACAACAACGTAAGCGAATGCAAAGACGAAGGACACCGCTAAGTATATAATAGTACTGTACCTCTGTAGCAAAGGCTAGTCGCTTCCTCTCGCCGCCAGACAGACACTTGTCGCTCCCAGGGATGCCAATGCGAGTGTTCTGCACCTTCAGGAGTCCCAGGTCCTTTATCATCTCCATCACCCGCGCTTGCCTCTGTTTATGGGTAGTATGGCGATCCATCCTCAGGCGGGTCTGGGGAATAAAAGTCTTTGGTGGATTCTCATGACTCACGCACAACCCTCAGTAATGCTGCTCCCTGTGACGGATGGAATACACTATGATAACTACTGCATGGTCGATTCCCTTGCTATGAGACCGTCGTCCATACACAATACCAACGCAGGACACAGAACAGGCGTCACCACATTATCAACGTGGCCCATCGAACAGTTACTTCAGACATAAATCAGTACAACAACACTTAACATAAGAACATAAGAAAATAAGGAAGCTACAAGAGGCCGCGAGACTTACACGTGGTAACTACACTTCTTAGCTAACTATTCATTTGTGAAAACTTGGGCACTTTTAAGATGGCTTTTCACCACTGACTGATAATGTTTCTCACCCCGCTTTCTCCCCCTGCACTCTCCTCTCCCTCACCATGAAGGTCAGGTGCTCCTTGACCGTGAGCGAGCCCACGAAGAGGTCATCCTGGTGCACGTACCCGGCCAGGCTGGTCATGGCGCTGTTCACCTGGTGCCCGTTCACCAAAATGTTCCCGTCCACCATCACCCCGCTCCCCGTCCTGTGTGCCAGGGCGTTCATCAGGGTGGATTTGCCCGCCCCGCTGCCAGGTGGGTAACAGAAGAACACATCATTATATACGTACAACATTAATAGTGGCATAGCATTATCAGAATTAACAGCAAAGAAATGTTTAATAGACGGAGGAAAAACAAATAAGGAGACGAATGATTTATCACCTTTATCATTACTATTACTATTATCCTTAGCGGTAGTAGTAGTAGTAGTAGTAGTAGTAGTAGTAATAGTAGTAGTAGTAATAGTAGTAGTAGTAGTAGTAGTAGTAGTAGTAGTAGTAGTAGTAACAGTAGCAGTAATAGTAGTAGTAGTAGTAGTAGTAGTAGTAGTAGTAGTAGTAGTAGTAGTAGTAGTAACAGTAGCAGTAATAGTAATAGTAATAGTAGTAGTAGTAGTAGTAGTAGTAGTAGTAGTAGTAGTAGTAGTAGTAGTAGTTGTTGTTGTTGTTGTTGTTGTAGTAGTGGGAAGAGGTGGAGAAGAAGAATGAAGAGATTAAGGTGGAGGAGGAGACAGAAGAGATTAAGGTGGAGGAGGTGGAGGAAGAGATTAAAGAAGAGATAATGCAGACACCATTGTGGAGGGAGGGAGGGAGGGAGGTAGGCAGAAGGGGAGGCTGGCTGCACAGACAAGACAGGACGAGGCTGCTTGTGTCTGAATAACATGCACCAATACTTCCTTAGTGGCTGAGGCAGAGATATTATTACAAAACAAATATATATATTAATATGTACACATGCCTGATAGATGGATAGAACTAGAAAAAGTTGTCAGAGAGAGAGAGAGAGAGAGAGAGAGAGAGAGAGAGAGAGAGAGAGAGAGAGAGAAGAGGGAGGAGGAGGGAAGCCTTTCTCAAGCCAGGAATCAGGTGACACCACGCAACATTACTCACGATCTTCCAGTGCAAGTCTTCCTTACGTACACACACACACACACAATTATAACCCACATGAAACTATCACTACCATGCTTACTACTATACTATTGCTGATCATTGTTCACTTTTTGTCTTGTCCTAATTAAATCAATATGTCATGCCAGCTCTGTTGTGATTGCAATAGGAGTACTGTATGATTTGCTCTAGTACTTTCCATGGCAGCTACAAGATCAAGTGAATAATTTAGACTGAGTAGAAATGGAACAAAATCATAGCAATTACTACGAGCAATCATGGTATGTGACTACGAATACGAGCATAATTATAGTCATACCATTTGCAATCCTCATTCAGCAATCTGTGTTCTCTTCTCTCAGAACTCTCTATTTCATCCCGTCTTCCTACATATTCGTGTTTACTTTGCCTCCTCACTCATCCATCAATCTATTATTTTTATGAAGCAATTACTGCAATTCCTCGCGATTTGATCTTGCAAAATCGACGATATTCAAGTGGTTCCATTTTTTCGTCCCATGTCCAGTATATTGTGTGTATCGATCTGATAGTCCGCCACTTATTTGACCACTGGGATAGTCCATTGAAGCTCTCCATTTAACCGTGAGTCCCAGAACGAAATTTCCATTGTAATTTGGGTACCATTAGACGATTTTTAATGAATATAAGCAATATTTTATAGATATGATTTGTTTAGTATCCTTTTCGACTAACTAATTTGGTATATTCAGTTACTTTTCGTAATTGTATGACTAACAACAGACGATTTTTAATGAATATAAGCAATATTTTATAGATATGACTTGTTTAGTATCCTTTTCGACTAACTAATTTGGTAGCCCTATATTCAGTTACTTTTCGTAATTGTATGGCTAACAACAGACGATTTTTTATAG
>JACEEZ010000684.1:182500-212500 GCA_016584305.1 Chionoecetes opilio | reverse complement strand
CGATGCCTATATGCACACAATTCATTCATTTCACTGCATGCACTTGGCTGGCTGTGTGGACATTGCTTTACTCTCTGACAGGTCATACGAGTCAAAGCCAACGTTTTTTATAATTCATTATTTTTATTATTGGCTAGTCTACCGAATCAAGATTATTTTTGATACTTTAAGGTCTTCATCTCACTGATTTGCAATATATGTTCAGAAAATATACACGGTTAAAGAAATAACCTTGTTTGAGGAATGACTGTTGCTGTACTTCATGGCGCTACTATTCAGCGCTTTACATAGTTGCATTAATGAATGTTTTATATAACGCTACAGTATACCATAATGATAAATAGTGGAATGATTTGATAGTTTCACAGTAATCGAGCAACATCATTTTTTATTAATCTTGATGCTGTGGAATTGCACACTATTTTCATGCCCACAAACAAGCACAAGTGTTTCCCTTCCTCTTCAGCACAAAAAACAACAAAGTTCTTCATCATGAACATAAACAGATCACGTTGTGGTGTAAATTGTAGCTGAGGCGCTGCCGCCCTTACTTCCCAATGAGTGTTGCCAGCAGGGCACAGGTGTGGCGGAGGGTAGGACACTTCATGGTGGAAATAATTCTTTTTATCTTTCATGGTGAGTAAGGATGGAAATAGTGACACTTTTGTTTGAAGCTTTCACCTGATTTGTACAAGTAAGGCAATGTTTTTACACTATACTTTCGAAGTAAGATTGGTGTACACATCACTATATTATATGTAGATAGTAGCAACACTCAAGTACATTCATATATTGATGCATCATTTGGCCATCACAGACTCGGTTCAATATTATAGTTTACTTAACGCCATTTCTTATAGATGTAAAAGTAGAGGAATAATACAGAAGGCAGAAAATTTGATCTGGTAACCTCATCATTTTGTAACTGTTCACTTGCCAACCCTCGAGGAGCAAGGAGCCACAAAGGGCTGCCTGAACACAGCAAGAGGCTCACCGCTAATTAGACCTAATACCCATTTTACACTATTCAGGTCAACTGAGTGATAATTGATAATGAGGGGGGGGGGGGGGGGTTGAGGCACTGCTCGTTATCAATGGACAACTACTGATTCAGGGAACTCACCCAAGTGTGACATTTACCTGTGTATGATGATTATTGCAAATCTGAATACATTGGCTAATTCTTGTACTGTCTTGCATGATTAATTTACCCTCTTCATTGCTTGCATGCAGACTAGGGTACAAGTTACATTCCAATGCGGGCAAGAGATAACTCATAACATCATTATTGCGTCCGTTTTGACCGCAGGAGCAGCACTTCGGGAACCACAATAATCATCAGCCAAGAAGCACTTACCTTGGAGACGTAGGTGTCGGAGCTGGAGGACTGGGTGATGACATGCTCCGAGCCCAGCAGCGACGCGGTCTCCTCCTGATAGTCCGTGCCCAGGGAGGGCATGTTCCTGAAGAAGGGAACACCCATTGGATTAGGATTGCCAGCCATTCCGAATTCCTCCGTTGGGAGAGACCGGAGGCGTGGCCTGTTCCACTCGACACTGCCCTCATCGCTCATCTCTTCGCGCACTGCCTCGCCGGCTCCTAAGGTATTACGGTGGGGGGCAGGGGCAAGTAAGCACCCTGATCGATCACCCACTAACAAAACAACAATGGGAGGGCGTCAGGAAAGCTGCTGCACAAGTTGTTGTTTTCCTTTCAGCCTCAACAGCCCCACACTCAGAGCAGCGCCATGGCTACGTGTGGCATCGAGGAGGGAGGGAGGCTCCGCACGTGCTGGAGTCACGCACACGACTGGTGGTCTCACCCTCGTTGGGGTCAGCTGCCGACGGGGGAACCAGATACCCTGTCCATCCTCCCTCTCCTCAGCACCACACACCCTGCGCTCACCACAGCCACGACCAGCAGGTTTCCAGCCTCAACTCCAACACAACAGGATTCGTGCAAGCATAGTTCAAAGCAAATCAATGAATAATAACGATGGTGACGTGACTAGTTTTTATCAATAAATTTTCTTATGTTGTGACAGACGTGCATGCTCTAAGAGGGAAGAGCAGAGAGGGGGAAGTGTGGATTACAACAGATGATGCCAAAGGTTTCACGTCATACACCAGCATGCCTTCAGGTCCTTGTTTAATTTTGGATGTTTGATTTTACTGCTTCCAGGAGGAGGAGGAGGAGGAGGAGGGGGAGGGGGAGGTAGTGGCGGGACGTGTCAGGCGTGCGGGATGAGGATTGTTAGCCATAAGCTTTACATAAGAACATAAGAAAATAAGGGTTTGCATAAAGCGACGATGATTGGACGAACACACAATGAGGAGCGGGAATGGGATCATCAATGGAGGAAGGAGGGCAATACTCGAAGGGGGGGGGGGGGGGGGGGGGGAGAGAGAGAGAGAGAGAGAGAGAGAGAGAGAGAGAGAGAGAGAGAGAGAGAGAGAGAGAGAGAGAGAGAGAGAGAGAGAGAGAGAGAGAGGTGAATGAACTACGAGAAATTTCAGACTTCTTACAATTGATCCCCATCTTGATTCACGATAAGCCAGTAGATCAAGGCATCGTATAGACAAATATTGCAGGGGCGAGGAAAGTGCAGGTCCTGAGCACAACCAAAAATAAGATATTGCAAGGCCTTCCAAGTGAGTCTGTGATAACCTGCGACAAATCTCATGGTGTTTGCAGCTCCATTCAAATCAAGATTACAAGACTCGTTACGTTCATATTAGGGAAAAAAATAGCATTATATAGCCGTGCTCCTCTCCTTACTCTTCGTATTCTTGTTTTCTCTTATTATCATTATTCTTTCTCGTCCTCAACTTTCTCACGCAGGAAGAATCGAGCGGAAACAGAACAAAAGGCGCCGCTCATTCCCATCGTATGTTCTGTGTGCAAGGTTGTGTGTGTGTGTGTGTGTGTGTGTGTGTGTGTGTGTGTGTGTGTGTGTGTGTATGTGTGTGTGTGTGCAAGGTGTGTATGTGTGTGTGTGTGTGTGTGTGTGTGTGTGTGTGTGTGTGTGTGTGTGTGTGTGTGTGCAAGGGTGTGTATGTGTGTGTGTGTGTGTGTGTGTGTGTGTAAGGGTGTGTATGTGTGTGTGTGTGTGTGTGTGTGTGCAAGTGTGTGTGTGCAAGTGTGTGTGTGTGCGCGTGCGTGTGTGTGTGTGTGCGTGTGTGTGTGTGTGTGTGCGCAAGGGTGTGTGTGTGTGTGTGTGTGTGTGTGTGTGTGTGTGTGTGTGTGTGTGTGTGTGTGTGGTGCAGGGGAGAGATGGGGTGGGGGGGGGGGCAGCCACAAATCCAAGGGTGTGGTACTGACTTGCTTCTTAAGAAAGGAATGGATTGTGCGGATAAAAAGATGAACAACAGGTGACTGACGCTCAGAAAATGGCTCAATTGTGATATTTTGGTTGCGTTGTCTCCCTGAGCTGTCTGAATGGCGGTCAGTCACGCTGGGGGTTCTGTGCGAAGGTTTTACATCAGCGGGTGATAAGACAGATCAATAGATGCTCTGTTTGGCTGTGTGGCCATCACGGGTCTAGCTAACATGGGAATATCAATCTGCACCTTGCTCGCGGCGATGATGTCTCCTATAAACACATGAACTATACTATGTTCATTTAATTACCTAACTATGTATATATATATGTATGTCACATCAGTATATTCATCTATATATCTAGGGTCTCCTATCTATATTGATCCATCCATCTATCTATGACGTATTCATCCATCTATTTGTTTATTTCTTTATCTATCTTCATCTATATAGTAGCTATGTATACTAGTAACAAAAACAAAACAAAATTCAAGATGTAGGAATGGAAAAATGACTGAAATAAAAATTGGGATCCATGAAATAAATGTTATTCATGCCTAACCTAGAGGTAGTTGTTGTTATGCTTCAGTCACACACTCCTATCTCATGTCACGCTCCTCCCCAACCCTCTGCACACCCTGTCAAGTTCCTCTCACTGTCCAACATGTCCTAATATCCTGCCCACATCTTACTCTTGCCCGTTCCAGTTCCTTCCCTCATTTGTCCTCCCTTTCCCGACCTCCCTGTCTTGCGGACTTCTCCCGGAATCCCCCTCCTTCTCCCTGGAAAATTTAACCTCCTTCCTCCAACACATCCACATCCTACATCTGATCTAACCATCCTGCTGTAACATTCCGTTCTTTCCCCTTCCCTCATCGTTTCACTATTATTCTTTAACCCTGACCCTTTATATGCTTTGCCATAGTGCCATATGACCTCTGATGGCTGGCACATTCACCTTTTTAGGCATTAAATCAATCAATTCAGTCACTGGTGATTATGGAGGAATGGATAATATATATTTCATGCATCCCAATTCCCGTTTCTGGCCTTTTCTCATCCCTACATCTCGAATATTTCAAAGCATATCTTTTTGTTAATAAGTTTTGTTGTTTTTTCACACATTTATATTCGCATTTATATTTATATTATAATATAATAAAAACTTTTTTTTTTTTATATTTGCCCGCTTTGTAAGTTGGCAAGTCCGCTGCGTAGATTTAGAATGTTCGTTCGGTCAACTAGCTCAGTTTCAACCTTAGTTTACAGCCTTCCATCCATCCTTCGCATGGCATTTCAAGACAGTTTTTTGAAGTCGTCAAGATTAGAGGAACATTTTAGTGTCTTAGTTCATCCTTGTCCGTGTAGTGATTGGTGAGTTAGAGGGATTGGAGAAGATACAAAGAAAGAAAACAAGAAAGAATGAAGAAAAGAAAAAGAAGAATATTTTCGATATTTTCTTTCTTCTCAAGGACTTGTCACTCTGGAACCACCAAACGAAACGAACAAGGATGAAAAAGACACCAAACCCGTTGCTATAATCTTCTTGACGACTTGAAAAAGCTGTCTTAACCCCTTGAGACCCAGAACGTAATTTCCATTATAATTTGGCTACCATTAGACGATTTGTAGTGACTATAAGTAATATTTTATAGATCTGACCTGTTTAGTATCCTTGTCCACTAATTAATTTAGTATATTAAGTGACTTTTCTTAATTTTATGGCTCGACAACATACAATTTTTTTTATAGCAAAGGAAAGATCTGGGTGTGAAGGGGTTAAAATGCCTTGTAAGGGATGGAAGGCTATAAAGTATAAGCCAAGCAAACCATGAACTGAGCCAGCCGACCGAAGAACAATTGCAATCTACGCAGCGGACTCACCAACTTTAAAAGCGGGTATTTATTAATAAGAAAATAAGAAAATAAGGAAGCTACAAGAGGCCGTGAGACCTACACATGGTAGCTCCTGTTACTTAACACTACCTACATCCACCCCCTATCCCCATCCATGAATCCATCCAGCCTCCTTTCAAAGCTCCCTATTGGCTCCGAACTGACCACCTGACGACCGAGTCCATTCAATATTATATATTTATCTATCTATCAAAGTAAATGTAGTCATATTTGGTTGAAATCGGGTATCACATGAACCACCTACAGTAGTATAATATTATAGCACTGCATTTGATCTGTAGCCAAGCTTAAACTAGATGATGCGGTGAACACTTTAATATTCCCATCACTGGTATGCAAGTATAAGGTCAAATACGACAAGAATTTCATTGGCTGAGGCAGGAATCAAACCCGCGTGCAGACGGTTTTGTGTCAGTACTTATGTAGTGAGTTAAAGGGATACAATATAGGCGATGATGGAAAAGTTCTTACGGTTAATAAGCAGGGTAAAACCAAAGTAACTAAGAACTGTCTGTCTGTCTCTGGTACTCTGGGTAGAACAAGAAGTAACGGATTCAAGTTGGAAGAGCGTAGATTTAAAAATGAAATAGGGAGAAACTGAATCACAAATAGGGTGGTGAATGATTGGAATGGACTCAGTTGGCAGGTGGTCAATGCGGAGTCAATAGGGAAAGTTGGGGGCATACGCTATGGTGCGCGTGGCCATCGGTGCTCATTTCCGTGTTATTAGCCCTTAGAGCCTGTGATGGGCGAAGACCCGTTAGCCGGGACACAGGGCTATAGTGTAACACCCGGGTTACCACAGTTACCTTCCCCAGGTTTCCCCAGGTACCCATTTATCAACCCCGAAATGGAGAAAGAACAGCTGGTTTGGCTGGTCACCGACAATAATATCAACAATAGTAATTATGATAATGATAATGATGATAATAATAATACTGCTAAAAATAACAATAATATTAGCAATAATAATAAAAACAAATAATATTGCATGAAAGTCTGTAGAGTTAGTGAAATGCGGCAAGACGTCACCGCAGAGTTTTTCAGCCACACTTGCTTGCTTCCCTGTACCGACTTTCTTAGCCCACCCTCGCGAGCGAGCTTCTTGCTAAAGTGAAGGCCGAGCTTCAAGTTAATTACTTGCCAGTTCTTCCTTTTTATCTCTTGGCTCACGCCCCCCAGGTTAAGAACCGCTGATCTACAGTCAACCGCAGTCCTTAATAAGTCTATCCTTCACACTCCATACTTCGTTTTCTGTCCTGGCGTGCGACACAAAGGCTCTTATACATGGTAGTCTCAACAATATACTTAAATTAAGTTATCAAGGAACGCAGCAAATTGCGTACGTTCATGTTTACCCTCGGGATTCCGCCAAACATCCTTACAATATAAAACTAGCTGGGTAATAGGCCATACGCGTCACCGTGCTGTCCTGCGGTGTTTATTATACGTTGCACTTGACCCCACTAGATCCACTCTATCCTGTGCTCTTTCTAAGATTTTAGGGAAAGAAAAGAGCAGAAGAAAAAATAAAAGATAGCCTACCTAAGACGTTCTTCAAGAGAATTACCGGGGTATCAGTATAGTTGAGCTTGATTGAATACGTGGAGCTGAAGGCAAGAATATCTGCAATGTGGGTTGGCAGTGAGTGACTCGGCGGCGGGTTTCTTACTTGGTAATGAATACGAACGGGTGACGGGGCAGTGAGTGACGGGAGGGGATGTGAATAAGGCAAGAGTGGATGGTGGATGCAGGGAGAGAAGATGTGAGGGATCATTAGTAATTGCTGCAATAATGGAAGGTGACTCGTTATAATGTGTAGATATAATTCCACTGAAAAAGAGTCACAGTATAATAATTATGCTAAATTTGACCTCTTCAGTACTTCCCATCCGCACGTCAACCGCCTGCCAACGAGTGAAAGATCCAAGGACTGGAGGTCGAGAAGTGTTCCGGTGTCTTGTCACTTGTAGCACCGCGAGGCAAGGCTGTCGCTGCCCGCCGCGCACCCAAGGACCACCACCTCGTTATTCAATAATTTCTTGGCAATTTACTTCTTCACCTCGACCACCTGCACCATGACCAACTAAGTAAACAGGTACGGAACAAAATAACGGTACTGCATTTACCTGCGGTTTGAATCACGAAAAAGATTACCGTACAGCATCGTATTACTACGTACAGTACATGCCCTGCATTATGCATAGGGATAATATTTCCACGAAAAATCCCTCAAATTGAATGGTTGGTCTTCCCACAAAACTTCCCACGAAACAATATATCTTCCACAAATATGTGGTAAATTACCATGAAGTGGCAACACAGTGCTTGTCTAGTTCCTGGTATTCTAGAACACTGTTGACGGTTCGTTGTAGCAATTTACACGGTACCGAACGTGTACTGTTTTTTCGCTATGAATATATTTGCTGTTAAGCTTCGAACCCCAAGTATACAAACTCAGCATAGCTACTCATCGTTACGTATCTGTGTTATCATTGTACGTATATCCCGTCAACGTCGTCTAGGTATAGCTCAGAACGTGTGTGTGTGTGTGTGTGTGTGTGTGTGGGTTGCACGTGCGTTTGTGTGCGTACGTTTGCGTGTATGTGTTTGTTTGTGTGTGTGTGTGTGTGTGTGTTGAATTAATAAAAATGCTCCTTAATATGGCTGTCACGTCGACACGGAAATACTGACGATATTGATTCAAAGACCTTTGTATGATAATATCTCTCTTCAACTCCCTTGAGAAAATTGAGCAAGACATAATCTATGAGCCACTGTGAGGGTGAATCAATTAGTTTGAACGCGTAAACAGCGAATTAATCGTCGCTGACAATTAATTGATTGACATGGCGAGCATTGGGTAAGAACTTCGCCGCGGAAATTCACATAAGGACATGAAGCAAGGAAAGAGCGAATACCCCTTATACAGGATATTTGCATATAAAAGGCCTCAGCTCCAAGGCACTCATCAGCTAGCACCTCAATTTCTGGTACAACAATTAAGAGTATTATAGACATAGAGAAACAAGTCGGTGAGACGGGTAGACATAAAAAGGCAGCAGGTGTCATCGCATCTACTTTACGAGATCCGCGCCAGGTGGGAAAGACAGTTGTTGTTGTTGTTGTGTGTCAGCCTTGGGGCATTAAATAAAGGTCATAAATGCGTCCGTGCTCGTGCAGACTCAATCAGTATCTCATGAATCAGAACCAGCTGGGTCTTGATCACAAGCGTCAATGCTTCCCTCTCACTCCCCAGCCAACCAATTCGGCAATTCGTCGCCACCACCTTCCCCACGAACACCATTTCTAATCCCCATCACCACTACCACCCCCGTCCACAATAGAAAAGATGATAGAGCAGAGTGAAGAAGGAAATGCAGGCACTGGGGGTCTTGTGTAAGAGTGTCAGGCACTGTAAACCTGTGCTTCCCTCTCTCTCCCCCTTCCCCTTCTCTCTCTCTCTCTCTCTCTCTCTCTGACATTAGATTAGTTTAAGCCAGAATAATATACGTTTATATGATAATATACGACGTATATTACCTTGAACAGAATGATTTGCTGACCTCTTTATCATAATGTGCTCGTGAAAAAAATCATTAAGACCAAACAAAGAAATAAAAGAACACATTTGTAATACATTCTCTCAGTTTTGAAAGAAGGATCTCTCAATGCAGTCATTACACTTTGTCAGCTGGTTACCGACACACTCGACCAGCTCTTATAGTTCCTCACACGAGCAAATGATGATTGCTTTCTCGCTTTTACCGATGAACCTAATTTCAATCTATTAGTAACTTTTCATAATAAATGGCATCCACTGATTTACGTCAGTCAGCCCCTACACCGCTGAGGCGCTAAATACTAGTAGCATATAACTACTGTAGGGGAGAGCGGGGCAGGTTGCATCGAGGGTAGGTTGCATCATTGCCTCTAACTCGCATGTTATCACACATACATCGTCTTACTACTACTACTACTATAAACTGCTACTACTACAACTACAACAATAATAATAATAAAAAAAGTTAATGCGAGTTAGAGGCAATGATGCAACCTACAATATTCCCTATTTACCTTTTTTCCCTATTTTGACCTAATTGGGGGATCTGCGCCCCAAGACCCTTCCGCTAGTTCACCACCCTAACCTGGACATTGTTTCCGTAACCTAACCTAACTGGGGGGGTTACAGCCTCCGTCCAGACACCCCATATATTATTCTTAATTTCCGATGGCTGTTGCAGGGTTAGAAATACTGCTAATGGTCAGATCTACAAGTTGAGGACGGTTATAACTACGCGCCTTGTAATAGAACACTGCTATTATAGAAGACTTAGAACATAGAAGACATAGAACACTTGTAATTACACTGCAATAGAACCACAAAACTACATACGAATCGTTCCTTATGTTTTAAATTCTAATAAAAAGGTGAAATTTGAAAGACGTCAAGTGCTAACTGAGGATATCATTTGAGGAAACTACAAAGAAAATAATAATGATCAGCAATAATGCGTTTGTTAGGCTGTCATTATGAACTCATCGGGACAAAGCTTATTACCCCCTCAAGGACTGAAGGAACAAGCCTATACATAGTATCGTTGGTCATTAATACTAAGGTTCTACTGTAGTTTAATGCATTACAAAGCACGTAGTTATAATCGTCCTCAACTTGTAGATCTGACCGTCTGTAATATTTCTAACCCCTACAACAATGTCGAAAATGAAAAATAACACAAGGGGGGTCTGGGGGGGCGAAGCGAAACCACCCCCTCCCCCCAGCGAGGCTAGGTTACGTGATTAATGTCCAGGTTAGGTTAGTGAACTAGTGGGGGGTCTGGGGGGTCAGTTATGTAAAAAAAGGTATTGGTCAATAGGGAGTATTGTGTTAAATTGCAGTTTTACCAATAATTATAGGTGTACAGTACATCTGAGGCGCCCAACATGTGCTGGCGGTAAGACAACGTGATGCGGGTTCATCACACTAACTTGATCCACCTGCTGCCGAACACCTGTGATAGTACCGGCTCAGCTGTGGTATCGGCGAAACATGGAAACACTTACCTTACTCAACACTGTTTCGCTTCACGGCACACCATAGGACGTAATCCCACTTCAATGAGGCACAGGTGATGCTTCCTCACGGCAGACAAGTGCCGCGCCGTCCGTGTGGTTCGAGCGGCAACAACAAACAGAAAGACCGCAGACGATACAGTGTACAGTTGCCATACACCGCCCGGGCAGCCGCGCTTATACAAGTTTTGTGAGACCCACGTCGTCAGCTTAGGTAACGAGCTCCTCCAGTGTTTTGCATAACATCCGTATACAAAGCGGCTTGGAATCAACTGGTAATATGGCAACATTTTAAAGATCTCTGAAGCACTGCGATGTAATCACTAATAAGTAATAACTAAAGACGATGCTCACTGTTATGCCAACGGGAACGGGTTACGTAAGAACATAAAAAAATAAGGAAGCTACAAGAGGCCTTGAGCCGTACACGAGGTAGTTCCTGAGAGTAATCAAGTCCATGCTAAAATCTATGACATATAGGGTTCCTGAATCACGTGCCCCCTCGCGAGGCCCTTGATGTTGTGTCTGCTCATCAAGCAGACACAAATGTTTAGCAATGACAATAATGAATTAGAATGGGATGATTTCAGAGGGTAATCTACACACAATAGGTTCAGCTTGTTTACCCTCCCGTCCGGCCAATACAACGCTGATCTATCACAAGTTTAGTTCACTAACGCTGCCGAAAATGACGCATGTCTGTGCAACAATTACACGGTAATGATTATTATACTTATAAAAGTCTCCCTTGAGAAGGTCAGCAAAATAGGTAACTTAGCATAACATGCATTTAATTATTTTCTGCTTTTCAAAGGTAATCAACAGTTACCGTTTCCTTGATTTGACTATAGAAAGTGTTGCCGACCACTGTCACGACCACTGTTATAAAAAAAAAAAAAAGTGTTGCCCCTTTTCCCTGGATTGATTTCTGGAGTAGCTTCCAGTCAATGGCGAACAATTAATAACGACACCTTCTTCCGAGCTCGTGCATGGCTACGCACGTTATGAAAATTAGACACGACAGTAGCAGCAGAAAATGAATTATTCTATATTCTAAATAGAGACGTTCAGTTTGTCTAAGATTCGTACGCATGCATGAACGCCACAGTATCTGCGCCAAGGATACTTGATCTGCGCCGTGCATGAGTTGAAACACTTACTTGACTTGGGGATGGTGCGTGTCCTGTTATCCTCTGTGCTTATAAGGCTGTCTTCCGCTAGAATGGTAATAGGACAAAACTAAATTATTCAAATACTGGAGAGACATCTGGCGACGCCCTTCCTCACCACTGTCATACCGTGAACTGGGCTGGCGCGGAAGGTTTAATCTCCGGCATGGGCAAATATAGCATGTCGGGCATCTACTTGCCACCACGACTGGATCTGTTTTCCCTCAATCTCTATACTACTTTCATTCATTGTGTATTTGCTAGCTTATGCAGAGATAGTTGTGTGTAGGACGTAATTCTGAACAAATAAAAAATCTACATAATATTTAGCCAAGGGTGGTGTAAATTATCCTCACTCTGGTTCGCAGTGGGTATTGGAGGGCAGGAAAGGTGGCACAGCTGAGGCTTGCCACAGTGCGCCCGCCAGCCACTGAACTATGGCGCCACCTTCAGGGTTAATCCTACACGGGCAGGAAAGGTGGCACAGCTGACACTTGCCACAGTGCGCCCGCCAGCCACAGAACTATGGCGCCACCTTCAGGGTTAATCCTACACGGGCAGGAAAGGTGGCACAGCTGACACTTGCCACAGTGCGCCCGCCAGCCACAGAACTATGGCGCCACCTTCAGGGTTAAGCACGGACGGTCTCAAGCACGGCCCTTAAAACCTAATAGTGACTGTCAATCTGTGTTTATGTTTATCTTGAGGTCTCAAAGTATCATAAATTTGTCCAAGATATCAGCAATTTGTAGGATGTATGCGGCACTCTCTAGTCTCTACATCGCGTAGGTATACCGTGTGTAAGTACAAAGGAAGCAGTGGTGAGTGGCAGCGGCAAGAACGTGACATTTGTAGTGGACGTGGGTCACTGACACCAATAGACTGCTTTGCTGAGAAAATTCGAGACACTCAGACGCGAGTGGCTTCTTGGTGACCTTGAAGAGGTTGCGTAAGACCGAAAAATTGGATTTTGTGCTGCCCGGATCTGGACAGACAGACTGGGGTGGGAGAAGACAGCGGGGAGAGGATGGGAGTGTCCAAGATCAATAGACTATATAGAATAGTTAATCTTGGGAGTGTCTAGGCAAAACGTGTATTATGTGGAAAGGGTGAGAGGGAGGGGCCATGAACGGCAAGGTTGACTTGGCGAGACCTCTCATTGGACACACTCACCAGGTCGTCCACCCATGGGAGTCTCGCCGCCCTCCTCTGCAGCAAGACACGGGTGTTTGACAGACAAGGTTGTATAACACAGTACTCTGTGTGGTGAAGTAATGGATTCCTATTTCAGTGTCTTGTCACTAGTGATGGCGCTGCTGATAGGCCTTTTTGTTACTTGTAATTGAATACCATTATCATCATTATCAATAATAAAACTCATAAATAAGGTAATAGTTCAGCCCCTTCACCTAGTTAGTGTGCATAAAGGTAACACATATCTACACATCGCCGTCAAATTATTCAGTGTTTCCTTGCTCCTTGTTTTGTTATTCTATTAATTTCCCTGCCAGGGTCTCCTTCAGCGCCAGTGTCCAGCAGAACAGATCAGGGTGGTCGCTGTGAAGCACTTGTCCATCCTCAGTGACTGATCAGACCTTTATACTTTATTAAGTCTGTATTTACACCTGTGTTCACTCTGCTTCTGAGGAAGGACTGAGCCTTGCCACAAGATGTGATGTGCCGAAAAGGAAGCGTGATCACCACAGAGTTTAGTGACCCTCACAGTGGTGCAGACAGGAAGGGATGGTGATGGGTCACCCTCTAGGGGGGATCGCTGACACATGTGTTGCAGGGAACCGCGTGGTGGATTCACAGAATGACCTTTCTTGGTGCAGGTAAATGACACTCATATTACAAATATATAAATCCTTGTCTCTCAAACATTAACAACTCTGCCCTTCTATAAACGTCACACATACTCAGACATCTTCCTGTTCGAGGTTAACAAGATTTCGCTTGAGTTTTTAAGGCGTTCTGAAGTGCATCTATACACGCCTTCACCCGACTCGATCACAGTCATAAGTCATGTCGGGAAGACCCCTTCCACCTCCTTCCCTTCGGCTTGAGTAGTTCCTGCACGCCCTCACCGCCGAGCCTTGGATCTTATGGTCTGCAGGTGGAAGAACAGGTAGGCAAGGAGCCTGTAGCCCACTATGAGGCAGCCGAGGGAGGCAAAGTCGCGGACAACGCCGTCCTCGGAAAAGTTCAACTGCTCCAGGATGGCGGCGCCGTCAGGGTAACACCTGGCTGCTGTTGGAGCACAGGTGATGTTGGAGACTCCCGTCCATTGGTTGACGAGGAGAATCTCATTGCCGTAGGTGTACCACGACAAGTGGCTGAATCCCTTCATGATAAGTGGGATGGACCTGACGGGGAGAAAGGGAGTCACTTCATCAACCTGGCAGGAGGTCATTACGGCTAAGGTCATACCAGATCATTGCACGGGGATCACCTGATACAACTCAACGCTTTTTGGTTCAATCCTTTGGTGCCGTTCTTATTGCCTCCCCATGCATGCCTGTACTAGATCGATTTCATAGCACGTGGATGTGGATGTGGATGTGGAAATGGTTGGTGGGGACAGGAGTGAGCCAACGTAACGGCGCTATGACACAGGCGTTAGTACCTTTGTAGCAATTTTTGGACTTACCTTAGGTTGATATAGAATCCGCTGAGTAAGCTGAACAAGATGAGAGAAGGCGCCATGAGGAGCACGGCGATGCTGAGCGTTGGCGCCACACAGGAGAGGAAGTAACCTTGAGAGAGAGAGAGAGAGAGAGAGAGAGAGAGAGAGAGAGAGAGAGAGAGAGAGAGAGAGAGAGAGAGAGAGAGAGAGAGAGAGAGAGAGAGAGAGAGAGAGAGAGAGAGAGAGAGAAGAGAGAGAGAGAGAAGAGAAGAGAGAAGAGAAGAGAAAGGAGAGAGAGAGAGAGAGAGAGAGAGAAAGAGAGAAAGAGAAAGAGAAAGAGAAAGAGAAAGAGAAAGAGAAAGAGAAAGAGAAAGAGAGAAAGAGAGAAAGAGAGAAAGAGAGAAAGAGCGAGAGCGAGAGAGAAATATTTAGTATTATACATTATGTATATCATATACATTAATATCTTCAACGCCCTTTCTTTCTTTCCTCCCTGCCACGCCTCCGCCACTAACCCGCCGCCTCTTACCGAAGGACACAGCGCACCAGGCGAGCATAACGGCGGTTCCAACACAGATGAGGTAGCGGTCCCACTCAAGGCTGTAGCCGGCGAGGAGGTAGAAGATGGTGGTGTACATGATGGAGTAGAGAGTGAACACAGGCGCCTCCACCAGGTTCTTGGAGATGAAATACACGTCGGGGCGGTACATGCCGTTTTGATGCTCCCGAAGAAATAGTTCCTTCTGAGAGCAAAACGTCTGAAAAGAAAGTATAGATAAAATATAATGAAAAATAATGTCTGTGTCCCTATCAACAACAAGAATGTGTACAGAAAGCTTGCCGACTGCACTGGAGGTTGCTGGTCTATAGGGCTGAGGCCTGGGCAAGGGTAGGGAGGTAAGGAGAGATGAATGACGTATGATGTAGGGTGAAGAGGGTGGGAAGAGAAGGAAGTGAACGAGAGAGCATTGATAATTAAGCAAGGGAAAGAAGGCAGGAGATAGAGAGAAAGAAAGGGCATGAAAAAGGTTCAGGGAAAAGTGTAACTAGAGCAAAGATGAAAGAAAATATTAGACTATTTAGATAATTATCAAATAGAATCGCAAGTTTAAGAGGATTTGCAAATGAGAGAGTATTCACTTGAAGTATCTTCGTAAATGTATATATAGATTTAACCCCTTCACGCCCAGATCTATCCTTTGCTATATAAAATTGTCTGTTGTCGAGCCATAAAATTACGAAAAGTCACTGAATATACCAAATTAGTTAGTGGACAAGGATACTAAACAGGTCATAGCTATAAAATATTGCTTATAGTCACTAAAAATCGTCTAGTGGTACCCAAATTACAATGGAAATTACGTTCTGGGTCTCAAGGGGTTAACAGTCCCACAAGACTCACATGGACAACCAGGCTCATGTTCTGGTAGGTCATGTTACCGATGAGGATGAAGAGTGACCCGTTGATGCTGTAGACGTCGACGTACGGCCCGCTCCTTCGATACATGAACCCCAACAAAATCGACAAAGCCTGGAAGACAGAAGGTATACAGGAATTTTATTTATAACTATTTTTTTTTTTTTTTTTTTTTTAAATCTCAAAAGGACTGGCCAAGGGAAAACAAAAAACCAACAACAAAAAGTCCGCTAGCTGCCAGTCCCTATAAAGAAGACAGTCTACAGCGATTGTAGAAAGGAGGGTGGGCCTATTAAGTTCGGGAGGACCTGTCAGTAGTCCATTAAAAAGAGACACTCTCATCCCTCTTACTTTGCATTTACAGGATATTTAACTCTCCCTGGAGACCTCTCGCCTCAAGACTCACCAGACCCTGCAGGAAACGGATTCGGATCAGACGAGGTTCCCGGATGGTTCCCAGCCATGAGCGCCACAACACCCAATGGAACTGCTTCCCCCACGAGCTCCTGTAGGGCGACCCGCTGCTCGTGTGACTGCTGTACTCAAGGTCCTCGTCCTGCCAGGGGGGGAGAAGGTCACACGAGATGGATTCATAATCATTACAGCACTCATGGCCACTTAAATGAACTCTCCATACATATACAAGTATCGGTAATATGGGGGGAAAATTTTTAGTAGGTAGTAGTAGCAGTAGTAGTGGTGGTAGTAGTAGTAGGTTGTAATAGTGGTAGTAGTAGCAGTAGTAGTAGTGGTAGTAGTAGTAGCAGAAACACCAGTGGTAATACCTGGTGGTCCTGGAGTCTCTGGTTGGCAGCCACATCCTGGGCCATCGCTCGGCCACCGCTGCCCAGCTCAAAAGCGTCGCACACTGCGTGGATGTGGGTCCTACACGCGTCCTGCCACCCGGGCTCCACCGACAGCTTGCTGATGAAGTAGTCGGCGGGGTTGTACTGGGCCGGGCACACCATCCCCATCCTGACCACGGGCGGATAGGACACGTTGTAGACAGTGCAGGGAGGAAGGAAGGAGGGAAGCAGGGAGTGGAGGGGGAATATGTCAGGGGAAAACCTTCAACAACGGTATCCATTACAAACCAAAATACAACGAGGTGCAAAAGTGCATATATTGACACTTACTTGCCGAAAAATCGCAGCGCCTCATCTGAGCTGCCCATGAAGGCCACTCTACCCTCAGCGAGAAGCAGGATGCGATCAAACATGGCGAAGACCTCTGAGCTGGGCTGATGAATGGTGGACAGCACTGTTTTGCCCCGCTCCGCCATGGCCTTCATCATGCTCACCACGTTCTGGGCCATGAAGGAGTCCAGGCCGGAGGTGGGTTCGTCACAGAACAGAAGCGAAGGGTTGGTTAAAACCTGAGAGAGTAAATCAATATTTAACCAATTATAGCACGTGTTGTAGAATAACAAAGCTTCAATAAAAGTGACTAATTTCCTTTTCATGGTTTATATCAGTATTACAAAATGATAGGGAAGAAAAAGTGAGAACGGTGATTTCTTTCCTACCTCGCAGGCAAAGCTGAGCCGCTTGACCTCGCCGCCTGAAAGACTCCGGTCCTGACCCGGGTTTCCGATGCGGGTGTGTTCACAGGTGGTGAGTCCCAGCTGTGGCGCAGGCAACGAGTCCAGGCAGGAGAAGACAGGGTAAAGCGGAAGAAAGTTATGATGGAAGAAAGGAAGGTTAATGCGAGCCAGGGAGAGAAACAAAAAGAAGGATAATGATACGTACAGGAGCAAAGAAATACATACACAGAAAAAAATCCCATTATCAGAGAGTACACCTAACAGGGGGAGCCGGAGAGGGCAGACATGGCAAAAAGTGGAAAATAAGGGACAAAAGAGAGGCGAGAGGTTCATCAGAACAGAAATGAGGCGGGTATTATATTACTATTTGCGTGGATGAGCGGCGATCAGTGACTTACCTCCATTATGACTCTGTTGACTTGCAGCAGCCGCTCGCTGTGGCTCAAGTGACGGTCCATGCGCAGAGCAGCCTGGGGGAAGACACAATTCGAGACACATGTCACCAACACAACAATTGAAATAAGAATAGATAGAGCAGATCTCATTACTACATTGATAGTAATAACAAAGCAATTTTACAAAACAAACAGACTAATAATTAGTATCAGAAAGCTTTGTGTACGACACACTGTAGTAGCCTATACTGCCTACAGGATATTGGGTTCCAAGGACACAGACTGAGATGAAATATTTGCCCCCTCAGTGCAGTGTGGCTTGGAGGGCAGCAGGGTGCAGGAAAGGAACATCACTGCTATCGAGACAAGATGAATTAACCTTTGCTGGTCACCAACAATCATCACCCATTGCGTGAACATACCTGGAAGATGAGTTGCTCCCTGACGGTGATGTGGCCGATGAAGAGGTCATCTTGCTGCACGTAGGCGGAACGGCTGGTCAGGGTGTCGGGGTCAATGCGGCGGCCGTTGACGAAGAGGTCGCCGGTGATGCGCAGCTTGTCGTTGTTGCGGTGGGTGAGCACGTTGAGGAGGGTGGTCTTGCCCGCCCCCGACGCGCCCATGATGGCCAGCAGCTCGCCGGGACGACACACGCCCGTCACTGTGGGGTCAGAGTAGTGTTTAAAGGGAGAGGGGTGGTGGGGAGGGTCAGCAGCGGGTAGTTGTGTAAAGCTCCCTCCCTCCCTCCCGCCTGCGCTCCCCCATCTTTCCCTCCGTCCCTTGCACCACGCTGCCTCTGGCCTCGCCGCCCTGCACCACGCTGCCTCTGGCCTCGCCGCCCTTCACCACACTCTCTCTCTGGGCCTGGCTCCCAACCACGCCGCACTCCTTCCTACCCTAACATCACTTTGAAACACAGACTGGCCTCGCCATCCTCACTTGCATGTTTATGTTTGGTTCAAATATCGTTTAAAACTTTCAGTAAGTAGCATAACTCGCACCTTGACTAAGAGTTCTAAGGAATTTCTTACCATTTTTCAGGATGTGAACCTCTGTGGGGGGCGCAGCGGCCTCTTGACGCCAGCGTCTGAAGTACGACTGCGTTGTCACGCCCACTTGCTTCGCAAAGACATTCACGTCCCGCCAGCTGAACGTGATGGGGCTTGCCTCCTCCTCCCACTCCTCCGTGGTGAGGGAAGACACTGAGGCACTGTGCCGAGAGGCGACCTTCATGGCCTGAGAGAGATTGAGAGAGAGAGAGAAAGCGAGAGAGAGAGAGAGAGAGAGAGAGAGAGAGAGAGAGAGAGAGAGAGAGAGAGAGAGAGAGAGAGAGAGAGAGAGAGAGAGAGAGAGAGAGAGAGAGAGAGAGAGAGAGAGAGAGAGAGAGAGAGAGAGAGAGAGAGAGAGAGAGAGGAGAGAGAANAGAGAGAGAGAGAGAGAGAGAGAGAGAGAGAGAGAGAATTTCTTTATATTTTATTATTCGACCACATCCTATGCTCAACAAAATTACAATACAAAAAAATAGAATGCAGAGTAAAGCTTCAAATCATAAAGTCCTATGAGAGGCCCGTTGTGGCAATGTTATTATTGGCGGAAACATCGATCAGGAACCAGGAGATCACACGGATCACATTAATAAGATCCGCCACGTCAGCTACACCTGGACTGGGCGATCTTCATGTGGGTGAGAGTAATTTGATAACCCAGTTAGGTTAGGTTACGTATTCAATGTCCAGGTTAAGTTAGTGAACTAGCGGGGATGTCTTATGTTAGTGAACTAACGGGGATGTATATATAGCGGGGAGCCGCGCCCCTCCCCCCTTGTTAAGTCAGGAGAGTATTGGTCAATAATGGAGTATTGTGTCATATGTCAATATGTGGGTAAAACTGGGGTGGCGGATCTTCAGGTGATAAAATTGGGGTGGTGGATCTTCAGGTGATAAAATTGGGGTGGTGGATCTTCAGGTGATAAAATTGGGGTGGTGGATCTTCAGGTGATAAAACTGGGGTGGTGGATCTTCAGGTGATAAAATGGGGGTAGTGGATCTTCAGGTGATAAAATGGGGGTGGTGGATCTTCAGGTGATAAAATGGGGGTGGTGGATCTTCAGGTGATAAAACTGGGGTGGTGGATCTTCAGGTGATAAAATGGGGGTGGTGGATCTTCGTGTGATCCAGCACACGTATACACACCATTCATTGAACCCACATATCAACCCCACTGCGAGAATGACATTGCATCAAAGCACAACAAAGGAATGCAGGAAAGCTGAATCAAGATTTGCTGCCACTATTTATGATGTATATAAAGAGGCAGAGGTAAGACTTTACAACAATATTAAGCTATGTCATGCAAGAAAAAATGCGATCCAGTGTCTAAACATTATTAGACGAAGTAAATTCATATAACTTTTCTTCACTCTTCCTGATACTTGAGAAATCACGGGGCGCACCACGAGTCTGTGTCATGGCAGCCGCCCCCCCCCCCTCTCAGTAGGCCTACACACCATCAGGTCAGTGGCAAAAGGTCAATGAAAAGGTCCAGTGACACTATAGAACATTAGAATAAAGACATATTTGCCATGAGTGGAGACACCTTGAACCTTGAGCCTCTATGGTGGTGGGCTGTAGATTGAGACCACGTGCACGAGTCCTTTCATATACCTGGAGTGGCCGCCTCTGAACACTGTTGATAAAGAGTCCTGCATAGACGAGCGCGTGGCAGGATAAGGCTTTGCGTGGGGCCTTGAGGATAACGATGGCCCCTCACGTCGACAATCGGAAAGTTTTCGGAGCCCTTACCTTAACTATGAAGAGCACAGAGATCACCGCAGCACATGGGGGGAGGGGGGATAGTATTGTTTCGATGATAAACAGACGGCAATCCTTCACTACTCAGACAGATGCCGCGTGTGTTGTTCTTGTGGCGGCGACAGTCAGGAATGAAGCGGTCTGACGCACAGTTACCAAAAACCACCATCTGGGTGCCCGGGTCGCCGCGCTTGTGTAACAGCAAGGCCGCCAGCTTAGGTAACTGACTGGCGGGGTCATCTACATCTGTGCACCTACACAACGAAAATATTTTAAGCCAGTCGGTGATCCATTCATACAAGCACACCACCTAGAGCTTCATGCACGGAAGGATTTATGATAATATATTCATAGCAAAATGTGCTTCACAATACTCTGCCGTGGGGGAAAAAGCGCGCTGATTTCCTTGCAATCCGGCGGCCCAACCAAGTTATCACGACCACGTTTATTTTCTTCTAATCCATTGTGGTGATGCAAGTGACTTAACACAATGTCAAAAATGGGTTCTACTGCAATTTAATGCATTACAATGTCAGGCAGGTAGTTAAAACCGTCCTCAACTTGTAGATCTGACAATTTGCAGCATTTTTAACCTCTACAAGACCCGTCGGAAATGAAAAATAACAAGGGGGGTCTGAGGGGGCGCACCTCACTGGGGGGAGCCCCCCCCCCAGTGAGGTGAGGTTACGCAATCAATGCCCAGGCTAGGTTAGTTAACTAGCGGGGGGGGGGGGGGGGAGACTGCGTCCCTCCAGTTATGTCAGTCAGGAGAGTATTGGTCAAAAGGAAGATATACGTAGTACTAAACCAGTTTTACCTCAAAATGATACAATAATGAAGCTGGGTGTGATAATAAATACATATCAGTGTAATACTATATACACACTCAACTTGTGTACCTGCCGCCGCACAGTACCTTCAAGGGAGCAGGAAATCATTCCCTGAGCTTCTTAGAAGACCACACTACACTAGTACAGTCGTCAGTGAGAGTATTACAAGTTTACACAGCGCACTGCCAACACTCAAAATAACTTACAGAACAATCTCTCAAGAGGCAATTAGCCAACAAGCTCACCTTAACATTGTCTATTGAACTCTACCTATATCTACAATAATTAGAATGTTAGGTAAATAAATACTTTTGTGGTCTGACCGACACCCGTGCCGAGTGCCGAGTACTGCTCCCTTGTCTTGGGTCTCCGTGGCAGCTTCCAATGACGACGCTATACACAGGCGAACACTGACTGCCATGGATATGAACTCCTGGAGATATTTTCCATCACCGATCACTCAACTTTCACAACAGCAACATGAGCAACATCTTTCACCACGACACTGACATCAGGCGTTAACAGTTGCCTGCAAACGCGCAGAATCTGGCGTAATAAGATGGAATGAGACACTTGCCTCGGTTATGGTGGGTGTGTCGTGTTTGCATCCACGCACAACACTGCCTGGGGCTGCACAAAGGAAGGTGAGTTGAGAATTGCAAATTAGGTGACACGAGAACTGTCATGGTTCTTGGGGAATGATAAGTGAAATCATGCAGAAGAGTCAGGCGACACAATGCTTCGACTTGGTCCAACATTCAAATACCCTTTAAGGAGGCAGACATCCGATCTACAGGCCCATGCGTGTTAAGCCTCTACACGAGCAGTGAACTGCTGTACGTATTTGCCATATTTGCACTGACCTGTAAACGGTCACATTTGTTTCCTTATCGCTGCTTGAATAAATAATAAAATCCTACACTAGTTTATTATGGTCGTGTGTATACTCTTTCTGAGGCAGCGTCAGTACCTGTGAGGCGGGCAAGGCGGCACAGGCTTCAGATAAGTCAGACGCAAGGCAATCATTCTGTCTATACCTGATATATCTAAACCTTCAGTAAATCCTCTTGATGCGTTGAAGGTTATAACTTATAACGCTCGAATCCTCTTACGTCCTTGGCGGCGTGTTCGTCCCCAACGCACCACACGCAGCACTGAAGCATGGTGGACGGCCCGCCGCGACGCGAGGGGCAAACACTCAGGGACCGTAGCAGGGTTAACAGCCAATGTCAATCTATGTATGTGTTTCAAAGCTGCTTCAACACTCGACGAAAGCTTCGATCACTTCCTGCGCGGCGCCGTCGTTACCACACGCAGTGCCAGGCATTATGGCCGATTTGATGCATGTTGAACATTCAAGTTACGTTAAAGCAAAAGTTACGTCATCAGTTGATCAAGGAAGATGAGTTACAGTCATTACATCACATATAGTGAGCACATGAGAAGGTGAAGCAAGTGGCAAAGGATAATTTTGGTGAGACGATTCGAGGCAGCCAAGCGTGAGTAACTCGCTTATAGTGGCCCTTCGAAGGGTTGACGGAAGACTGGAGGCGGAGGGCGAAGGGCGAAGGGGCGTGAAGGCAGCGGAGGTGTGAGAGGGTGTAAGAGGGCAGGCAAAACTGGTCTGCTGAGGGAATGGGTGAGAGGGAGGGAGCGTGAAGGGAAGGTGGGCATCGGGAGAGAGGTGTCATGTCAGGGAGAGTAGCGTGGTGCGAGGTCTCAATGAACACACAATCCAATGTTGATGGACAATGATAAATGTGTCAATCTTACCATTAGATTGCGCACTTTAAAGATTTATTTGTAGCATTATTAGATGTGCTATATTCAATTATTATCGTTTGCTATATCATCAATGTGATATCTACTATTCCATGATGCTAAACTGACACAACTAATAGCCACAAGTGTTTGATACAGCAGTAGGATCATAATCTATACTCAATGTGTGTTACTACCTCTCGACCCGTCAGGGTGGCATGGTTGGTAGAGCTGCGGGCTCGCGTGTGCAGCGTCCCTGCGCATTCGGTCAGCGGTTCGAGCCCACCAGGTTCGTCCTGGCGTGGTGGCGTTTGTATAATCAATAACCTTGTAGTTGGTACTTGCAAAGTGTCTAGATAGGATCAAAGTATCTTATCTTATTACTACCTCTCGGTATATAGACAGCCCCATACCTACCTTCTTCTTAGGTAGATGCGATCGTATATAAATCAGATTCAAGTATTCTGTAGGTTCTTGGCAAGCCGGTAATCCTGGTCTGATTCTCGTGTTCACTCGACGCCAGGAGTGAATTACCGCCCACAAATTTTCTTGTGAACTAGAAGAAGCGCTTCACCGGGTCTTCAAGGCATGTATTTTTTACTAATACAGCACCTGAAAAGGGTCTCTTCACTTTGATTACTTTGCAGAGGCAAAAAAGAAAGGCGCCAATCACCGTCAGACTGCCTACCTCCATCACTTTGTCCAGCTTTACCCTGTCTGATTAAGGAGGGCGGCCGACATTAGCATCAGAGAATTATTCCATCTCCTAAGGTGTTGGTCGGTCGTTCCCAGTGACGTATCTTCCTAATTCACTACCTGGACTTGTTTCCTGACGTGGTATGGATGGTTAGAGGTCATCACTTAACAGGTGGCAGTAGTGATCCGTAACACTTTGTCGCCCCTTCTACTACCTGCCTTCATCCCATGCTGATACCGCGCTTCACCACCCTGCCTTACCCCTGATCATAATGTAAAGGACCTACATATGCAGGAAAAGTCTGAGTCTCTATATTACTCAGTGTACAGTCGTACGTAGACCATGGGTGTTGGCTTGAACATGTACAAAGAGGGGCATGCTATTATGACAAAAGAAAAAAAAAGTAATTACCAGTCTGGAATCATTTAGTGCTTTATGTTAATGAGTTCCCAGATGATTGGTTGAGAGCCGCGGGTTGTGGCAAGTGGCTCACCGCCAACCTTGGAGGAAGTATGGCCCATACTACCTCCATGCCGCCAACCCACTCAGCTGCTCAGCCTCACCAGCGCGATGGCTGACACAACACAACGCAACATAGGAAACAGTCATGGAAGGTGGTATGCCATGAATTAAAAAAATGTCACGTCAGCGTCTGTATCGTGCGAGGTGAGTCTCTGTGTGTACTTTCCAGAACAGCGGGCTGAGGCAGCAGCGGCGAGCACTGTGGCCAAGGTCATCTGAGGGCGAGGATCCCAAGTGTGTTTTGGTTGCGTCATTTCCTGTGTCAGGCAGGTCATTATTTTCAAGATTGCCTCCCTTAACGAGCCTGTAAGGGTTGTTAGCTGTTCTCTCTCTCTCTCTCTCCCCTCACATCGACATATTTCTGCCCCAAAACAACACAACTCACTCAACTCAACAGTATATAATCAGACTAAGCCTCACTTTTCTGTATATTTATGGACCGTTTGTCTCGACGGGCACAAATAAAGGACGGTAACCCTCTCGCTTATCTAGGCATCCAACATCAAGGCCTTTCACAGAGAAAGACCTTGTCCATAGTCCCTTCACACAGCCTCCCGTCCCATGTCCCTCTCTAGAGACAGAGAGAACCTACCCAACCCTGGCCTACTTCAATATCTTCTACATTCAATTAAATTCTCGAGCCTCTTTGCTACAACCCTCACGTGTTTCTAATCAATGCTCCCCTTCCCGTAGAATACGATTAGTGTCACAAGTTTTCGCTCGAACTAGTGGGATGTGTTTTTCGCTCAGTAAGTTCACGGTCCTTGTATAAATGAAAAAATAAGTGATAAACATATGGATATTTTGTAAAGTTAGAGGTTATAAGAAAAGGAAAATTAGGTAGAAGGTTATTTAGAACATAAGAACATAAGAAAATAATGAAGCTACAAAAGGCCGCGAGACCTACACGTGGTAGTTCCTGTTCCATTTAGCAATAGTCAGAGGATGGGTAAATTCTTTGAAAATGTAGAGCAATGGAGTTGAAACACATCTTACGTAGCTGAGTATGGAGAAGAAAAAGGAGATTGTGTCTTTCTTTCTTTTTTCATTAATTAAATTAAATAAATTTCTCGGGGTTTTTACTCTTCATATTAGTTTTCTACCTTGGTTCTTTCTGTGAAGCGGCGGTTTGAGACACAGTGATATATTTTCCACACACCATCACGAAAAGATACTTGAAGGAATCCTATGTTTCTCCATCCACCGCCCTGATGCGCTGACTCACACAAATAGCTAAGCGTCGCAGGCCCGGGTTCGAGTTCGGGGTCGGGAAATAGCTAAGCGTCGCAGGCCCGGGTTCGAGTTCGGGGTCGGGAAATAGCTAAGCGTCGCAGGCCCGGGTTCGAGTTCGGGGTCGGGAAATAGCTAAGCGTCGCAGGCCCGGGTTCGAGTTCGAGGTCGGGAAATAGCTAAGCGTCGCAGGCCCGGGTTCGAGTTCGTGGTCGGGAAATAGCTAAGCGTCGCAGGCCCGGGTTCGAGTTCGGGGTCGGGAAATAGCTAAGCGTCGCAGGCCCGGGTTCGAGTTCGGGGTCGGGAAATAGCTAAGCGTCGCAAGCCCGGGTTCGAGTTCGTGGTCGGGGAACGAAGAGGCAGTATTAATTATCTAATATACGACACATGGACAAACCTCGCTCGCCTACACAACCACCGACCCTGAACGTGTTAATTTAAGCCTAAAGGTGTGGACACATTCTTATTCTTAACGTAACTGTGAAGTTCTGGTGACGTGTATAGACGGCGTAGTGAACGAAATATATAAGAAACTGGTTATGACCCTTTTTTTATGTCATATGTAACTATTGAAGCTTTGAGATACTTAGAAATGATTGACATAACTAGATGCCAGGTACGGGAGGGAGACTCACCTGAGAACCGGATTCAGATGTATCCCACCTGAATGAATAACTTACTTGTATGCACTGAGGAAAATTAAGCTCAAAGTATTTACCACAAAATATCACAATGCTGCAAATTCTTCAACACCAGAAAGTTGTGCACATTTTTTGTTCAGATAAGATAAGATATGATAAGATATTTTTTGTTCAATTCCCATACTTTCAGAGTGCCCTAACATGCACCCTTTAAAAGAATAGATTATCACAGGCAAGCTAATGTAGAAAACAAGACAAAACTATCAGTACAGGACATCCAACAGAGAAGATATATAGACACAAACACGACTACAGGATTGGACAGGAAGGAAAAACACGAACATACAAACAGAAGGCACTTTAATGGCAGTGTCAACATTGATCAACAGGGACGATGCGCAAAACAAAACAGCCCACAATGAAGAGTATTTGTTTAAGTTTAAAATGTTCACCCTCGGGTCAGTAGCCTCTCATGAAATTGCGAGGATTTATTTACTGAGGTGTGCGGGAATAGCAAGTCTTAAAACAGCCCACAATGAAGAGCATTTGTGTAAGTTTAGATTTTTCACCCTCTGGTCAGTATTCTCTTATGAAATAGTGAGGAGTGACTGAATTGCAAGTCTTAAGCACGATAGAGACAACATCTTCATGGAAATGCTGATGAAACTGTGAAAACGATGAAAATAATGATCAAAACCACCTTAATAGATAAAAAAAACGATTTGAGTTATCTACTTCACTACTTTAGATATATCAGTAAATAGAAGTTCGACGCCTTAGGAGAAATAAATGATCATAAAAACCCCACCCAGACAAATGTTACGTATACTCAAAATGTTTACATAAAAAAGACAATCAGACAGACCCATATGAAAATAAAATTAGACATAGATTACTGAAACATTAGACAGTTGAGCAAATATGTAAGTATACGAGCTACGCCATGCAAAATAGAACTACAGAAGAGAAAACAGAGACGAGTGGCCAGGAAATACCCTTAACCCCTTGAGACCCAGAGCGTAATTTCCATTGTAATTTGGGTACCATTAGACGATTTTTAGTACATATAAGCAATATTTTATAGATATGACCTATTTAGTATCCTTGTCCACTAGTTAATTTGGTATATTTCGTTACTTTTCGTAATTTTATGGCTCGACAACAGACAATTTTTTATAGCAAAGGAAAGATCTGGGCGTGAAGGGGTTAACCATAACAAGAGGAAGAGAGGAACCTCGTTTAACCCCACCAGGAGACGGATCACCCTCATCTTCGTCAGCAGCAGCACCGCGATTCTTCCTCAGGATTCTTCTACTGCTTCCTGTAGGTTTTCCCGAGGAGGGCGAAGAAGGCCAGGACCCGGTAACCCAACATCAGGGCCACCAGACACGCCACGTTGCCCGTCACTGAGCCGCCCTCGTAGTGAAGGAAGGAGAGCACCGCGCTGCCGTCCGGGTAACAGGTGGCGTTGGAGGTGCAGGTAATGCTCGTCACCTCCGTCCACTGGTTGAGCAGCAGCGCCTCGTTCCCGTAGCTGAACCACGACAGGTACTTCAGCCACGTCAGGTACGCGGGTGTTGACCTGCAGGTAGAGGGAGGGTGGGTTTTGTTTAGGCTGTATTGAGTTTTGTGAAGTACGGTTATTTTACGTAAGTAGGCCTATGGTTCCTTTCCTCTTTTTGTGTGTCGTCTGCATTTGTCTGTCTGTCTGTCAGTAAGTCTATATTTATTATGTCGTCTGTCTGTCTGTCAGTAAGTCTATATTTATTATGTCGTCTGTCTGTCTGTCTGTCTGTCTGTCTGTCTCTCTTAGATAAAAAGTTGTCTTCACCTACCACGTAATTTAAGTAATCACCACCACCACCACCACCATCACTACCCCCACCACCACCACCCCCACCACCACCACCCCCACCACCACCACCACCACCACCACCACTTACATAACGGAGAAGTCAATGCCAGTTTCATTTCTTGCCTTTATATAAACTTTCCTTCTGACGAAAAAAAAGAGTAAAAAGTGCACCCTTGTCATCACTATCAGCATCATTCACCCCAAATTAGCGTATCTCTTTTCAGCCACTGCAATAAGAGGAGACAGCCCCTGCAATTTCTCCCCAGCATCCAGCCTTGACTCACTCACGCCACCCTCACCACCGCCATTCTCTCGACCTTCCCGCCGCTCCCCCTTCCCCCCCCCTTTCCACAGTTGTATAAGCAGAGGAGGAGCAAGAAGAAGAAGAGGAGGAGGAGAAGCCTTACGTATCACCCAAAAATACAAAAAAAGTAAACAAATAAAAAGAAGGCGACGTCAGAATCTAAAAAGTTAACCCCTTGATACCCAGAGCGTAATTTTCATTGTAATTTGGGTACCATAAGACGATTTTAATGAATATAAGCAATGTTTTGATAGATATGACCTGTTTAGTATCCTTGTCGACTAGCTAATTTGGTATATTCAGTTACTTTTTGTAGTTTTATGGCTCGACAACATACAATTTGATATAGCAAAGGAAAGATCTGGGCGTGAAGGGGTTAACATCCAACGAATATAAAAATGAAAAAAATGTAAACTGTATGTCAGCAGCATAAAAACCACGTGACATGAAAGAGCACTAACGCAAGCATTCCATAGTTACAAAACTTTTATTACTGTGAGCCATAGACCACTATATCTCTTTACAGTTACAGTTTACAGGTTTACAGTGGTCTATGTGTGAGCCTTGCATGAACGGCGGTGAATCAAATTTTATTATCACAAGGTTAACTGAAACGGAAGTCCAGGTATATAATTATAAGACCCGTATTGGGCTCATTAAATATACCGTGGGTGGGATGCCTCATTAACGACTAAACAGGTTCTCTCTCTCTCTCTCTCTCTCTCTCTCTCTCTCTCTCTCTCTCTCTCTCTCTTCAATTTTTTTCTCTTAATTTATCTCAATTTATCTCAATTTCTCTCTCTCTCTCTCTCTCTCTCTCTCTCTCTCTCTCTCTCTCTCTCTCTCTCTCTCTCTCTCTCTCTCTCTCTCTCTGAATAAAACCAGCACTCATCACCGATAAAGCCTTATTTATTTATACTTACGCTACATAAGATCGTTTCTCTCTCCACTAATTGCCGTGGTATCAGACTGGCGTGGAACGAGAACCTGAATCTGCCTCGAGGCTTCTTCTCTCGGTAGTTGTACGCATACCACTCAACAAGAACTTGACTGGCAGCATCCACGTCCCTTCCCTCTCTTGCGCTCCTCCCTCACCCTACCACCTGCCACTACACACTACACAGGGTCCTCGCCTCTACACCCTATGTATGGGACTCGCCTGTTCTCACGCCCCTTCCCTCTCTTGTACTCTTCCCTCACCCTACCACCTGCCACTACACACTACACAGGGTCCTCGCCTCTACACCCTATGTATGGGACTCGCCTGTTCTCACGCCCCTTCCCTCTCTTGTACTCTTCCCTCACCCTACCACCTGCCACTACACACTACACAGGGTCCTCGCCTCTACACCCTATGTATTGTGACTGGCCTGTTCTCACGACCTGGTATACCAGTGGTTGAGTGTTAAAAAGAAGCAGCAGATAATATTACCATTTCTATTTGTCACATTGAAGGGCGAGTTAGCGATGAGAGGATGAATACGCACGTTCATGAACTACCACTGACAGAACCGTAACATGTCACAGTACACAGCTGTATCAGAGTGTGTGTGTGTGTGTGTGTGTGTGTGTGTGTGTGTGTGTGTGTGTGTGTGTGTGTGTGTGTGTGTGTGTGTGTTGGGGGGGTGAGTTTTGTTTTGTTATGATGATGCAGAAGAGAAGGAATTGTATGGTTTTCTCTGTTGACTGTTTTGTAATGGTTGTTACATATACTCTGTCTGTCCCTGTCTGTGTATAATAGTAACACACACACACACACACACACACACACACACACACACACACACACACACACACACACACACACACACACACACACACACACACACACACACACACACACACACACACACACACACTCTCTCTCTCTCTCTCTCTCTCTCTCTCTC
>JACEEZ010000684.1:162500-177500 GCA_016584305.1 Chionoecetes opilio | reverse complement strand
TTAAAAAATGTCACAGGAAGAAATGGCACATGAAAAAATGTCATAGGAAAAAATGTCACAGGAAAAAATGTCGCATGAAAAAATGTCACATGAAAAAATGTCACATGAAAAAATGTCACAGGAAGAAATGGCACATGAAAAAATGTCACAGGAAGAAATGTCACATGAAAAAATGTCACAGGAAGAAATGGCACATGAAAAAATGTCATAGGAAAAAATGTCACATTAAAAAATGTCGCATGAAAAAATGTCACATTAAAAAATGTCACATTAAAAAATGTCACATGAAAAAATGTCACATGAAAAAATGTCACATTAAAAAATGTCACAAAGTTAGAATCATGCTAAAATGATACGTAAAGTAATGACATCTTATAGCGTCGATTACTAGTCTAGGTTAGGTTAGGTTAAGTTAGGTAAATGTATATAATACTTTAAATATTTGAATAAATTCTTAATTGGTGCCATTTATATCTTGCCTGAAGAATATGCAATTTTTTCCTGTGCCATTTTTTCCTGTGCCATTATTTTCTTTGCCATTATTTTCTGTGCCATTTTTTTCTGTGCCATTATTTTCTGTGCCATTAATTCCTGTGTCATTGATTCCTGCGCCATTTCCGCTTGTGCCATTTTTTCATGTGCCATTATTTTCTGTGCCATTATTTCCTGTACCATTAATTCCTGTGTCATTGATTCCTGCGCCATTATTTTCTGTGCCATTATTTTCTGTGGCATTAATTCCTGTGTCATTGATTCCTGCGCCATTATTTTCTGCCATTAATTCCTGTGTCATTGATTCCTGCGTCATTTCCTCTTGTGCCATTATTTCCTGTGTCATTAATTCCTGTGTCATTGATTCCTGCGCCATATTTTCGTGCCATTATCCTGTGCATTATTCCTGTGTCATTATTTCCTGTGCCATTAATTCCTGTGTCATTGATTCCTGCGTCATTTCCTCTTGTGCCATTATTTCCTGTGTCATTAATTCCTGTGTCATTTGCTCCTGTGCCATTATTTTCTGTGCCATTAATTCCTGTGTCATTGATTCCTGCGCCATTATTTTATGTGCCATTAATTCCTGTGCCATTGATTCCTGCGCCATTCCCTCTTGTGCCATTATTTCCTGTGCATATTCTGCATTATTCTCTGTGCATTATTTGTGCCATTAATTCCTGTGCCATGATTCTGCGCCATTCCCTCTTGTGCCATTATTTCCTGTGCATTAATTCCTGTGCCATTTGATTTCCTGCGCCATTCCCTCTTGTGCCATTATTTCCTGTGCCATTAATTCCTGTGCCATTGATTCCTGCGCCATTTTTGTGCATTATTTCTGTGTCCATTAATTCCTCTGTGCCATTGATTCCTGCGCCATTCCATTTTTGCATTAATCCTGTGCCTTGATTCTGCGCCATCCTTGTCCATATTTCCTGTGCCATTAATTCCTGTGCCATTGATTCCTGCGCCATTCCCTCTTGTGCCATTATTTCCTGTGCCATTAATTCCTGTGCCATTGATTCCTGCGCCATTCCCTCTTGTGCCATTATTTCCTGTGCCATTAATTCCTGTGTCATTGATTCCTGCGCCATTATTTTATGTGCCATTAATTCCTGTGCCATTGATTCCTGCGCCATTATTTCCTGTGCCATTAATTCCTGTGCCATTGATTCCTGCGCCATTCCCTCTTGTGCCATTATTTCCTGTGCCATTAATTCCTGTGCCATTAATTCCTGTGCCATTGATTCCTGCGCCATTCCCTCTTGTGCCATTATTTCCTGTGCCATTAATTCCTGTGCCATTGATTCCTGCGCCATTCCCTCTTGTGCCATTATTTCCTGTGTCATTAATTCCTGTGCATGCCATTTGTTCTTGTGCCATTTTTTCCTACCTTCGAGTCGACTCACCCGTTATTGAGGAAGAAGCCGCCGAAGAGCATGAGCGGGATGATGAGCGGCGAGGCGATGGCCAGGGCGATGCTCAGGTTCCTCGCCAGACACGAGATCATGTAACCTGGGGGGCAGGAGGGGGAGGGGAAGAGGAGTCGGGTAAGTTTAGAGAGTGAAGTTTTTTTCTCACTCTATCAACCTACATAGATGATGATGCTTGATGCTCTGAAGTACATTACAAAAGGCGATGTTAAGTGAAGTAGGTTTAGTATATGATTATGTTGATGACACTTGTCCTTATTGAGATCCAGACATGTATATTAGAGGAGGAGGAGGAGGAGGAGGAGGAGGAGGAGGAGGAGGAGGAGGAGGAGGAGGAGGAGAGGAGGAGGAGGAGGAGGAGGAGGAGGAGGAATACAAAGGAAGAACAGACAGCAACAGCCCTACTGGGGTATTATACTTTGCAACGAGGTCATCATATTTACGGTTCGTTTCATCATGTTTACGTTTGCCTCCTCCACTAAATTCGCCATGATGCAAAATCTACATGCTGATGAATTTATAAAAAGCTTGGAGGTGTACTGGACTCCACAATCCTCACATTCTCTCATTGTGGAAGGCATGGTGCAAAGATCGATTCGGATTCAAAAGATTCATCAAAAATTCAGAGAGTGCTTTCGAGATGCAGTAAAGTTGTGACCATTGTGTGAGGAGGAGGAGGAGGAGGAGGAGGAGGAGGAGGAGGAGGAGGAGGAGGAGGAGGAGGAGGAGGAGGAGGAGGAGGAGGAGGAGGAGGAGGAGGAGGAGGAGGAGAGGTAGGATGAAGAGGAGGAAGAGGAAGAGGAGGAGAAGTGGGGGTAGAAGTAGTAGTAGTAATAGTGAAAGTAGTAGTGGCAGCAGCAGTAGTTGTACGTAGTTGTAGCAGAAGCAACATTTAATAGTATAAGGAGTAGTAGTGGTATTAGTAGTATTAGTATTAGTATAGTAGTAGTAGTAGTAGTAGTAGTAGTAGTAGTAGTAGTAGTAGTAGTAGTAGTAGTAGTAGTAGTAGTAGTACGAGTAGAAGAAGAAGAAGAAGAAGAAGAAGAGAAGTAGTAATAGTAGTAGTTGGAGCAGGAGACAGGAAAGAACTTAAGGGAGAAAAAATTGAAGTGAAAGAAGGAAGATTACATAGGGGAAATCAGATAGCAGGAGACGTTCTAGTTGAAAACGAGGGTATCTGCCGAACGGTTTATGGAACTGTCACCAATGGGAATTCTCGCCGAAACAACAAACTAGAACTCTCGTCGACGTGATTTTTTTTTAATTAAATATTTTTTTTTTTTTTTTAACCTAACCTGGACAATGGCACCTAATCTAACCTAACTGATCAAGCTAACGATAGCATTTCATCCCTGAATGCAGAAACACGGGTAACACTTGATTAAATGTATATATTGGGTCCTGTAATATCAAGAATTGGAACACTCGACGACGGCGGCGAGAGTTCCGATCGGCGACAGTTCCAGATACCTACCGAACAACGTGCTAGTAAACTACATGTATGAGAACAGGATAGAATAGAACAAAACTCCTCCCCACACACTCCTCCATACGACAGGAGGATAAGGAGTAATACAGATAAAGGAACAATAATATAAAACAGCCCCAAAGGACACGTACCGAAGGACACGGCGCAGTTGGCCACAAGAATCACGACGGCAGCGCAGACGAAGAAGTCGACCACGTCATCAGTAAAGCCGACCATGTAGTAGACGATGGAGACGAAGGCGAAGGGATAGATGATGTGAAAGGGCACCTCGGACACCATCTTGGAGAGGAAGTACACGTCGGTCCGGTACATGCCGTTGAAATGCTCACGTAGGAACAGAGGCAACTGGGCGCAGAAGGTCTGGAGGAAATAAAAGGTGGTGAGATTGATGACTGAATGATGGGCTTGCTGACTGACTGACTGATTGGCTTGACTGTTTGACTGATGGAGTGATTGATTGGCCGCTTAATGAGTGCGTAAGCTGAATTACTTAATTGGTGAATGAGTGATTGATTGGTTTAATGCCTAAAAGGTGAATGTGCCAGAGGTGAATGAGTGAATTAAGGACTTTGTAGTGAACCAAGAGTAAATGATGAGTGAGGGAGTGAAGGAATGAGTGAAGGAATGAGTGAATTGACTGACCACATGACTAAATGAGTAAGGAAATGAGTGAGTAATAAACTACAAGACTAACTACGGGCATGAGTGAGTTACTGGTGAACGACTCAGTGAGTAACCACCCATACAGCGAATGAATAGAAGTTTTTAAGTGGATCAAGGGATACAATATAGGCGATGTAGGAAAAGTTCTTAAGGTTAGTAAGCAGGGTAGAACGAGAAGTAACGGAGTCAAGCTGGAAAAACGTAGATTTAAAAAGGAAATAGGGAGAAACTGGTTCACAAATAGGGTGGTGAATGATTGGAATGGACTCAGTCGTCAGGTGGTTAGTGCAGTCTATTGGGGTCTTTAAAAGGAGTCTGGATAAATTCATGGATGGGGAAGAGGTGGATATAGGTAGAGTTAGATAACAGGAACTACCTCGTGTAGGTCTCACGGCCTCTTGTAGCTTCCTTACTTTCTTATGTTCTTATGTGTTCTTATGAATAGGTGCACTCTCAGAAATGGGGGGTACATTAAGGGTAGAATTGTTACATCGCACCATCACTACCCTTTTTAAACCCTATGTCCAGGCTGGAGGGTAGATGCTGCCGATTATACCCTTCATCTACCCTTTATCTACCCTTTTAAGACGAGAGGGTTGGAAAAGGGTAATTTGCGTCGATCCGAAAGGGTATATTTGTAAGGGTAGAAAAAGGGTAGCAGTATTTCATCATTACAAACACCCTTTTTCTACCCTTTTCCTACCCTTTTTTTCTAAGAGTGTGATAACAGGTAAGTGAATGGGTCTACACTTGGCGGACAGAGTAATTGCAGTGTGTAGTACCATGGACGACGCAGGTAATAACAGGTTCAACACACTAACATGATAATCAGCTGTAACTTTTTTCTGACTTAGTACCTCACAAATTCACTATTTACGTATATCATTTTCTCAGAAGCGCTCTTGTTTAACTCACACTCAGCGCTCCTCCTCGCCGCTGGACATGACGCCAACACGTAACTAACGGATCACCAGACTACTGAGCTGTTCACTCACAAAAACTAAGTAATCTATCGCTCCACTAAATAGCAATGGTAAAAGAAATTGCTATCTACATATACGTGCTACCTAAGTGCTCAATAAACTAGAGCCGTGTTTTTGTCGTCCAAGCATCGTCTTGGTACGAAGACCGTTTTTTCTCGCAATTGAAAACGGATTGGTTTCTGCGACAAAAACAACAAGCTTGGTAGGGGCCGAAATAATAATCAGTCCAAAACATTGCAAAAAATATCACAAAGCAGTATAACACATTTCAGCAAGTGTTATTGGAGTGGTCTTCGTAATCCAAGACGGTGCTTGGACCACAAAAACACGGCTTTGTGTATCAACTCACATATCAACTTTACTACGATGCTTTACAAACTTCATTGACACGAGCTGGTTTAACCTAACTTAACTTCATGCTACCTCTCATTAACTAACCTAAACTTACTAACATTACGTAACGTCAACTAATCTAAACTTGCATAACAACAATTTCAATGATCCCAGTATAAAAAGTCCTTCTTGGTGACGTGAGGTACTTCTCGATAACTCACATTGATCACTCCGAAGACATTCTGGAAGGTCATGTTGGTGAGGAGGAGGAAGAGCGCGCCGTTGATGTTGGTGACGCCCTCCTGAGTGAGTTTCTGCCTGAAGTAGATGATGCCGATGATCAACGCGATGGCCTGAGGGAGGTAAGGGATGGTGGTAGTGGAAGTATTAGGGTAACCATGAGGACCTTCGCTATATAGATCAGTAGAGCAGTGTATTTCTTAAGCAAATTTTATTGGGCGACATTCTTTGGATATCGAGAAAGGTAGTAGGTATATATATCTGTTAAAATATAGTTTTTTGAGATACTTCATCTTCCCTCTTTTGTATGTTGTGTATAAATAAAGATCCTATGCAGTAATATGAATGCACTTCTGGATCTAACACACACAGATATGATGAACAATTGTATCCAGGAAGGATTTTATGAACAAATATCTTGTCGCCCAGTAGCTTAAAATTGTTCTTACTGGGGCGACAGTTTTTCATCACTGGGAGACAGTTTCGGTCGCCAGTTGTGATGTTAAAAAATGCACTGTTGTAGAGGGTAATATCTACTTTCTGAATATGAGGGAAGGTATAAGGGTAACCATGAGACCTTCGTTGTTTAGATCAGTAGAGGGTAATATATATCTTTCTGAATATAAGGGAAGGTATAAGGGTAACCATGAGACCTTCGTTGTTTAGATCAGTAGAGGGTAATATCTATCTTTCTGAATATGAGGGAAGGTATAAGGGTAACCAGAGACCTTCGTTGTTTAGATCAGTAGAGAGTAATATCTATCTTTCTGAATATGAGGGAAGGTATAAGGGTAACCATGAGACCTTCGTTGTTTAGATCAGTAGAGGGTAATATTTAACTTTCTGAATATGAGGGAAGGTATAAGGGTAACCAGAGACCTTCGTTGTTTAGATCAGTAGAGGGTAATATTTAACTTTCTGAATATGATGGAAGGTATAAGGGTAACCATGAGACCTTCGTTGTTTAGATCAGTAGAGGGTAATATTAACTTTCTGAATATAGGGAAGGTATAAGGGTAACCAGAGACCTTCGTTGTTTAGATCAGTAGAGGGTAATATTATTTTCTGATATAGGGAAGGTATAAGGGTAACCATGAGACCTTCGTTGTTTAGATCAAGTAAAAGGTAATATTATTTTCTGAATATAAGGGAAGGTATAAGGGTAACCATGAGACCTTCGTTGTTTAGATCAGTAGAGGGTAATATATATCTTTCTGAATATAAGGGAAGGTATAAGGGTAACCATGAGACCTTCGTTTAGATCAGAGGAGGGTAATATATATCTTTTTTGAGTATGAGGATAGATATAGGTCCGTCCGTCTACAGGGGAATATGGTCGTTTATCGTACACTTGTGATACATGCAGTACGTGAGTGGGTTAACAATGAGAGGGTTGGGTAAAGGGTAGAGTGGGGAGCAAATAACTCATCAGGGGAGATGGAAATTCAATTATTCATGTGTTTTAATTAGTTTTTCATTGCACTTTTGATGAGTTTATGTAGATTAAGTAAGGGATAAGCAGCGCCACCCGAGGCCAGACAACTTTGCCTATATAACTGAAGTGTATATAAGTAATTGAACAATGCCAAACCCCGGACGAATGCTAAGATAATAATTGAAAATAGTGATAACAATAGCAATCAGTCTCATTTTTTTGCTCTAGTACTTAAGTTTGGGGAGGCGGTAGCGAAGCGGTTAGAGTCTCCAACTGGGGTTCTGGGTGACCCGAGTTCGATCCCCGAAGTAACCCAAAACCTGTCTGCACCGTCGAGTGGCCTAGGAACACCCACATGCCCTGCCTATCAACTCAAAAAAAAAAAAAAAAAAAAAAAAAAAAAAAAAAAAAAAAAAAAAAAAAAAAAAAAAAAAAAAGTTTACTCCTTGGCTTGTTCTTGTTGCCTCCGGGCGAGAATAAAATGATTATTACTATTATTATTATTATTATTGGTTTTCTTATAATTTCTATCATATGAATTTTATCTACTGCAACTAAAGAACAGTAAAGACAGGAAGCAAGACAGGATAAATAATGCAGTAGGTATTAATGAAGAGAGATAAAATAAGAACGAATGAAAAAATAGAAGACACAAAAGATGAAAATATACTAGAGAAAAGAATCTAGGTAGCAAAGATAGCACTTACTCGAGCAGAATTAGAGAAAGGAAAAATAAAAATAAAGAAAAGACGATAATAAACGAAGATAAACAAAGACGAATTACAAGACAAATAAAAGAGCAACAGATATAACACACTTAAACCAGGCAGGAAGGAGAGAAAGAGAGAGAGAGAGAGAGAGAGAGAGAGAGAGAGAGAGAGAGAGAGAGAGAGAGAGAGAGAGAAGACGAGAGAGAGAGAGGAAGAGAAGAGAGAGAGAAGATAGACAGAAGAAGAGAAGAAGAGACAGAGAGATAGACAGACAGACAGAGAGATAGAGACAGGCAGATAGACAGACAGACAGAGAGATAGACAGACAGACAGAGAGATAGACAGACAGACAGAGAGATACAGACAGACAGACAGAGAGCTAGACAGACAGACAGAGAGATATAGACAGACAGACAGAGAGATAGAGACTGAAGGATCACTTACCATCACTTGAAGGAAGCGCACTTTGATAAGCATGGGTTCACGGATCACCTCCAGCCATGACCGCCAAAGCACATTGCGAAACTGACTCCACCAGGAGGCTTTGTAGGGCGACTTCCTCACCTGCACGTCCATGTGGCTGTCGTAGCGATCTTGCTGTTGCCAGGAAGAAGACGGATAGAACATAAGAACATAAGACAATAAGGAAGCTACAAGAGGTTGGGAGACCTACACGTGGTAGTTCCTGTTACTTAACACTACTATACATCCACCTTTCATCCCCATCCATGAAATGATCTAGCCTCCTTTTAACCCCTTGAGACCCAGAACGTAATTTCCATTGTAATTTGAGTGCCATCAGACGATTTTCAGTGACTATAAGCAATGTTTTATAGATATGACCTGTTTAGTATCCTTGACGAGTAACTAATTTGGTATATTCAGTTACTTTTCTTCATTTTATGGCTCGACAACATACAATTTTGTATAGCAAAGGAAAGATCTGGGCGTGAAGGGGTTAAGACTCTCTATTGACTCCGCACAAACTACCTGATGACTGAGTCCATGCCAATCCTTTACCACCCTATTAATTTTGTGAACTAGTTTCTCCCTATTTTTCATTTTCATCTATTTTCATCTATTTCATCACTATTCATTTCCCGTAGGCGGAAAGGTGATGCAGGAGTGACAGGTGGGTGGACTAGGCAGGTTTTTGATGTCCCTTATTGCTTTATTATGATTGATTTTGGGGCATGTTGTTCCCTAATTTTTGTTCTTGCCCAGCACCCTATGATGTGCAGGCAGGAGAGGGCAGGTGGGTGGACTAGGCAGGTTTTTGATGTCCCTTACTGTATTGTGACTGGCATTTAGGGGGCTATTTGTTCCCACTCCCAACGCCTTTTTCCCCCTTGCCTAGTCCCCTATGATACGATAAAGAAAAATTATACTGTGATATAGAAAGTTGACCCAGTAATTGGAGTTGCAGTTGATCTATAATAAAAAGTAGCTTCCTTATTTTCTTATTTTCTTATGTTATGTTCTTATGATGGAGAACTGGGTAATGGATATAATTTACAGGATGATGAAAGATAATAGCGTAGGTATGATTTTTATGTGAGTAGATGATTGTGTGTGAAGGGGGAGAGAGAGAGAGAGAGAGAGAGAGATGAGAGAGAGAGAGAGAGAGAGAGAGAGAGAGAGAGAGAGAAAGAGAGAGAGAGAGAGAGAAGAGAGAGAGAGAGGAGGATGTGAACCAAGTAAAGGAATGCTGTGGTAGGGTTAATTAAAGTGGTGGAGGGTGGGAAGGGGAGGCAGTGAGGTGGGGAGGGAGGGGGAGGCAGTGGAGGTGGGGTGGGAGGGGGAGGCAGTGGAGGTGGGGGAGGGAGGGGGAGGCAGTGGAGGTGGGGGAGGGAGGGGGAGGCAGTGGAGGTGGGGAGGGAGGGGGAGGCAGTGGAGGTGGGGAGGGAGGGGGGAGGCAGTGGAGGTGGGGAGGGAGGGGGAGGCAGTGGAGGTGGGGAGGGAGGGGGAGGGCAGTGGAGGTGGGGGGGGGAGGGGGAGGCAGTGGAGGTGGGGAGGGAGGGGGAGGCAGTGGGGGTGGGGAGGGAGGGGGAGGCAGTGGAGGTGGGGCAGGGAGGGGGAGGCAGTGGAGGTGGGGGAGGGGAGGGAGGGGGGAGGGCAGTGGAGGTGGAGGTGGGGAGGGAGGGGGAGGCAGTGGAGGTGGAGGAGGGGGGGGGGGAGGCAGTGGAGGTGGGGGAGGGAGGGAGGGGGAGGCAGTGGAGGTGGGGGGGGGAGGGGGGGGGGAGGCAGGTGGAGGTGGGGGAGGGAGGGGGAGGCAGTGGAAGGTGGGGGAGGGAGGGGGAGGCAGTGGAGGTGGGGGAGGGAGGGGAGGCAGTGAGGTGGGGGAGGGAGGGGGAGGCGTGGAGGGGGGGAGGGAGTGGGAGGCAGTGGAGACGTGGAGGAGGGGGAGGGAGGGAGGCAGACAATGGAGTGAGGGGGAGGGAGGGGGAGCGTAACAGAGGTAGGTGGGGGAGGGATGCGAGGGGGAGCAGTGCGAGTTGAGAGGCGTGAGGGCGAAAGGCAGTGGAGAGTTGGGTGGAGGGAGGGGAGGCAGTGGAGGTGGGGAAGGAGGGAGTTGCAGTGGACGGTGGGGGAAGGGAGGGGAGTCCAGTTAGTGGTGGGAGGGAGGGGGAGAGCAGTGGAAGGAGGGGGATGGGAGGGGGAGGCAGTGGAGGTGGAGGTGGGAGGAAGGGGCTAGGCAGATGGAGGTGGGGGCATTTTACCGTGAAATTTTGTGGGGAGGCAGGTGACTGTTGGAGTGTGGGGAGGTTAGGGGAAGCATCAGTGGATGGTAGGGGAGAGGAGGAGGGAGGGGTGGAAGGCAGGTTTTGAGTTTGGAGATGATGTGGGGAGGCAGTGGATGGTGGGGGAGAGAGGGGGAGGCAGGGGAGGGGGGGAGGGAGGGGAAGGCAGTGGAGCGTGGTGGGGAGGGTGGATGCAGTGGTAGGTTGGGGGAGAAGTTCTGGAGGCAGTGGAAGAGAGGTGAGGAAAGGGAGGACGCAGTGGGTTGGTGTATGGCTCCGATGGAGGTGGGAAAGTAAAAAGTATTGTGAAAGATATGTGGTGATGTGAGTAAGCATTGGATGGGGGAGATCGATTAGGGAAGCGAAAGTAGAGAGGAATGTAGAGAGGTGAGAAGAGAGAGAAGGAAGGGCAGTGGCGTAGCAAAGGGTGAGGTGGCATAAGGTGGGGTCTGGTTAATAATTGGAGAATCGCCCCCGGGGAGCCCATAGAGGAGGGGGGGCAACAAATGGATCCGCAATCAAGCAAAACTCCTGGGACCTGCTGCAGAGAGCTTGGCTTAGAAGCTCTTGGTGTGTGGTTAATTTGATCTGTAGGGCTTTTGAATCCCCCGCCCAATAGCGTTCCTTAAATTCGGATACATTTGTTTAAAAGGGATTTAAAACCTGGGCTTGTGTTTAGTACTCAGAATTTGTCATACAATATACCATTTAATGTTCATTTCCAAAGATTTTCGCGAATCCCCCAAGTGGTGCCTCCCTTCCTCCCCCAGCCCCCCCCAAACAACGTTGCACCCTTTAGGAGGGCCCCCTCCAGGAAGTAAGCACACCCGGGCACCTAAATGCTAGGCCTACGCGCCCGCAGGGCGAAGTAGCAGCTGAGGGAAGGAAAGTTGAAAGTGGGATGAAAATATGAACGTGAACTACGCTACTTACCCCTCTTATTAATGGCGCTTAGTCCAAGGCTCGAACCCCCGAACATCAGATCTAGGCAACCTGACCCCCTACCACTGCGCCACCCAGACCCAGGCCAAGAGATGGAAGGGAGTGGCTGGGAGTGTGTGTCACTGTGTGTGTCAGGAGCAGTCGTGAAGGGAGTGGCTGGGAGTGTGTGTCAGAGCAGTCGTGAAGGGAGTGGCTGGGAGTGTGTGTCAGCAGCAGTCGTGATGGGAGTGGCTGGGAGTGTGTGTCAGCAGCAGTCGTGAAGGGAGTGGCTGGGAGTGTGTGTCAGTAGCAGTCGTGAAGGGAGTGGCTGGGAGTGTGTGTCAGCAGCAGTCGTGAAGGGAGTGGCTGGGAGTGTGTGTCAGGAGCAGTCGTGAAGGGAGTGGCTGGGAGTGTGTGTCAGCAGCAGTCGTGAAGGGAGTGGCTGGGAGTGTGTGTCAGCAGCAGTCGTGAAGGGAGTGGCTGGGAGTGTGTGTCAGGAGCAGTCGTGAAGGGAGTGGCTGGGAGTGTGTGTCAGCAGCAGTCGTGAAGGGAGTGGCTGGAAGTGTGTGTCAGTCAGCAGTCGTGAAGGGAGTGGCTGGGAGTGTGTGTCAGAGCAGTCGTGAAGGGAGTGGCTGGGAGTGTGTGTCAGCAGCAGTCGTGAAGGGAGTGGCTGGGAGTGTGTGTCAGCAGCAGTCGTGAAGGGAGTGGCTGGGAGTGTGTGTCAGCAGCAGTCGTGAAGGGAGTGGCTGGGAGTGTGTGTCAGAGCAGTCGTGAAGGGAGTGGCTGGGAGTGTGTGTCAGCAGCAGTCGTGAAGGGAGTGGCTGGGAGTGTGTGTCAGTAGCAGTCGTGAAGGGAGTGGCTGGGAGTGTGTGTCAGTAGCAGTCGTGAAGGGAGTGGCTGGGAGTGTGGTGTCAGAGCAGTCGTGAAGGGAGTGGTTGGGAGTGTGTGTCAGCAGCAGTCGTGAAGGGAGTGGCTGGGAGTGTGTGTCAGTAGCAGTCGTGAAGGGAGTGGCTGGGAGTGTGTGTCAGAGCAGTCGTGAAGGGAATGGCTGGGAGTGTGTGTCAGCAGCAGTCGTGAAGGGAGTGGTGGGAGTGTGTGTCAGTAGCAGTCTGAAGGGAGTGGCTGGGAGTGTGTGTCAGGAGCAGTCGTGAAGGGAGTGGCTGGGAGTGTGTGTCAGTAGCAGTCGTGAAGGGAGTGGCTGGGAGTGTGTGTCAGAGCAGTCGTGAAGGGAGTGGCTGGGAGTGTGTGTCAGGAGCAGTCGTGAAGGGAGTGGCTGGGAGTGTGTGTCAGCAGCAGTCGTGAAGGGAGTGGCTGGGAGTGTGTGTCAGCAGCAGTCGTGAAGGGAGTGGCTGGGAGTGTTGTCAGGCAGCAGTCGTGAAGGGAGTGGCTGGGAGTGTGTGTCAGCAGCAGTCGTGAAGGGAGTGGCTGGGAGTGTGTGTCAGCAGCAGTCGTGAAGGGAGTGGCTGGGAGTGTGTGTCAGCAGCAGTCGTGAAGGGAGTGGCTGGGAGTGTGTGTCAGTAGCAGTCATGAAGGGAGTGGCTGGGAGTGTGTGTCAGGAGCAGTCGTGAAGGGAGTGGCTGGGAGTGTGTGTCAGTAGCAGTCGTGAAGGGAGTGGCTGGGAGTGTGTGTCAGTAGCAGTCGTGAAGGGAGTGGCTGGGAGTGTGTGTCAGTAGCAGTCGTGAAGGGAGTGGCTGGGAGTGTGTGTCAGCAGCAGTCGTGAAGGGAGTGGCTGGGAGTGTGTGTCAGTAGGAGTCGTAACAGTCTTATGAGTATGATGTGTTGTCAAAATCTCTTAAATAAGCTTAACGACAAGATGACTGAGCAGATGAATCCTTGACTTTGTGGCTTTTGTAACACACACACACACACACACACACACACACACACACACACCACACACAGACAGACAGGTAGACAGACAGACAGATACACACACACACACAGACAGACACACACAGACAGACAGACAGACAGACAGACAAGCAGACAGACAGACAGATACACACACACACACGCACAGACAGACAGACAGACAGACAAGCAGACACAGACAGATACACACACACACGCACAGACAGACAGACAGACAGACAGACAGACAGACAGACAGACAGACACACACACACACACACACACACACACACATCAAAGAAAAAACCTCACCTCTGTCTCAGTCGAGTTTTCCTTGACGGCCCTTTCAACACTTCTCCTTCCTCGGATTTGGTGAACTCGTCGCAGATCATCCCGATGGCTTTCCTGCAGTTGTCCTCCTTGCCGGGCTGCACGGCGAGGGTGGAGATGAAGAAGTCGGCAGGGTTGTAATTCGGGGGGCACGGCATGTTGATTCTGCGACAGGGGGAGGAAGGCAAGGTAATACGAAGGGAATAATAACATAAGAACATAAGGAAGCTACAAGAGGCCGCGAGACTTACACATGGTAGTTCCTGTTACTTAACACTACCTACATCCACCTTTCATCCCCATCCATGAATTTATCCAGCCTCCTTTTAAAGACCCCCATTGATTCCGCACTAACTACCTGATATATATAATAGGGAATACACGTGCAAGAATAGGGAGAAGAGAATAATAAAAGCGAGGTAATGATATGCAGGTAATAAGAATGTGCTTTTGGCATGTGTGTGTGTGTGTGTGTGTGTGTGTGTGTGTGTGTGTGTGTGTGTGTGTGTGTGGTGTGTGTGTGTGTGTGTGTGTGTGTGTGGTGTGTGTGTGTGTGTGTGTGTGTGTGTGTGTGTGTGTGGTGTGTGTGTGTGTGTGTGTGTGTGTGTGTGTGTGTGTGTGTGTGTGTGTGTGTTTTAGGGTTGGAAGAAGGCATGAATGGCCAGGGTGATGACAGCAGCACGCAAATATAACCTTTCTGACACACCGGCATTGGGAACACCGACCGCCGATAAGAAAAAAAGGCAGACTACAAAAACATAATCAAGGCGATCAGACGAGACATTAAAGTCGCATTATTGATATATGGAGGATACGGAAGCCCCTATAACAATGATTGACAACAAAAAAACAACAGGTATGAATATTGACAACACACACACACACACACACACACACACACACACACACACATACACACACACAACGCACACACACAACACACATGCATACATACATACACACACACAACACATACACACACACACAACACATACACATACACACACACACACACAGAACAGACACAGACACGACAACGACAGACAGACAGACGACAGACAGACAGACAGACAGACAGACAGACAGACAGACAGACAGACAGACACACACACACACACACACACACACACACACCTGCTGAAAAACTCGTAAGCAGCATCCACTTCTCCTAAAAAGGCCACTCTGCCCTCGGCCATAAGAAGGACACGATCAAACATGGCGTAAACCTCTGAGCTGGGCTGGTGGATGGTGGAAATAATGGTCTTGCCTCGCTCCGCCATGTTCTTCATCACAGCCACCACATTCTGGGCCATGAAGGAGTCCAGGCCGGAGGTGGGCTCGTCACATAACATCAAGGGCGGGTTAGTTAGCACCTGCAG
>JACEEZ010000684.1:152500-157500 GCA_016584305.1 Chionoecetes opilio | reverse complement strand
CTGCTGATTATACCCTTCATCTACCCTTTTTAGACGAGAGATGAGAAAGGGTATATTTGGGTTTGGAAAAGGGTATATTTGCGGTTGAAAAAGGGTATATTTAGGGTTGCTAAAGGGTATATTTGTAAGGGTAGACAAAGGGTAGCAGTATTTCATCACTACAAACACCCTTTTTCTACCCTTTTCCTACCCTTCTTTTCTAAGAGTGAACATACCTGGAAGATGAGTTGCTCCCTGACGGTGATGAGGCCGACGAAGAGGTCATCTTGCTGCACGTAGGCGGAGCGGCTGGTCAGGGTGTCGGGGTCAATGCGGCGGCCGTTGACGAAGAGGTCGCCGGTGATGCGCAGCTTGTCGTTGTTGCGGTGGGTGAGCACGTTGAGGAGGGTGGTCTTGCCCGCCCCCGACGCGCCCATGATGGCCAGCAGCTCGCCGGGACGACACACGCCCGTCACTGTAACACACGCGATGGAATATATACTTGTACCTGCTTGGACAATGGACATCCACTTAGCTCTTTGGGTTACGGTAAGCACAAAGCCCTATCCCTGCGCAAGGAGGTTTATGGAACTGTCGCCGATGGGAATTCTCGCCGAAACACCAAACTAGAACTCTCGCCGACGTGGAAATGTTAGCCTAACCTGGACATTGGCACCTAACTTAACCTAACTGATCAAGCTAACGATAGTATTTCATCCCTGAATGCAGAAACACGGGTAAAACTTGATTAAATGTATATATTGGGTCCTGAAATATTAAGAATTAGAACACTCGACGACGGCGGCGAGAATTCCTATCGGCGACAGTTCCAGGTACCCGCAAGGACAGTCACGCGGGACACACTACCTCTACACCATTAATAAACCTGTATAAACCTGTAAGTCCAAAGGAAGGCAGATATAAGCCTACAGGCGCTATAGGCTCCAACGTGATAAAAAGATAAAAGTACGAAGTGATACATTTTGCTTCTCCTGGCTTCCAACTTCACTCCTGACAGTGGTTCAAGTATATTCTTTCTCTCTCTCTCTCTCTCTCTCTCTCTCTCTCTCTCTCTCTCTCTCTCTCTCTCTCTCTCTCTCTCTCTTCATGTAGACAAGTCTACCAATAATTATACGTATTCTGATGTAATAACCACTACCCTGTGGAAATAAATAATTGAATTGAACTCTCTCTCTCTCTCTCTCTCTCTCTCCTCTCTCTCTCTCTCATCTCCTCTCTCTCTCTCTCTCTCTCTCTCTCTCTCTCTCTCTCTCTCTCTCTCTCTCTCTCTTCAAGTATATTCAAGTAATAGACATCAACTTATTTGTGATTGGGAGTCCGCGTTAAGCAGACCCATCAGATAATAGTGACAAAATATAGAATTACAGTGAGTATCGTAAACATGGATGCCTTCCGACCGTAGAGTTTATCCGTGCGGTGATCACTGTCCAGGGTGTGTTTGTATTTATGTATGTACTAGCCGAAAAGCCAAACTCCGGGCGGACTATTTTTTGGCTAAAAGTGATATTACAGGTAGACAGATATATATATATAGACAGACAGGTAGCAAAAGGATATACAGCGAGAAAAGGATATTACAGGTAGACAGATAATATATAATTAGACAGACAGGTAGCAAGAAATGGATAACAGCGAGAAAAGTTGATATTACAGGTAGACAGATAGATGATATAGACAGACAGGGTGCTTATGTATATACAGCGAGAAAAGTAATTACAGGTAGACAGATAATATATATATAGACAGACAGGTAGCAGAAATGATATACAGGCGAGAAAAGTGATATTACAGGTAGACAGATAGATATATATAGACAGACAGGTAGCAGAAAGTATACAGGGGATTATTAGCTAGCGAGAAAAGTGATATACAGGGTATACGAGGTGATGGAAGATATATATAATAGACAGACAGGTAGCAGAAATGGATATATACAGCGAGAAAAGTGATATTACAGGTAGACAGATATATATATATAGACAGACAGGTAGCAGAAATGGATATACAGCGAGAAAAGTGATATTACAGGTAGACAGATAGATATATATATAGACAGACAGGTAGCAGAAATGGATATACAGCGAGAAAAGTGATATTACAGGTAGACAGATAATATATATATAGACAGACAGGTAGCAGAAATGGATATACAGCGAGAAAAGTGATATTACAGGTAGACAGATAGATATATATAGACAGACAGGTAGCAGAAATGGATATACAGCGAGAAAAGTGATATTACAGGTAGACAGATAATATATATATAGACAGACAGGTAGCAGAAATGGATATACATGCGAGAAAAGTGATATTACAGGTAGACAGATAGATATATATAGACAGACAGGTAGCAGAAATGGATATACAGCGAGAAAAGTGATATTACAGGTAGACAGATAGATATATATAGACAGACAGGTAGCAGAAATGGATATACAGCGAGAAAAGTGATATTACAGGTAGACAGATAGATATATATAGACAGACAGGTAGCAGAAATGGATATACAGCGAGAAAAGTGATATTACAGGTAGACAGATAGATAGACAGGTAGCAGAAATTATAATAGATGAAGAGATAAGAAATTAGTCGCGTGATCTCATTTCTGTGTCCCCTTTTCACCTTAAATACCTATCCTTCCCTCCTTCCCTCCTCTCCTTGAACCCCACACAGCCCGCCTTACCGTCCTTCAAGATGTGCTTCTCCCGGGACTCCTTGGTCTTCTTCATGAACCACCCTGACCCCCGCGCCGAGGTGGTCAGGGTGGTGAACACGTTGACCTTATGCCACGTGTACACCAGCTGCTCGTCCTCGCCCTCCACCACCACGGAATTCTCGCTGCCACTCTGAAGGAAAAAAAAAAGTTTTGATCCACTATATTTTTTTTCTTTAGGGTGAAGTAACCAACTTTTTTTTCTTCTCTCTCTCTCTCTCTCTCTCTCTCTCTCTCTCTCTCTCTCTCTCTCTCTCTCTCTCTCTCTCTCTCTCTCTCTCTCTCTTAGGGTAAGGTACGCACCAACTTCATAGGTCATTTTCTCAGCAATGTATTGAGATATTTAAAATATCTTAACATCATATTATGAAAATACGACCATTTCTTCATATACTGACCATGGATATATGACATTCTCCATGTTATTTGTGGGGCGGGTACAGTCTCGGGAAGGAAAATAACTATGAATTTTTGCGTACCTATTGGTTACCTCACCCAAAGGACTGGTCAAGGGCAAAAAAAAAAAAAGTCACATAAAACCCACTATAGTGTATTTTATTTAACAAGGTGAAAAATCCTGCCCCCTTGCTGCTTCCTGATATTTGATGCCAGTGAGAAGGAAATACTACGCTTCTTCTAAATTTCAGCTGTATTTTATCATAGTTAACCATATTATCAGGTAAACAGAGGCATTATTTTAAGCATGATAAGACCTTAAGATACAATGGAATTTTCGCCTCGTTAAAAAAATAGACTATAGTTGCCAGTTCCTAAAATGTAAGTCTATGCAGTATGGAGTCGAGTTTGTTGTTGTGTTTTCATCTGGTTATATGTTGTAGTTGTTAAGGGTTGTATAAGGTTTGTGAACATCCACATTTAGGCTCCTCTTGGACCACCCTAGGTGTGCATGATTGGCATTGTGTTGTAATTCATTTTTTTTCTCTCTCTCTTTCAGTCGCTCAGTCACTCACTCATTCGCTCTATCACTCACACACTCTAACACACACACACTCTCTCTCTCTCTCTCTCTCTCTCTCTCTCTCTCTCTCTCTCTCTCTCCTCTCTCTCTCTCTCTCTCTCTCACTCATCACTCATCCTCTCCTCTCTCCTCTACTCAATCCACCACCACTCACTCTACTCACTCCTCATTCACTCACTCACTCCACTCATCCTCTTCACTCTCATCTCTCCTCTCTCCTCTCCTCCACTCACTCACTCATCTTCTCTCTCTCTCTCTCTTCTCTCTCTCTCTTCCTCTCTCTCTCTCTCTCTCTCTCTCTCTCTCTCTCTCTCTCTCTCTCTCTCTCTCTCTCTCTCTCTCTTCTCTTCTCTCTCTCTCTCTCTCACCTCGGGGGTATTACCGCCTTTGAGCTTGGCGGCCGCTGCTCCCATTTTCGGCTTCATTGTTCTTAGCTATAGTATATTTTCTTCCGGATAGATGAGGTTTTTTTTCTAGTTTTCCTTTTGCATCAGTTTTCCTGTATGACTAATGTTACGTTTTTCTTATTTGCTTGTTTGTTTGTTGTTTTTTATATGGTGTAGCGGTAATTGCTATGGTGGCAGTGACAATACTTGAAGGGAAAATGTATGCGTATTGTAAAATGAGGTGTATTTTTACTTGCAATATCGGAACTGTCACTTAACTTTCACCATCAAAAAATATCGGCACTAATTCGGGATTTGCACTGGAGCTCAATCAACACTTTTGACCTTAAGATCACCATTGCATGTTACTGTAATCACCTCTTAACTGACCGTACGAGCCTTTAACTTAAAAAGCACATAACACTCGTATAGGATAATAATTTCACTAAGGTCGATTACTTATCAAACATAAAATGCCAAAAATAAAAGTAGTGTCAGTTTAAATCAGGATAATTTTCAAGTAGAATGAAAATGTTCACGTTTCCGGGTATGTCAGGTATTTTCTAGGTGTTAAGATAAGATAAGATACTTTGATCCTATCTAGACGCTTTGCAAGTACCAACTACAAGGTTATTGACTATACAAAGCGCCACCACGCCAGGACGAACTTGGTGGCCTCGAACCGCTGACCGATTTTCTAGGTGCGGTAGGAGATTTTCAGGTGGTATAGGTGTGGAGGTGTTAATGAGAGGTTTTGGAGGTGGTGGTGGTGTTGGTGGTGTTGGTGGAGGTGGTGGTGGAGGGGTGTGTGGAGTGTTGGGGATGCCGAGCCACTGCTACAACCACTGTAAGACTCTCTCCTCTGTCTCACGAAGCACTTCTCCCTCCTTCCCTCACTCCCTTGATCTTTCTCCCCCCCCCC
>JACEEZ010000684.1:142500-147500 GCA_016584305.1 Chionoecetes opilio | reverse complement strand
CAAGCAAAAAGCAAACTGTTCCCAGCACGTGTAATGAGGTAATTATGCGGTAAACAGTGCAGAAACATGTGGTCAACAGGACAGGGTGACAGGAGAGACCTCGAGTGAACATGACCTCGGCTCCCAGTGCGGGGTGTCGTGTCTCAAGGCTTCACTGACCTTGGCTTCGTCACTCAATATTATAAGACACCTGTTGACACCTGGCACACATAAAGACGAGGTCACCCAAATCCGAGGTCATGTGTTGTGTGCGTGTGTGTGTGTGTGTGTGTGTGTGTGTGTGTGTGTGTGTGTGTGTGTGTGTGTTGTGTGTGTGTGTGTGTGTGTGTGTGTGTGTGTGTGTGTTGTGTATGTATGTTGTGTGTGTGTGTGTGTGTGTGTGTGGTGTGTGTGTGTGTGTGTGTGTGGTGTGTGTATGTATGTATGTGGTGTGTGTGTGTGTGTGTTGTGTGTGTGTGTGTGTGTGTGTGTGTGTGTGTGTGTGTGTGTGTGTGTGTGTGTGTGTGTGTGTGTGTGTGTGTGTGTGTCCTTTCCATGCACTAATCAATACGACTCCTCCCTTTATATAGACGCTTAACTATCATCATCCCCTCTATCTCTCTGTCACTATCTACCTCCTATCTATAATTATCTATCATATTCTTATATCTATGCACCTCTATATAATGCTTTACTGCTGTATTACTATTATTATAACCAGGTTTGGCAGCGTTATGGAGGCTAAGTATCATGGGTGGGGCCATGTATATGTCGATAGAGAGGGAGGAAGGAGGAGAGGAGGTAAATGGAGAGAAAGGTAGAAGAGAGAGGAGAGAGAGGAGATAGAGAGAGAGAGAAGAGAGAGAGAGAGAGAGAGGAGAGAGAGAAGAGAGAGGAGAAGAGAGAGAGAGAGAGAGAGGAGAAGAGAGGAGAGAGAGAGAGAGAGAGGAGAGAGAGAGAGAGAGAGAGAGAGAGGAGAGAGAGAGAGAGAGAGAGAGAGAGAGAGAGAGAAGAGAGAGAGAGAGAGAGAGAGAGAGAGAGAGAGAGGAGAGAGAGAGAGAGAGAGAGAGAGGTTAACAACAAAAGAGGACGGTGAAAGAAAAGAAAGCATAGGACAACACCCTAACAATATAAAGCAATATTTCACACATTACTATTCGCTCCCCTTATAGTTACTTGGCTTTCAATCGCCCACGACTCCTGCATATTTGATCATTCCTGGCTGTATAACTGGATTACACGAGGAGGAGGAGGAGGAGGGCCAGCTTGGTTAGGAGAGGAGGGCGGACGAGGAGGGAATTGAGACCACTCAGAGAGATTAAAACTCAGGTGATAAGAGGCTATTGCGGGCAGGTCAGCTGTTGGGCCCGGCAATATAATATGATAGAGGGTGCAATGCTACTGTTCTAGCCACTACCTGAAGGGTCATCACCATTGTGGAGGGGCGGCACTTGTGAGGGTCTACACCTGTGTGGGGGTTGGTACTATACCTACAGGTGCATGTATACCTGTGTGGGAGGGCGATAGTTGTGACAGGAGTCAGCACCTGTGGGGTCTCGGTACCTTTGGGGTGGGGTGCACCTGAGGGTCACTACCATGAAAGGGCGTGAGTATCTGTGGGGGTCACTGTGGTCGTCAGTTCCTGCTGGGGTGCGGGGGTGGCATCAGGGTGCGAGTACCTTTAGAGAGTTCAGTGTTTTTTGGGAGGAGTACTTGGTAGTTGGGTCAGTACTTGGCCAGTAATGCTAGTGTAGAGCTCAGTGCCTCGGAGGGTGGGAGGAGCCGTAGCTTTAGAAGTGAGTGTCTGTTGCATGGTGATCAAAACATGAGGGAGTCAGTACCGGGAGGGGAATCAATGCGGGTAAGGGAGTTACTACCTATGGGAGTCGTGCTTACGTATGGGAGGGTAAAGACCATGGAGAAGCCATGGGAGGAGACACAAGGGGAGGATCAGCACCACTGCAGGTGTTGGGTCAGTAGCTACCTGTGGGGGGGAAGCAGGTGTCCTGGGTGCCGCCCGAAGCCACGGGTCGTTCTCCCTGTTCAAGTTGTTGTTGAGGTGGTGTGAGGAGGACGGCGTTCCAGCTGCCGCACTCCCCGTCCAGTGGGGCCCCGTCGTTCCTTCTGCCTCGCCGCTGGGGTTCGGGGCCGACACCACCCTGATCACGCCCCGGACCCGGGTGGGGCTGCTACGGTGGTTCATGAGCAGGTCTCCGTGTGGGGCCGGGTAGAGGGGCGACCTGGTGCGGGATGCGTCAGTCACAGGACGCACCATGATCACCTCCTCCTGGGGGAGTGTGCAGAACCTGTCATCCTCAGACACGCGAGGCGGCGAGGCGCACCGAGCAGAGTGGGCGTGGGCGGTGGGGCGGCGGCGGAACTCGGGAGTGTTATTGCGGGAGAAAATGTCCTGCAAGTGGAAGATCTCGGAGTGACGGCGGGAGTCCTTTAACCGTCCCCGCCCGCTACACATGTTCCTTGCTGAGCGGGCGCTGCCCCCCACGGTCTGGCCAAGGAAAGCGAGAGCGCTATCTGACCTGACCGACATGGAGGCGCTGTTGGTGTCGCTGTCTGTGTCACTATCACTGCCGCCCTGGGCAGGCGGAGGATCGCTGAGGGTAGTGCGAGCGGTGCGGGTGTCAGAGAGGCCCGCTGACGAAGGGGTAGCGTCCATGGCGGTGGTGGCGTGGATACGCTGGTCACAATGGGCGGCACCTGCTTTCGCCGCTTTCAGTTGCGCCTCACCCACGATGAGGTGGGTGTCAGGGAAGCCCGGGTTCGGGGAGGCGGAGGTGGCACTCAGTTCCTGGATGTACTTTCGGTACATGGCAGGCAAAGGCTGGCTGCCTCACACCGCCACAGCCGCCGCCGCCGCGCCAGCGCCCCACCAGTACCTAGTCCGCATCACGCCCACTAGCAGGTGTTCCGCCCGCTCGCTGGTCGGTACTCGTGGCATTGACCCTCCTCCACCGCCCACCGCTCCGTCAGGCTTGAACCTCACGTGTTTGTTGTACATAGTCTTGGGCCTTCAGAGCGGCGCCTCGCCTGCTGCAGTGTTCCTCCACGCAAGGCTCCAAGGCGCCGCGTGGTGCCTCTGGAGGGCGGTGCACGACAATGCCTCAGTGTCCTGCGTGTTGTGACTTAAGCTTTTCTGAATCATACGGCGTGTCGCGGGAAGATGTCCGCCATGACGCTGCTCACTGGCCGCAATGACACTTGTGATGGATAGGGGCGGCGTGGCGGCTGGAAGGACGGTGGTGGTGGTGGTTGCGGCAGGTCGGGGCCGGGCAGCGTGTGTGCCTGGCCTCAGCGTCACACTAACTTGGTCCTTCGGTCTTGTTGCTCCCTCACACGCACTCTCAGTCTTCAACCCCCTCCCCCTCCACCTTGGCTACGGCTCCCTCCACCTCCACCACCACTTTCCTTTCCTCCCTACACCCCTTCCCCTACCACCCCTTCACGCCCCCACCAGCAAGGACTATCAACACCACGCCTCACCGCCCTACTCCCTTCCTCACGCCTACACCCACACACCTCCTCACACACACTACACCTCTTCTTCTATCATGTTATTCCTCCACTACTATAACATGCATGGGCTTTTATCTACACGTGTTATTTTCTCATTTGCAATTCAATAAGAACGAGTTATCTTTTTTTCAGGGTGGATGAAAATAAGTCTGTGTGTGTATGTATGTGTGTGTGTGTGTGTGTGTGTGTGTGTGTGTGTGTGTGTGTGTGTGTGTGTGTGTGTGTGTGTGTGTGTGTGTGTGTGTGTGTGTTAGTAAGTTCTAACGACTACAAACAAAACATATATATGAACTTGTGTCAGCCGTAAAAAAAAAGTGAACGAGATAAGATAATATATATCGTACGAATGAACGACCCAATACAAACGAAACCCAATATAGATGAAGGATAAATAATAAGTAGCGAATAGATCAGAAGAGAGACACACAGATACCAAACTTGGTATCTGTGTATCTTGGTACTGATGTAAAAAAAAAAAAAAAAAAAAAAAAAAAAAAAAACTGGCCGATGAATAAATAAGATGAATAATAACATAACGTGATGGGACACATTGCTGTTTAACCCCTTCACGACCAGATCTTTCCTTTGCCATATAAAATCGTCTGTTATTAGCCATAAAATAACGAAAACTAACTGAATATACCAAATTACCTAGTGGACAAGGATACTAAACAGGTCATATCTATAAAATATTGCTTATATTCAACTAAAAATCGTCTAATGGTACCCAAATTACAATGGAAATTACGTTCTGGGTCTCAAGGGGTTAAAAGTTTCCTCCTTACTAAGACTTCAATTTTTTCAAGAGAGGAGTAACAAGACACCTCCCGAACTAAATTGGCATACCCCCCTTTATTATATTCTCGTACTGTCCTCTTTATAAGAACTGGCAACTAAGCGGGATTTTTGTTACTTTTTTTATGTCCTTGGTCAGTCCTTTGTGATGTAAAAAAAAAAAAAAAAAAAAAAAAAAAAAAAAAAAACACGAAGACGAGAAAAAAATGCATCAAAATCACGTGACAGTAAGCAAACATGACGAAGGCCAAACAAAAAACATGAAGGGTACAGCTAATTAGTGGGCAGGTCGTTTTACAGGTGAGTGGGGGAAGGATATTAGGTCACGTTATCCCTAGGTCAAACAGGTGACGCTCCGTGCACGGTCAACACGAGCCAGCACGACCCTGACAGAGCCATGATTCACCTTATTAATGTTAAACCTTAAAGAGGCTTTCATGTATATCGTGGTTGTTCTTCTAACTAGGCTTTTATCTATCTATCTAGGCTTTTATCTATCTATCTAGGCTTTTATCTATCTATCTAGGCTTTTATCTAGGCTTTTATCTATCTATCTAGGCTTTTATCTATCTATCTAGGCTTTTATCTAGGCTTTTATCTATCTATCTAGGCTTTTATCTATCTATCTAGGCTTTTATCTATCTATCTAGGCTTTTATCTATCTATCTAGGCTTTTATCTATCTATCTAAGCTTT
>JACEEZ010000684.1:125000-137500 GCA_016584305.1 Chionoecetes opilio | reverse complement strand
GTGTGTGTGTCATATTTCTTATATACATATTTGCATATTAAATTACGATATCTCTCTCTCTCTCTCCTCTCTCTCTTTTTATCTCTCCTCTCTCTCTTTTTATTTCTCCTTTCTCTTTTATCTCTCCTCTCTCTCTTTTTATCTCTCCTTCTCTATCTCTTTTCTCTCTCTCTCTCTCTCTCTCTCTCTCTCTCTCTCTCTCTCTCTCTCTCTCTCTCTCTCTCTCTCTCTCTCTCTCTCTCTCCACGTGTCACACCTATTCATACCATAATCTCATGCGACCTCGTTAAGTCATATCCTTAACGAGGGGGTGTCTCTCGGCCCTCCTGGCTCACCTGTAATCATGGAGAGGGTGACGGGGGGGGGGGGGGGGGAAAACAGGTGAGGGCCACCAGGTGTGTGCTAATTAAGGGCATCATAGGGACGTCCTTCTGTCAGGATTATCAAGGTGTCTTAAGCCATCACGTGCTGTGTGTGTGTGTGTGTGTGTTGTGTGGTGGTGTGTGTGGTGTGTGTGTTGTGTGTGTGTGTGTGTTTTGTGGTGTGTTGTGTGTGTGTGTGTGTGTTGTTGTGTGTGTGTGTGTGTGTGTGTGTGTGTGTGTGTGTATTGAATCCACTGCGTTGCTCGGTTGCAGTCTCATTATTTCATTCTTGCGTGACTCTCTCTCTCTCTCTCTCTTCTCTCTCTCTCTCTCTCTCTCTCTCTCTCTCTCTCTCTCTCTCTCTCTCTCTCTGTCTATCTATCTATCTATCTAGACATCTATCTCTTTCTCTCAACCAAGCACACGATTCTAGCCTTGAAAAACACACAAACATACACGAAAAATCCATTTTTAAACCTGTAATTGTCTTTCTTTTATGGTTACCTTGAGTCACGCCATTTTAGTACTCCTTTTCATGGCCATAATTAACCTTAATACACTTTCCCCTTATTTACAAACGTTATATTCCTCCTTACAGCGCCTCTATAATTTAAAACACCATCCTAACTCAGCTTTCACAATCCCTTAAACTCCTTTGTTTATACTTTCTCGCGTCTCTAAATATCTTTTACTTCAATTTAAACGCTTGTTCCACCTTATCTATTTCTCCTTCCCCCTCGAAACACGTGCTCTTCGTGTTAGGAGCCCGTCCCGCGCCTCTCACGCATCTTCTCCGTCAGGTGATAAACATTACCTGGCCCCACCTCGCCCCACCTCGCTCCTTAACTAGAGATAAGTCTTAGAGGACGTGTGGCATTGTACTCCAGGCAGGTAAGTGATCACGGGTGACACCTAGGCGGGAAATGGGTGGGTGCATGGGTAAATGGGTGGGTTAATGGGTGGGTTAATGGGTGAGTGAGTAGGTGGGTGGGTAAGTGGGTGGGTGAATGGGTGGGTAAGTGGGTATGGTGGGTTGTGTATGAGTGGATGGGTGGGTGAATGGGTGAATGGATGGGTGGGTGGGTTAATGGGTGAGTGAGTAGGTGGGTGGGTAAGTGGGTGGGTAAGTGGGTGTATGAGTGGATGGGTGGGTGAATGGGTGAGTGGATGGGTGGGTGGGTGAATGGGTGGGTTAATGGGTGAGTGAGTAGGTGGGTGGGTAAGTGGGTAGGTGAATGGGTGGGTGGGTATATCGGTGGATGGGTGGGTGAATGGGTGAGTGGATGGGTGGGTGAGTGAATGGGTGGGTAAGTGGGTGTATGGGTGGATGGGTGGGTGGATGGGTGAGAGAATGGGTGGGTGGGTGAATGGGTGCATGGGTAGATGAGTGGGTGGGTGGGTGAATAGGTGAATGAGTGGATGAATGGGTGGGTGAGTGGGTAGATGAGTGGGTGAATGGGTGGGTGAGTGGGTGAATGTCAGTGATGGGGTGATGTAAGTGAATTCGTGCGTGCGTTACGTTTTTTTTCTCTCTCTCTTTCTCTCTTTTTCATGGTTGATGTTAAGCCTACTGGTAATAATATATGTAAGTAATAATGACTACCGTGTGGTTATGAATGAGAGAGAGAGAGAGAGAGAGAGAGAGAGAGAGAGAGAGAGAGAGAGAGAGAGAGAGAGAGAGAGAGAGAGAGAGAGGAGAGAGAGAGAGAGAGAGAGAGAGAGAGAGAGAGAGAGAGAGAGAGAGAAAGAGAGAAAAAATCATATTATCACACTTTTCTATTCCTCCTCCTCCTCTTTCTCTTCCTCTTCCTCTTCTTCTTCCTCCTCCTCCTCCTCCTCCGTACACCAAGGTCACCACTTCCATCATCATTCAACAAACACAAAAAGCATGTCGTTTCCTTGTCAGTTAATAGCACATTATTTGTACTTCTTATCAATCCTGGCGTTCTTTTTTGGCCTTTTTTACCTTATTGAAATCTACACCGTCACATAAGTCCTTGAGTACTATCATAAGGTACAGTTTTATCCGAGTTTATTCAATACTACGAATGAAACTAAGTGGTCAAATGAAAAAACCTTTACCTTTTTACTTTTACTGCTTATATGTTTGAGTACCTGGAAATATATACCTGACTTACACATCTGTCTTACATTCGAACTGATCAATGTACTAGTTATACCTGTACTTGTAGGCGCAGGTGTTCGTGATGCACCTGTCATTAAGTCAACAAACCACAGGTGCTTGAATGGATGTTTTTTTTTTTTTTTTTGTGTGTGTCCTTCATAGCTAGTTTATTATCCACGTTATTGAGTTTTCTTGTACCTTGACACACACACACACACACACACACACACACACACACACACACACACACACACACACACACACACACACCTCTTGGCTCACAGAATAGGTGGCAGAAAGGGTGTGAGGTATGTCAGGAATCTCACACACACACACACCACACACACACACACACACTACCAGTACAGCTTCGTGCATCAGTTACATAAAACATTAATTTGGAAATAAGTATAATAATAAAAAAATAAAAAATAAAAAAGTTGTACGTAGTGTAAGTTACGTGATACTGACTTGTAAGTACTGTCATGCAAATCACACACACACACACACACACACACACACACACACACACCCACACACACACCACACACACCAAACCACACCCACACCACACACACCCATCCACCCACACCACCCACAACCACACCCACACCACACCCACCACCACCACACCACACACACACACACACACACCAACATACCCATCACCACCACCACACCCACACACACACACACACATCCATACAGTTTACTTGTTCTCAGAAAAGTTCACCACCACCACTGGGCCGCCTTGCTATCACAATGCACCTACGTGGTTTTATACTTATGACAATAAAAATGGAGTAGTTCTTGCGGGCATTGACCTCGTGGGCTGAAAGCGCGTTCCCACATATCTATGTGACTCACGCTCGCAAGTCACCCTGTTCGTCTCTTCTTTGACTCACGCTTCCTCTCTCTTTCTCCATCACTTATAGTTATTGACTTACCTTCTTTTTCATTCTCTTAGTGCTAATAATCTCATCTCTCTCCTGTGCGTGTCTTCTTACTCTTCTCTCTTCTGTCTCTTCTTTATCTATCTGTTTCTCTTCCTATATCTTTGCTTATTCTCTCCTCTCTCTCTCTCTCTCTCTCTCTCTCTCTCTCTCTTCTCTCTTTCTCTCTCTCTCCTCTCTCTTTATCTTCTATGTTCTACTCTCTACTTGACTCTTCTCTCTCTCTCTCTCTCCTCTCTCTCTTCTTCTCTCTCTTTTCTCTTCCCCTCCTTTATCTATCTGTTCTACTTCTCTCTCTTGACTCTTCCTCTCTCTCTCTCTCTCTCTCTCTCTCTCTCTCTCTCTCTCTCTCTCTCTCTCTCTCTCTCTCTCTCTTATCTATCTATTTCTACTCCTACTATCTTTGACTCTCTCTCTCTCTCTCTCTCTCTCTCTCTCTCTTTTCTTCTTTTCTCTCCTCTCTCTTTTCACTTCTCTTCTTCTCTCCTCTCTCTCTCTCTCTCCTCTCTCTCTCTCTCTCCTCTCTCTCTCTCTCTCCTCTCTCTCTCTCTTCTCTCCCCCCTCTCTCTCTCTCTCTCTCTCTCTCTAAGAACAACTTCATCATCTACATAATTGTACATTAAACCGTAAGAAATATCGCATAAAATATTGTAATGCAAGAAGAGAAAGAATGAATTGTTGGACGAGATTCACTGCGGGTTACTGATGTATACTGAATGCATGCCAAGCTGCTCATACCACGCATGCCAAGCTGCTCATACCGCTGCCACACCACGCATGCCAAGCTGCTCATACCGCTGCCACACCACGCACGCCACCGCACAATGTAGTCTGATTAAAGCATGAGTAACCTTCACTAACTTAAAGTAACTGTCTCCCACACACGCTATATCTAACTCACTTTTCTTCGCAGTCATTTTTTTTTCATTAGTTACATGTTTTCATTTTTATTTTTTTGCAATATTCCTACCTGGTTTTTGATCACTTATATTTTCCTATGCTAAAAAGGCTTGAAATGAACAATGGTATTTTTGTTCTAACTTAGTAGGTATTTGTCTGACTTGTATTTACGTTCTTGGCTACATTAACCATCTCGCCTTCCAGTTTCGTAATTTACGTGCAATTTACAACACACACACACACACACACACACACACACACACACACACACACACACACGAGGTCACCAATGGTCCAGTGGATAGAGCATTGGCGCGTCATTCTGTGGTTAACCAGTTCAAATCTTCGCTCGCTCCCGGGGATTTTTCATTGACAAATTCGGGAGGTTACTGTCCCCTTTGAGCAAGGGGATGGGTGTGTGTGGTGTGTGAGGTCCCAACATTACCCAAAGATCGGTAATAATGAGCTCCAAGATCGCTTCTGGAGGGTGAAACTGGCGATTGAGAGTCTGGCTTGCGTGGACAATACAGTGGGTGAATTACACACACACACACACACACACATACACATACACATACACACAGACACACACATCTCTACCTTTCTTCTTATATCCGAACTAAATAGGCCTACCTCTTTGTTTTTATTTTATTCTCTTACTGTCTTCTTTATAGGGACTGGCAAACTAGCGGGCTTTGTGTTACCCATTTTTGTTGTGCCCTTGGCCAGTTCCCTGCGATGAAAAAAAAAAAAAAAAAAAAAAAAAAAAAAAAAAAAAATAATAATAATAATAATAATAATAATAATAATAATAATAATAATAATATAAAAAAAAAACAAAAAAAAAAACTTATATATTCCACTGTTATGGTGTGTTCTGAAAGTTTCCATAAACAAAGGAATGCGATGGTATGACTTAGCCCATTTACGCACGACATCACAGCAGTGCAATTATTGTCACCCTACTTCTACCTATGATAATATTTCTTCCCTCTCTCTCTTCTCATGGCCACTGTTTCTTTACCTTATACATGTAACAAAGCGCCACTGTTTCTTTACCTTATACATGTAACAAAGCGCCAGTTTCTTTACCTTATACATGTAACAAAGCGCCAACGTTTCTTTACCTTATACATGTAACAAAGCGCCACTGTCTTACCTTTCATGTAACAGCGCGTTTCTTTACCTATACAGTAACAAAGCGCAGTTTTTACCTATTGTACAAAGCCAAGGATGTATTGTTGCATTACACCATAGACGTTTATTTAGGACCAAACGAATTTCATTGTATTGGACCTCGTTTTTAGTATATAACATTTACGACGTAACCTAAATATGGTATATTCAGTGACTTTTTGTAATTTTATGGCTCGACAACAGACAATTTTTTTATAGCAAAGGAAAGATCTGGGCGTGAAGGGGTTAAGTGCTATGTGACTTTTTGTAATTTTATGGCTCGACAACAGACAATTTTTTTATAGCAAAGGAAAGATCTGGGCGTGAAGGGGTTAAGTGCTATGTGACTTTTTGTAATTTTATGGCTCGACAACAGACAATTTTTTTATAGCAAAGGAACGATCTGGGTCTCAAGGGGTTAAGTGCTATGTGGATTAGATGATGTAATATGGTGGGTGGTATTATAATGGTGTATAGTTAGGCGATCTTGGTCCTAAGGGGTTTTAAGAATGGTGTTAGTGATGGTATCTGCAGTGAAGAGCCTTGAGGGACGCCACCTACCCATAAAGGCACGCAATCAAATGCAGCAACGAGTGGGAGGCTCACATGAAAAAGACGAAGGATGATGTGTTTTTGTTCTTAACTGGCTGGGGTGAGACAGACACACAGACACACAGACAGACAGACACCAGACAGACACACAGACACACGGGACAGACAGACACACGGGACAGACAGGCACACAGACACACACACACACACACAGACAGACACACAGACAGACAGACAGACAACAGACAGATACACGGGACACACCGACACACATACGGAACAGACAGACACACAGACAGACACACAGACAGACACACAGACAGAAACACAGACACACACACACAGACAGACACACGACAGACACACAGATACACAGACACACACACGGAACACACAGACAGACACACAGACAGGCTCATGTCAGATTACTCAGGTGAGTTCAAGGCAGCACGTGCAGCACCCACGCTAACCCAAGCACGCTATATAGCAGGCAGGGCAGGAGGGAGGGGACACTGAAATTACCGTCACCCTCCCTCTGTCCAACAAAAACATGCATGCATTACCACCCACTCTTCTGTTTGAATTCATACGCTTATTCCATACACGATACACTTTTTCTGAGACTTCTAACGCGTTCCCGTGGATTGATTGGATGTTATTACTAAATGATATGTTGGTGAGGCTACTACCTTGGCCCTCCGTGTGTAGTTCTGTTTGCCGTGCGGTGCTTGCAGTATTTCGTTGTTTGCGTCACGTTGTTTGCGTAGAAGTTTTTAAGTGGATCAAGGGATACAATATAGGCGATGTAGGAAAAGTTCTTAAGGTTAGTAAGCAGGGTAGAACGAGAAGTAACGGATTCAAGCTGGAAAAGCGTAGATTTAAAAAGGAAATTGGGAGAAACTGGTTCACAAATAGGGTGGTGAATGATTGGAATGGACTCAGTCGTCAGGTGGTTAGTGCGGAGTCTATTGGGGTCTTTAAAAGGAGTCTGGATAAATTCATGGATGGGGAAGAGAGGTGGATATAGGTAGAGTTAGATAACAGGAACTACCTCGTGTAAGTCTCACGGCCTCTTGTAGCTTCCTTACTTTCTTATGTTCTTATGTCACTCTCTGCTACATCCTCACAGCCATTATAACCACTCAGTGAAAATATCTATGAAAACCGCCTTTATACTTCTCGATCGTAATGCAGTCGAAAAATTGGGTCAAGGAAAGTAGTCATTACGCATAAATAATTATCAGCAATAATTGAAGTAGCGGCGTGATGACCAGCAGCGCCTAGCAAGCGAGACCATCAAAGCTTAACCAAAAGCTTACTAAAGGCTTACCAAGGCTTACAACAGCAACATTTCCTATATCATGATACCAAGGAGGACTTAAAACATTTTCTGTTATGGTGCCCAGCCTACAGTAATGAAAGAAAGAAAAGTGTGAGGCTACAACAACCTTACCTAGAGGAGGAAGAGGCTATAGTGGGGGAGTATTTGTTTGGAGAGGGGAATGTGGAAGAAGCAAAAAGAACAATCAACAGTTTTTGGATGACCAGAGAAAATAAGAAGAAAGAAAAAGAAAGAAACTAATAAGATAGAATAAGAGAAGACAACTAATTCAAGACCCAGACAGCAAGAAGAAACACGTCAGGGAGTGCCGTTGAAAAAGGCCTGACTCCCGACCAACAACTGACTGAACTGAACTGATACCAGACGGGCCTAACAGAGTCTTTCGATACCAGGATACTGACGATACCAGGCGGCCTTATATCTTTTTGAGTCGTAAGGGGGATAGAGCTATAAGTAACCCGTCCCCATATACGGAACCCTATACGTGCGTGTTTCGTTACCTTACACAGCCTACCTTTATATCTTACTGAAGCAACTCTTTCGACTTAACGTCACTTTTAAGACTTCTCTCATCGTCTGGCTGCATCCGAAAGACAACCGGCGACCATAAACACAGGTGCAAACTCTTCTATAGTTATCCTTTAAAAGTTTGCATTCCGATGGTTTTCTATTACTATTGAAGGGTAAACTCAGACAAAACAAGCTTCCCGCCGCCTAAAGATAGACAACAGTGAATCACTTTAGTCTGGTCTCGCGTTCACTTCGCTGTTTTGCGCCTGGTTCTGGACACGAGGACAAAGCACGAGGACAAAGAGGTGTGGTAAGGAAGTTGATGAAAATAGAGAAGGGAGGAGGACGACGAGAAGGAGGCAAATGAGGAGTAAAAGAATGAATAGCTTGACTCGTCGAACACTCACCTACCGCACTACACGATGCGTTAACCCCTTGAGGCCCAGAACGTAATTTCCATTGTAATTTGTGTACCATAAGACGATTTTTAATGAATATAAGCAATGTTTTATAGCTATGACCTGTTTAGTATCCTTGTCGACTAACTAATTTGGTATATTTAGTTACTTTTCGAAATTGTATGACTTGACAACAGACAATTTTATATGGCAAAGGAAAATCTGGGCGTGAAGGGGTTAAGTTCACATGCATTTGGGAGGAAGAGGAAAAAACAGAAAATAAAATCTCTCTCTCTCTCTCTCTCTTCCTTCCTAAGTTTTCACTCTCTAACTCGGCACTTCAATCTCTTCTTTCCCCCTCCTTCGTCCACCCCCTTGTAGCTTAACCAGCCTACCTTTCTTACCACCACCCCATTCCCTCGCTCTCTCCCTTACTTCCACACACACTAACCCTTCCTCCCTCCCTCCCTCTACCCGGCCCAGGTGTAGCAGGTGGGGCTTCAGCAGGTGCTTAGGCTACAACACTGGAAAACGTACTGCAGGGCGTTAACCTATGAAAACTGACAACTACCACCAGAGCTACGACCATCACCACCACTACTACGACTATCACCACCATCACCACGACCATCACCACCATCACCACGACCATCACCACCACTACGACTATCACCACCATCACCACGACCATCACCACCACCACTACGACCATCACCACCACCACCACGACCATCACACCACACAACCACGACCATCACCACCACCATCACCACAACCATGACCATCACCACCACCACTAGTACTACGACCATCACCACCATCATCACCACCACCATCACCCATCACCCCGACCAAATTATCACCACTACGACCATCACCGCCACCACCACTACGACCATCACCACCACCACCACGACCATCACCATTCACCACCATCATCACCACCACCATCACCACACAACCACGACCATCACCACAACCATGACCATCACCACCACCACTACGACCATCACCACCACCAACACCACTATTAACAACAAATAATGATAACGACAGTAACTCCATTAAAATGTAGTAGTTGATGGAATGTTATAGTTACTGGAGGCGAAATGTCACTGTTCCTATTACCATTTCTCCACCTTTTTCATGTGTTCGCTCATTAGGGTACTTTTGCATCCTCCTCATAGCTGACAAGAGAAAACAACAACTGAATACTTATTAGGCAAAGTTAAAGACTGTTTGTTTATTTATCAGTGGCGGAAACTGAATGTAGGAAAGAACGTGACAATGAAATCAGTGTTAGAAGTAAGATAACAGAATAATCTAACATAACCTAACCTAACTTTTTCTTCCTTTTTTTCTTTATCAAAACTACTCAGGTATCAAAGTCCTCCCTTGTGGTACCATTAGTGACATTACTTAACCCCTTCACGCCCAGATCTTTCCTTTGATACATAAAATCGTCTGTCGTTAGCCATAAAATTACGAAAAGCAACTGAATATACCAAATTAGTTAGTGGACAAGGATACTAAACAGGTCATATCTATAAAATATTGCTCAGACTCATTAAAATCGTCTAATGTTAGCCAAATTACAATATATATTACGTTCTGGGCCTCAAGGGGTTAACATCAGTACTGGGGCGACACGTTTGCTCTCCCGCCAGTCACCCGACCTCCTTGTCTTGCGAATAGTCTCCCGGAATCCCCTTACTTCTCCCTGAGTCATTCAATCTCCTGCCTCCAACAAATACACATCCTTTATTTGATCTAACCCTCCTGCTGTATCAACAATCCGTTCCTTTCCCCTTCCCTCACCGTCTCACTCTTCCTCTCTAACCCCTCCCTTTTTTATGCTTTGCCATAGTGCCATATGACCTCTAATGTCTGGCACATCTCCCCCTTTTTGGCATTAAATCAATCAATCCTGCCAGTCACCCCTTTCTCTTCTCAGCTATATAAGAGAATGCCATGATACAAAACCCTGCCCACCAACTATCTACTTCTACTGTCTTTCATAATTTCAAAAAAACAAAAAAAAAAAAAAAAAATTTACACCACATGCATTTGCGCACGTTTTGACATTATATATATTTAACCTCCCCCCCGTGAAAAGGTGTATCATTAGGTACACCATTACCCTTGAAACTTGTAGTGTGTTGAATTTCAATCCATTTGTGAACATTAAAGCTATTTACATACCTTTCTATTCACGAGTCAACATCACGCTTTGTAAAATGCTTCAGTGCACGTTATGTGTGTATTCATCTAGTTGTATTCTTCTAGTTGTATTCTTCTAGTGGTATTTTACAGGGCCAGAGCAACGCTCGTATGGCCCCGCTTCCATATCAACATTTATTTTATCCTTCATCCATAGTGCTTAGTGTTGGCCGAAGTGTGTGTGTGTGTGTGTGTGTGTGTGTGTGTGTGTGTGTGTGTGTGTGTGTGTGTGTGTGTGTGTGTGTGTGTGTGTGTGTGTGTGTGTGTGGTGTGTGTGGTGTGTGTGTGTGTGTGTGTTGTGGTGTGTGTGTGTGTGTGGTGGTGTGTGTCGTGTGTGTGTGTGTGTGTGTGTGTGTGTGTGGTGTGTGTGTGTGTGGGTGTGTGTGTGTGTGTGTGTGTGTGTGTGTGTGTGTGTGTGTGTGTGTGTGTGTGTGTGTGCGTGTGTGTGTGTGGTGTGTGTGGTGTGTGGTGTGTGGGTGTTGTGTGTGTGTGGTTGTCGTGTGTTGTGCGTAGTGGGCGTGTGTGTGTGTGTGTGTGTGTGTGTGTGTGTGTGTGTGTGTGTGTGTGTGTGTGTGTGTTTGTGTTTCAGACTGTTATCAAAATACCTTAAGACACGATTTGAAACCAACTTAATGAGGTTTTTTTTATTGAATCAAATTTAAACTCAAATATAAACGACTCACGTAAGTCCGTAGAAGAGAAAGAGAGGATGAGAGACAGAAGGAGGGAGAGACAGGAGAATGGATGATAGGGGAGTAATAGTAATAGTAATATCATATAGGGAAAGGAGGAGGAGGAGGAGGAAGAGGAGCAGGCATGAGGAAAGATTAACAGTGCAAGCAGGAGTAATAGTGGTAGTAGTAGTAATGATAGTGGAAGAAATAGTAGTAGTAGTAGTAGTAGTAGTAGTAGTAGTAGTAGTAGTAGTAGTAGTAGTAGTAGTAGTAGTAGTAGTAGTAGTAGTAGTAGCAGTAGTAGTAGTAGTAGTAGTAGTAGTAGTAGTAGTAGTAGTAGCAGTAGCAGTAGGAGTAGGAGTAGTAGTAGTAGTAGTAGTAGTAGTAGTAGTAGTAGTAGTAGTAGTAGTAGTAGTAGTAGTAGCAGTAGTGATGAGTCAGCAATATTAGGTTTAAAATATGATGAAAAGGATGATGATAATAATCATTATAATAATAATGATAACAATAATGATAATGATAGGAAATATAACAATAATAATAATGATAATAATAATTATAATAGTAATAATAATAATAATAATAATAATAATAATAATAATAATAATATTAATAATTGTAATAATAATAATAATAATAATAAAATTATTATTAATAATAACAAGGCATCGTAATTCGGTCGGTTGGCTCCCTCCCTCGAATCCCGCTGACTTGGGGATCAAGTTGTGTGGTCACGGGGCCGTAGACGCACCACACGAGGGGACTACACACACACACACATACATACACACACACACACAATCTCTCTCTCTCTCTCTCTCTCTCTCTCTCTCTCTCTCTCTCTCTCTCACACACACACACACACACACACCGTAGTGTAGTGGTTAGCACGCTCGGTTCACAACCGAGAAATCCCGGGTTCGATACCCGGGCGGAGCGGAGGAAGATGGATAGTCTCCTTGAAACCCGAGACCCCGTCCACCCAGCAGTGAATGGGTACCGGGTGTTAGCCGGGGGTTTGTGACCCGCCTCCCGGGATGCATATTCCCGTTTTCTGGAACAGTATGCCGCGTTTATTCTTGCACACGTCAGGTTATAAGGTTACGTTAGGTTACGGTTAGGGTAGGATAGGTTCACTACGTCAATAAGGTAGCTTTGTTTGGGAATCACAATGAGGGTATTTTCGTCAAAATCCTATCGTTAGTTTCAGAGTTACAGCCAAGCGTCTTCACTCGGAAACCACATACTCCCATAGAGTTATGGGAGTATGCCTCACGTGGTGGTGGCT
>JACEEZ010000684.1:77500-120000 GCA_016584305.1 Chionoecetes opilio | reverse complement strand
TGCAATAGGATGTTTTGAGATAACCGTAGCAGCAATAATGTACCAGTGGTAATACTAATACTAATTATAGCCTATGTATTCTTGTATCGCAACTGTACAACTATGCAACAAACAATACAGATAATACGGTAATAATAATACGGTAATAAAAATAACAATAACAATGATAATAATGTTTATAATGAGAAAGGCGGCGATGAGTAACTTAAGGCAGGAAGGAAAGAAGAGGAAAATGAGGTCAAGTTAATAAGTGTTGCAAAGTTTCCCAGACAAGTTAGGCCAATTTCCTTCTCCTCTCGCCTTCCCGTGTTCATCTTCCTCCTATTACGCTAGTCTTCCTCCTCATGCTAAGGAGCGAGACTGAATTTACACATATTATACACTCTTAGAAAAAAGGGTAAGAAAAGGGTAGAAAAAGGGTGTTTGTAGTGATGAAATACTACTACCCTTTGTCTACCCTTACAAATATACCCTTCGGATCGACGCAAATATACCCTTTTCCAACCCTCTCGTCTAAAAAGGGTAGATAAAGGGTAGATAAAGGGTATAATCGGCAGCATCACCCTCCAGCCTGGACATAGGGTTTAAAAAGGGTAGTGATGGTGCGATGTAACAATTCTACCCTTAATATACCCCTTATTTCTGAGTGTACCTGGATGTCAGCAAAGAGAGGGGGAGAGAGGGGGGGGGGGCAAGGAAGGGAGGATTACGTGCAAGGTGCTACAGAAACCTAACAAGGTACAAGAATGCGCCGAGACTTTACAAGGAATAGAGTGTCTGTCTGCCCACCCCGCCTCTATATATACCTGACGTACCTACTGCTTAGTTCTTACCTGTCCATTAATGCATTCATAACTATAATCAATACCTTAACCACCACCATCACCACCACGATCACTACTGATGTATTAACCCCTTCACGCCCAGATCTTTCCTTGGCTATAAAAAATCGTCTGTTGTTAGCCATAAAATTACGAAAAGTCACTGAATATACCAAATTAGTTAGTGGACAAGGATACTAAACAGGTCATAGTTATAAACTATTGCTTATAGTCACTAAAAATCTTCTAATGGTACACAAATTACAATGGAAATTACGTTCTGGGTCTCAAGGGGTTAAAATTAATAGTATATTAATAATTTCTTAGAGAGAGAGAGAGAGAGAGAGAGAGAGAGAGAGAGAGAGAGAGAGAGAGAGAGAGAGAGAGAGAGAGAGAGAGAGAGAGAGAGAGAGAGAGAGAGAGAGAGAGAGAGAGAGAGAGAGAGAGAGAGAGAGAGAGAGAGAGAGAGAGAGAGAGAGAGAGAGAGAGAGAGAGCATTTATACACCTATACACAGTTCCACCAAGAAAATATGATTTAATAAGAAAAATAAGATAAATGGACAAAACTCAAGAGAACAAATAACAGAACTAAATAAAAACTGAAATGAAGAAGTGAATAGATACACAAAAGCACAAACCTCGACCGTATTAAAGACAAATAAATAGTGAAGCGATGACACACACATAATAAGCGTGCAAGGTAACTATTTTTTTTCCATATTTGCTGTTAACCCTTGAGACCCAGAACGTAATTTCCATTGTAATTTGGGTACCAGTAGACCATTTTTAGTGATTATAAGCAATATTTTATAGCTATAACCTGCTTAGTATCCTTGTCCACTAGTTAATTTGGTATATTCAGTTAGTTTTCGTAATTTTATGGCTAACAAGACAATTTTATACATCAAAGGAAAGATCTGGGCGTAAAGGGGTTAATATCATCTCTCTCTCTCTCTCTCTCTCTCTCTCTCTCTCTGGGCTCGGGGCACGGTTTCAATGGGCCCACGTGCCATCCACAAGATCATATGACATCTTGAGGGAGGAGAAACGCCGAGGGAGGGAGATGTGGTGAGCGAAACGACGAGACGAAGAAGAGAGAAAGAAAAATATAGGTTGATGAGGCGAAAGGGTAGGGAGGGAGGCAGGGAGAAGCAGGGAGAGAAGGGAAAGGCTAGGGAGGGAGGCAGGGGGAAGCAAGGAGAGAAGGGAAAGGCTAGGGAGGCAGGGAGAAGCAAGGAAAGAAGAACTAAATTGGCCTACCCCTCTGTTTTTATTTTATTCTCTTACTGTCTTCTTTATAGGGACTGCCAACTAAGCGGGCTTTGTGTTACCCATTTTTGTTGTGCCCTTGGCCAGTTCCTTGTGATGTATATAAAAAAAAAAAAAAAAAAAAAAAAAAAAAAAAAAAAAAAAAAAGGAAAGAAGGGAGAGAAATAGTAAAAACATGGGTAAAGAAAAAAAATGTGGTTTATATACAAGAAGGGACGAGGTAGGTAAGGAGAGACACGGGGTGAAGAAGAAGACTTGGATATGTGTGTATATTCGGGGGGATTCGATGTCACACACACACACACACACGCACACCGTAGTGTAGTGGTTAGCACGCTCGGTTCACAACCGAGAAGTCCCAGGTTCGATCCCCGGGCGGAGCGGAAACATATGGGCTGTTTCTTTAAAACCCCAGCCCCTGTCCACCCAGCAGTGAATGGGTACCGGGGGTTTGTGACCCCCTCCCGGGGTGCTGGCTTCGGCCAACACTAACCACTAAGGATGAATGATAAAAATGTTGATATGGAGACGGGGCCATACGAGCGTTGCTCTGGCCCTGTAAAATACAACTAGATGAATACAACAGATGAACCACACACACACATACACACACTCACATCACAATATATATATATATATATATATATATATATATATATATATATATATATATATATATATATATAAACACACACACACACACTTTGACACACACACACACACACACACACTTTGAGACACACACACACACACTTTGAGACACACACACACACACTTGCAAAGATAGAAAAAAATTAAGATAAGAAGGATGAGTAGAGAGAGAGAGAGAGAGAGAGTGCACGAGATGGCATAAGTGCGGTCACTATCAGCTTTCAAAATTCTTCTAGTTTCATAAGATTAGAACAATTGTTATCAGTTTATCTGCTATTCTGAATTGTTCTTATTTTTCTTCAGTCACAGTTATCGACACTTTTTCAGAAAAATTACTCTCTGCGAATCCCCTTTAAACTTTAGGAGCTCTTGGGTCCTTTGCTTACAACCTGTACTCACCCGGAACGTTTCTAGACCTATCATGTAACTACTGCAAACCCACTGTGTAGACGATCTTGAAATGTTTTATGTTCCTACTGCACAAATCAGCGAATCGTGCTTCTTAACAGGTAGGATCAGCGCACATAGCCATGGGATGTGTTTGTTTATTTCAAGTCGGAGTGAAATATCTACTGTTTTTCGCTGATATTCTACAAAAATAAGTCTCATACGAATGCATGGCTGCAGTTTGTATTTCTGTGATGACCTCTATGTGTACTCTCCGGGGTGTCGATAATTGTGTACTTAATATGAACATTCCATGGTTATCGACTGTATTAACTTTAAAGGCATATTGTGAATAAAGTAAAGCATATTAGAAATGATTTCTTCAATGTATAGTTACATTAGACCCTCTGTGATACCACTTGTAAATATTGACCTTGTACTTGCTCCCGTTTTTTACATATAGCTGTTCAAATAAACCCTGTCATTACACACTCGTCCGTATCAGATCACATCTGTATACACACATGTGTATAATGTTTCATTATGGCTATAATACTTCGTCGGTTACTTCATTCTGTAAATGCTTGGACATACAATTACCTAGCTGTCAGTTACGCTTTTGATTCACTTTGTAGGATTTTGCTTGTAATTAAAAACAATATCTTAGACTGTCGATAACTGTAGAACCCTGTCGATCATTGTGTACGGAATTCCCTTTTTTTTACTTGTCATACCACGTGACATACCCGTGACTGTGCCCCGTGATGCCTCTTTTTCTACTCTGCATACAAACCATTTGTAAACCATGTGTGTGTTGTACTGCTGAAAACACTTAAACCTCCACACCCTAAACCTTTGTCTAACACTGTCTATAATTGTAAACGACGCTCTAATAATAATAATTATATATATATATATATATATATATATATATATATATATATATATATATATATATATATATATATATATATATATATATATATATAACGCCAATCTTCACGTGGTTGGCGGGCGTTTCAATATAATCTTGGCTTAGAAATAGATAAATAACTGAACGCAATAAAACAAGCCGCTATGAGACGTAAAACAGACAAGGAAACAGAAACGTTGTTAAAAAAAACATCTAATTCAAGGCTCTTTTCTAGCGAGTAGACTAATAAGATTATTTCCATCACGCTACTTGGCAAAAAAAAAAAGTCCTGTATTTTCATGCTAGTGCACATGGGTTAAGAATGTCCTTTGCTCCCCGCCCTCACCCTGCTACCTTTCCTTAGCCCTGCTATCATTTATTATCACACGGACACTTTTTCCGGCATCTTTTGGTAGCAAACGCGTATCAGGCATCATTTGACGCCTGATACCGGCATCTTTTGATAGCAAACGCGTATCAGGCATCATTTGACGCCTGATACCGGCATCTTTTGGTAGCAAACGCGTATCAGGCATCATTTGACGCCTGATACCGGCATCTTTTGGTAGCAAACGCGTATCAGGCATCATTTGACGCCTGATACCGGCATCTTTTGGTAGCAAACGCGTATCAGGCATCATTTGACGCCTGATACCGGCATCTTTTGGTAGCAAACGCGTATCAGGCATCATTTGACGCCTGATACCGGCATCTTTTGGTAGCAAACGCGTATCAGGCATCATTTGACGCCTGATACCGGCATCTTTTGGTAGCAAACGCGGAGTCGCGCACGTTCGTTCTTTTGCCACCAGTACCGGCATCCTTGTTTACATTTTGGAGCAGCCACGCCACGCAAGACTTGTATGAACTACACATTTCAGTGAAATAAAGAGAAATTATCAATCTAGGGTGGTCAAGAGATGCTGTAGCATCTCTATGCAGGGGCGCCCACAGGCGGACGCACTGGACGCACGTGCGTCCAGTGCAGCCTCCAGACATGTGTGGGCCCCTATAAGGGCACCCCTAGGGACCCCTATGAGGCCCCTCCTAAAAGGGGGGCCTCCTAGGGGCCCTTCAGCCCTTCAAAATGCACCTACAATTGATCAAAACTGCAAACAAAAATCAGGGGGGGCTTACAGCGCCTTGTAAGGGCCCGGCCCATAAGGGCTCTTAAGCCCTTCAAAATGCACCTAAAATTAATCAAAACTGCAAAAAAAAAATCAGGGGGGGGGGGGGCTGACAGTGCCCCGGGGGCTGCCCCCCCCCCCGGACCCCCCAGCTGAGTAGGCTCGCTTCGCTCGCCACCCACACCCATCAACAGTGGGCCCTATATAATATGTGCGTCCACTACAGGTATCTCTGTGGGCGCCCCTGTCTCTATGTGATATGTTTAGGGAAAATAAGTGCTGTATATAGGGAATATAGCTGTATAATTTTGTATAGTAATAGTAATATGGTGTACGTAGGTGAGAGGAGAAAAATAAAGATGAGAGGAGGAAAATAAAGTGTTTGGTAGAGTAGGGTAGGAGAAATAAATAGGTTTTTAACTCTATAGCTATATACAAGACACGTGTATGATATGGTACATGCGTGCTATTTAGATTATTTTTACGTATGATTTAGATATATAGTTAAGTTTTGAGTTGTTGATGAGAAGTTATGACGGAAAATGTTGATAAAAACTGAAATTTAATAGGCCTTTAATAGGCTGCGTGTGTTTTTACTATAGGAACGGGGCTCATACATATTAAGATGGGTGTTATTTTTACTTGATTTATGAATTCAAGTAAGGTTTATTTATGGTTATGAAGGGAAATATGAAGAGGGAAGGACATTTCATCGATGCCAGTAGAAGCAGAGTAGCTAAGATAGAAGAATAAGATCTTAGCTACTCGGGTAGGAAGATGCTCGTAGCCGAAACGCCGTGTGACAAGTCGCGCACTTTTTGCCACCACTACGGGCATCTTTTGGTAGCAAGATACCAAAAGATGCCGGAAAATATTACTCGTGTGACACGGCCTTTACCCCTGTTTCCACGCCCTTACTCGTTTCCACGCCCCTACCCCTGTTTCCCCGACCTCGAGCGGTGTAATAAATTTAACAAACTTCTTCCCCACAAACTAACTACCCTCCATTAACTTTTCTCGTTGTCTAATCGTTTTATTCTTGATACTCACTTACTTAACTCACTCTCCACGTCCACACAGAGAGGTCAGGTCACACGGGGTCACCCTAAACTACCGTTAACACCGTAATATCACAAGAGTCGTCCGCGCACGTGCGTACACAACACTTGGTCAACAAACACTGGCACGCCCGCGGCTGTTTCTAACTTTCTATACGGGGTGCCGAAATGGTTAATAGTTGACCAAGCACTCGTACGTATTATTGTTTTGTTTTATGTTCATTTATCGTTCCTAAAAATTACGATTTCAAATAATAAAACTTAAAGCGATAAATATTTACAACCAAAACAAATCCGTCTTGCCAATGTACGATTAACGCGGATATCGTATGGAAGAAAGAGGATGTTATATTAACTATCGTACCTCATGTTATGCAGAGAGCCTTTACGACTGTTGAGATTAAACAAAACACATTAAAATACACTCAGACATCAAAAGCAAACACATAATAGATTAATTTGGTTTGTTCTACCGTAGATAACAGTTAAGTCGCCAGGACAACTTTTTTTTCTGTTTACAGACGTGTGGTGGCGTTAATACTTACATTTCTACATCCATGATTTCAGGAAAGTTAGCAGGGGCTATCTGGAGAGTCTGTGTCATTTTGTGTCTTCATCTGTGTCATAGTATGGCAATAAATGAACAAATGACAAAAATATCACAAAGTGGCTACCAACAGTAGAATCGCCATCTAGTGTTTATTTAGAGTGTCGTACCGCTGTCGTCGTCGCCCGAAGAAAAAAACGCGTAGTGAAATTTGAAACCGTCTCTACTTGCAGATACAAAGCATAAAACAACGCTGAAACAGAGTAGATTATACAGTCATGATATAAACTACTGTGTATCATCTTCAGTGGCACATAGAAATCAGTAGTGATGCTATAATTCGTAATATTTGGCGGCTGGCGACATCACTGCAGGTGGCGACTTGATTGTTATCTACGGTAGTAACGACAGACATCTCGAAGCCCGAATTCATTTTGATGCGAACCATGGTGCACCGTCCATACAAGTGGCCAGCAGATGTCGTATAACAAGCGAAGTGGCGGGAGGAAAACGGCGATCCACTCTAGTCGCTGTGTGGTGGCCGTTAAAGCTCCCTTCACACATTCCATAATCGAACCACGATAGCGCCACTAATTTAATTATTGACGCTATCGTGAAATTTGACCACGATAAACGCAGACCACGATAGCCTCACAACAATGTCACGCTGCCTGTACGTATGCGTCATGATGGTTGTAAGATGGTCACGATGGAGTCATGACAGCTGTAAGACTAAGTCACGAATGGAAAATCAACGGTCATTTTGTTGTCACGATAGAGCTACGATAACCACGACAGTGCCATGACGGTGCCATGAACGTACCATGATAGCGTCAAGTGCTAGCCCCACACGTGGGTGGGGGTTACCATGGTGATGGAAAAGGAAGGGAGGATAGAGATGAAGGTGGGATAAACAGGGGTGGGTGTTTTGGTGATGGATAAAATGGGGGATAAATGGGGGAAACGGGGGGAGGGGGTTGTAATAAGGAAGGGGGTGTTGGGGTTGGTGGGGAAACGGGGGGGGAGGACACTTGGAGAAGGCTTTGTTGTGGGGTGGGTGGCGATGTGAATGGTTAAAAGGGGCTGGGTGGTATCACCCCCTACCCCCTACTCCATCACCACGTGGTGCTGGGAGAGAATGCCCCTGAGCTCCACTTGTCTAGTGCCCCCCATACACAGCTGTGCCCCCCCAGGTGTCCCCCCATTGATAGATAGGCTACCTAGGTACGCCACTGGTCGAGAGGCGGCAGGACGAGTGTGTAACAGTCCTTCGTGTTGTACAAACGCATTCACCATTATCATCACAATGTTTAGTCAGGGTAGAACATCTTTACATAACACAGTAGAGGGACAGCAAATGACAACGCCATCTCACACTGTACCTTTACCAATCACCCTAATGATACACACACACACGGATAATACATACATAAAAAATATGTGCCTTACGACAGGGAACACGAAACGACATGACCTATGTTGTAAAACTACCTATGTTGTTACTGTTGTACGTGAGAAAACATTAATGGTGATCATGTCTTAACCCCTTGAGGCCCAGAACGTAATATCCATTGTAATTTGGGTGCCATTAGACGATTTTTAGTGACTACAAGCAATGTTTTATAGCTATGACCTGTTTAGTATCCTTGTCCACTAACTCATTTGGTATATTCGTTACGTGTGTTCAGTTACGTGTATAGTATAATATATACTCATTTGGTATATTCAGTCCGTGTATTCCGTGTGTTCAGTTACTTTTCGTAATTTTATGGCTCGAAAACACACAATTTTTTATAGCCAAGGAAAGATCTGGGCGTGAAGGGGTTCATGGTGTATATTTACCCTCTCGTTTGTTGCTAAAAAAGATTGTGTGCTGATGTGTAGCCTAGGTATGGAATGGTAACATTAATTCTTGTGCTGTCACCTCTGTTCCCTCGTGTGATCGGCCAGTCATGAGAATATAAAAGCATAAGAAAATAAGGAAGCTACAAGAGGCCGTGAGACCTACACGCGGTAGATCCTTTTACTTAACACTACCTACATCCACCTTTCATCCTCATCCATAGAATTGTCCAGCCTCCTTTTAAAACTCCCTATTGACTCCGCACTAACTACCTGATGACTGAGTCCATTCCAATCATTTACCACCCTATTTGTGAGCCAGTTTCTTCCTATTCTTTTTTTAAATCTACGTTTTTCCAGTTTGAATCCGTTACTTCTTGTTCTAACCTGCTTACTATATATTACTGATTACTAGTCGTCACATTATGTTGTCTACCCTTACCCGCTAACTATGATTGTGTTACTGTTCTCTTGGATTGTTGACTACTCTGTTTCAGTGCATTTTTTAACATCACAACTGGGCGACCAAAATGTCTCCCAGTGATGGAAAACTGTCGCCCAGTAAGAACAATTTTAAGCTGCTGGGCGACAAGATATTTGTTCATAGGTTCATAAAATCCTTCGTGGATACAATGGTTCATCTTATCTGTGTGTGTTAGATCCAGAAGTGCACTCTTATTACTGCATAGGATCTTTATTTATACACAACATACAAAAGAGGGAAGTTGATGTATCCAAAATACTATATTTTAACAGTTAGGCCTTGACCTTCCTGGATATCCAAAGAATGTCGCCCAGTAAGATTGGCTTAAAAAATGCACTGCTCTGTTTGCATCCTTGTATACAACCACCCAATTTCGTCACGTCAGCCTAAGGGGCGTAAGCAGTGATCCAGTATATCACGTTAAAAATGACGAACACGATCAACATAAACACACGAGCGAATATTTCCATACGACGCACAGGTCCCCACACCCCATCGGCGGCGCCCTTCCCTACCCGGCCCTGGTCTCCCAACGTGTCCCTTCGTCGCCCATCAGGCATCCCGAGTTGCTGCTTCGCCTCCATTTGCTTCTTATGGTGTATGAATGGCTGCAACACGGAGCCGGGGACCTTAGCACTTGGTACGAAGCACTCCTCAGAGAAGATATTCATTTTTTGCCCCAGTTCTCCCTCTACTGCCTCCCTTAGTGGGCTGACGTGGCGGATCCTGAGAATGTGCTGAGCGCGGTTGTGAAGGAAGTCGATCAGAATGTGGAAGACGATGATGAAGAAAGTACAGAATATACAAAAGAGAAGCCAGACGTCCACCAACTTGAAGTAGGATGTTTTGGGGAGCGATGCCGCCACCTATAGGAATGCATATAAGACAAGTGGTTAACAATGTTTAAGTCATCAACACACCAGTTTGCTATACTGAACACAGGGTAACCAAATGGCAGAAAACTTAAGGATATCAACGAACGACTATGTATACGATTGAAATTATATAAAAAAAACTTTCACATTAATTATGACTAAAGCAGCAAGTCAATTGTTGTTAATTTGAAAGTCTTGCCAAAAGCATTGTTAATCCCTCTTAATTAACTATCTAAAAAGCTGGGTGGACTTCTGAAAAATCTATCATATGAAAAGAAAATTAAAAGATACAGCTAAGTTCACCGTGTAGAAAGTGTGAATAACTATATATCTCGAGGCTGTTGTCACTTACGAACAGAATAAATAAGGGGTGTCAAGTAACCCATAATAAAACCATGGGAATACACCGTCCATAACTATTATTATAACACATATAACACATTAGCATATATCACCTTAACCGTGACACGAGTAACCCATGAGAAGCAGCTAGACAAAAGAGGCGTGTATCGTTATATATCCCTGGCTAACCCTATAAGATGGACGTTGGTGGTTCATCTTTGCAGGCGAATAATACTTGTTATTCCTGCTATTGGGTGTACGTATATTATTCGCCTGCTACACTAAGGATGGACCACCAACGTCCATCTTCTAACCCTGACCTCCTCCTGACCTGAGAGAAGAGGGTGGCCATCACGAGGAGAGAGGTGAGCGAGGTCATGACGCGCACTTCGAAGTTGTCTCGCAGGAAGAAGAGTGTGAGGTAGCCAATGACCAGCATGGTGAGGGAGGGCACGAAGATGTTGATGACCGCGTTGCCGTCCCGCCTCGCTAAAGGGACCTTCACCTGCAGGGCCGACAGGTAAGGTAAGGATAGCTACTACTACTACTACTACTACTACTACTACACTATAGTCGCCACCTGCACTGATGTCGCCAGACGCCATATATTACGACTTATAGCATCACTATACTGATTTTTATGTGCCACTGAAGATGATACACAGTAGTTTATATCATGACTGTATCATCTACCCTGTTTCAGTGTTGTTTTATGCTTTGTAGCTGCAAGTATATACGGTTTCAAATTTCCCTACTCGTTTTTTTTTCGGGCGACGACGACGGCGGGAGGACACTCAGAACATAAACACTAGCTGGTGATCTTAGTGTAGCCCGTTACCAATGTCCCCACACGGTTTTTATTTTAGTAATTTGTTCATTTATAGCCACAATAAGACACAGATGAAGACACAAAATGACACAGACTCTCCAGATAGCCCCTTCTAACTTTCCTGAAATCATGGATGTAGACAATGTAAGTATTAACGCCACCACACGTCTGTAAATAAAAAAGAAACGTTGTCCTGGCGACTTTAGTGTTATCTACGATACTATTACTACTTCTACTACTACTACTACTACTACTACTACTACTACTACTACTACTACTACTACACTACTACTACTACTACTACTACTACTATCAAATGCAAACCTTGTGACATCCCTAACTTTATAATTATGACATCGTGTAGGTTAATAAGTCGACCCTCCAGCAAGCATATAATTCGACATCCTATAAACACCTACCGTAAATAACAGTAAAGTCGCCAGGACAACTTTTTTTTTTATTTCCAGACGTGTGGTGGCGTTAATATTTACATTTCTATATCCATGATTTCAGGAAAGTTAGAAGGGGCTATCTGGAGAGTCTGTGTCATTTTGTGTCTTCATCTGTGTCATATTATGGCTATAAATGAACAAATTACAAAAATATCTAGTGGCTACCAACAAAAAAGTCGCCAGCTAGTGTTTATTTACTGACTGTCCTCCCGCCGTCGTCGTCGCCCGAAAAAAAAACGAGTAGGGAAATTTGAAACCGTCTATACTTGCAGATACAAAGCATAAAACAACGCTGAAACAGGGTAGATTATACAGTCATGATATAAACTACTGTGTATTATCTTCAGTGGCACACATAGACCACGGTATACAGTGGTCTATGGTGGTACGTACATAAAAATCAGTAATAATGCTATTATTCGTAATATTTGGCGCCTGGCGACATGATTGCAGGTGGCGACTTTACTGTTATCTACGGTAGTACAAACCTGCAGTCGGGTCACATCATGCAGGAGGCTGACGGGGCCCACAGTGTACTCCATCAGAAGGGCACTACCTGTGTACCTGGCGTGACACCTGTTCTTGGCCCACCTGTCCGGGAAAGGAAAAGAAAAGTAGAGGGTATCGTTGCGACTAAGAAATGTTCACATTGTAATTTACGATCTTTTTGAGACTGTTCTATTATTTCATTTGCAGTGCCAATTTTGTCATATTCGTGTGTAGTTATTTAGTTGATCAATAGTCTTGTATGTGTGAGATGATGATGGTGATGGTGGTGGTGATGGTGGTGGCGGTGATGGTGAAGGTGGTGGCGGTGATGGTGAAGGTGGTGGCGGTGATGGTGGTGGCGGTGATGGTGATGGTGGTGGCGGTGATGGTGGTGGCGGTGATGGTGAAGGTGGTGGCGGTGATGGTGGTGGCGGTGATGGTGATGGTGGTGGCGGTGATGGTGGTGGCGGTGATGGTGAAGGTGGTGGCGGTGATGGTGAAGGTGGTGGCGGTGATGGTGGTGGCGGTGATGGTGATGGTGGTGGCGGTGATGGTGATGGTGGTGGCGGTGATGGTGAAGGTGGTGGCGGTGATGTTGAAGGTGGTGGCGGTGATGGTGAAGGTGATGGCTATACCTGAGGGTGCCTGGAGAGCTGCGGTCGAGCTGGAAGGCCAAGTAACAAGTCTGGTCGTCGAACGGATAGCGGGTGAGGTCGAAGTCACAGGTGAAGGAAGCTTGGTGTTGGCGCTCCTCCACTAATGGGTTTTCACGTCCGGAGTAAAGAAGGAGTGAAATGACCAGTTTATGACTCGTTATGACTTATCATGGCCCCTATGACACCCCGATAAATAGTTATTCACAATAGCTACTTCTGATATAGTTTCCACGACTTTCTCTCCCACACTGCTCATATATATATATACGTGCATAGTTAACAGTAGATCTACTGTTATCTATGTTCTACTGTTATCTATGATACGTGCCTTCTTGCCTCCGCTTCTCTATCTAATGTTATCATAGTCAATATAATATAAACATGTATTTTGTTTATTACTTCTATCCTGTTTTGAGGTTTCCACATGTGGTATTCATGTTTTCCAGTCTCAGCCTCCTCCTCCTCCTCCTCCTCCTCCTCCACACACGGTACCTTCTTCGGGGACGGAGTTATCAGAGCCGGCGGACATGCCCTCCTTCTTGACGTGGGTGAGGGAGGGTTGCTGCTCCAGGCTGGCGTCCACCGTATCGTGAAGGATGACCTTGGGCCGCCACACCTCGCTCGCCGCCTCCACCAGGTTCAAACTATACTCGTGAGAAAAAGGAATTAAACTGATTCTTATCTTCAGTTTTACTTCGGATTCTTAATTGATTATTTTACATAGACCGTAGATCAACATACTTGGGTGAGTCTCTGTTTACTAGCTTCCAGTTTTGCACACTTTGACCTTACAAGAGGTTTGATTGACAACCTCGCATCAACAACAATCAGAGAAATTCGAATCCCATTAACTCACGACAATGGTCCAAATCCCCTTAACCCACTTGGCTGGTTTACCTGGTGTCATTCTTCAGGTTGACATAAGTTACTCGAGGCTCAACCCAGACGAGCGTGAGGTTGAAGACGACCTTGAAAAGCATCTGAGAGGTGTCCACACGAAGGTTGGTCAGGGTGACTTCCGCCGCGACCTCCTCCTGCTTGGTGTCGCCCGAACCCTGAGGCAGCCGGGGCGCCACACCTTTCTGCAAAACACTTCTGCGTGAAGGCGAGTCGAGTGCTGCGCAGAGGCGAGGAATATTGCCACGAGAATTCACGTCTTTATAGTTCTTAATTAATAATACCTTTACGTAAATATTTTTTCTCATAATGCGAGTGGTAATTAAAAGTAATGTGTAAATAATGTTAAACCATTTTTTTTCTCTTTGCTGTACCTAGGTTTGTATTTGAAGTCACACACCCGAAATCTTGGTCATGTTCACTTGATATAAATATTCCAATATCGTTAATGAATGAAAGATTTATTTTCTTCGTCATTTAATTTCTATAGCATACTAGTCATAATCATACTAACACGAAAATGTGCTAAAGAGATCTAACTTATTTGTATAGACCCAGATTGACCTATGATAACTTGGTCCGAGCCAGCAGCAGTCTCCCTTGGTACTACCTGGAACTGTCACCGATTGGAACTCTCGCCGCCGTCGTCGAGTGTTCCAATTCTTGAAATTACAGGACCCAATATATACATTTAATCAAGTGTTACACGCGTGTTTCTGCATTCAGAGATGAAATACTATCGTTAGCTTGATCAGTTAGGTTAGATTAGGTGCCATTGTCCAGGTTAGGTTAAAATTTCCCCGTCGACCAGAGTTCTAGTTTGTTGTTTCGGCGAGAATTCCCATGGTGTCAGTTCCATAAACCTCTCCCTTGCCTCTAACCTTCAAGCCACGCGCTGCCCCTCACCTTGTAGTCAGGAGGAAGGAGAATCAAGTTGCAATCACTTTCGTCGCTCTGGTCCCGACAGTCGTACTTGAAGTCACACCTGAGATCCAAGGGGATGCAAGTGCCGTCATCACACGTAAAGCGGCCCTCACGACACGCCGACACCAGTAGCATTCGTGCCACGCCTGCGGGTTGGTCACACACAGGGTGGTGGAGGTGCCACAGGTGACGTCCTAAGGGGCTTGGGCTGGGACCGTCGGGTTTCCATAGCCTTGCCTTCACCTGCCCGGAGCGCTGGTTGAGCCACACCCAAGCAGAGCCGTTCAGGTAGATCTCGTAATCACCATACCTGTAAAACGCGAGGAAGAATAGTGTACTCACCTGGAGCAGGCGAAATAGGGTGTTACAGTAACTCTCATTCTAAGGTTTGCTAGTTTCAAGATGGACAGAAGGATTTTCTACACTGTTGCACTTATTTAGTTCCGTATACAGATTTCTAACATTAAAATACTTCTACTACTGCTACTACCACTACTATCTAAAATTCTAAATTCTAAACCAATCCTGAATCCAAACTCGCCATGCATTCAACTTTTCCTAATACCCGACCTATAATCTGCATCCAGTCCACGTTGCATCATCCAGTCTACATCCTTCACGGGACTCCCCTAACCCAGTCCGTTAGTACATTATATTACGCTCTCAGAAATAAGGGGTATATTAAGGGTAGAATTGTTACATCGCACCATAACTACCCTTTTTAAACCCTATGTCCAGGCTGGAGGGTAATGCTGCCGATTATACCCTTTATCTACCCGTTTTAGACGAGAGAGTTAGAAAAGGGTATATTTGCGTCGATCCGAAAGGGTATATTTGTAAGGGTAGACAAAGGGTAGCAGTATTTCATCACTACAAACACCCTTTTTCTACCCTTTTCCTACCCTTTTTTTCTAAGAATGTACAAGTGTCTAAACCACGTTCCTAACACCACATACCACGTTCCTAACACCACAAACCACCTTCCTAACACCACAAACCACGTTCCTACCACCACAAACCACGTTCCTAACACCACAAACCACGTTCCTAACACCACAAACCACGTTCCTAACATGACAAACAGCCTTCCTAACACCACAAACCACGTTTCTAACACCACAAACCACGTTCCTAACACCACAAACCACGTTCCTAACACCACAAACCACGTTCCTAACACCACAAACCACGTTCCTAACATCACAAACCACGTTCCTTACATGACAAACAGCCTTCCTAACACCACAAACCACGTTTTTAACACCACAAACCACGTTCCTAACACCACAAACCACGTTCCTAACACCACTCTCCTGCCCTGCTCCCTCCTCGCCTCTGCCTCCCCTCCACCCTCACCCAAAGTAACTAATAATAAAAATAATAATAATAATAATAATTTTATTCTCACCCGAAGGCATACAAGAAAAAACAACAACATAATATATGGACGAGGGAATGAACTTAACCCCTTGAGACCCAGAACGTAATTTCCATTGTAATTTGTGTACCATTAGACGATTTTTAGTGAATATAAGCAATATTTTATAGATATGACCTGTTTAGTATCCTTGTCCACTAACTAATTTGGTATATTAAGTTACTTTTCGTAATTTCATGGCTAACAACAGACGATTTTATATAGCAAAGGAAAGATCTGGGCGTGAAGGGGTTAAGTACTAAAGCAAATAATTGATTAACTAAGAACTCTATTGGTCCTCGGGGTCTATTGGTACTCGGTGTCTAGTGGTACTCGGTGTCTAGTGGTACTCGGTGTCTATGGGTACTCGGTGTCTATTGGTACTCGGTGTCTATGGGTACTCGGTGTCTATTGGTACTCGGTGTCTATTGGTACTCGGTGTCTTGGTACTCGGTGTCTAGTGGTACTCGGTGTCTAGTGGTACTCGGTGTCTATTGGTACTCGGTGTCTATTGGTACTCGGTGTCTTGGTACTCGGCGTCTATTGGTACTCGGTGTCTAGTGGTACTCGGTGTCTAGTGGTACTCGGTGTCTAGTGGTACTCGGTGTCTATTGGTACTCGGTGTCTAGTGGTACTCGGTGTCTATTGGTACTCGGTGTCTTGGTACTCGGTGTCTATTGGTACTCGGCGTCTATGGGTACTCGGTGTCTATTGGTACTCGGCGTCTATGGGTACTCGGTGTCTATTGGTACTCGGCGTCTATTGGTACTCGGTGTCTATTGGTACTTGATTCCTCCCATTTACGTTGTGGTCATACACTAATATATATGTGTGTGTGTGTGTGTGTGTGTGTGTGTGTGTGTGTGTGTGTGTGCGTGCGAGAAACAGGCAATTAATTGTGTTTAATCTTTCACTAAGTCTGATAGCGTGAAATTGTGATATCAATGGTGTAGGTGAACACACAATCTTTCTTTCTTAATCATTGTTGAAAGACAAACACACACACACACACACACACACACACACACACACACACACACACACCACACACACACACACACACACACACACACAAGAATGTAATGGCGGAGAAAATGATGACCGGTCGGAATAGGTCAGTGAATGCAAGATTCTCTCTCTCTCTCTCTCTCTCTCTCTCTCTCTCTCTCTCTCTCTCTCTCTCTCTCTCTCTCTCTCTCTCTCTCTCTCTCTCTCTCTTCTCTCTCTCTCTCTCTCTCTCTCTCTCTCTCGTGGTATTTATTTATTTTTTATATATATATATCTAGATTTTTTTCCAGTAGGGTGTTTCAGCTCATATTTTGCTATCAAATTACTGTTATCTTAGTGATTATATAATTATATATTCATCTTCCTCTTTTACCAAATTAGCTACTCGACAAGGATACAAAACAGGTCATATCTATAAAATATTCCTTGTATTCATTAAAAATCGTTTAATGGTACACAAATTACAATGGAAATTACGTTCTGGGTCTCAAGGGGTACAAAATGACAATGTAAATTACGTTCTGGGTCTCAAGGGGTACAAAATGACAATGTAAATTACGTTCTGGGTCTCAAGGGGTACAAAATGACAATGTAAATTACGTTCTGGGTCTCAAGGGGTACAAAATGACAATGTAAATTACGTTCTGGGTCTCAAGGGGTACAAAAATACACCACAGGAAACCACCACCATGCATGCAGCCTTCGTATTTCAATCCAATTAAAATTCCTTTGGCGTGTTTATGAATGACATCATAGCTTGGCCGTCCTCTTGTTGTGTCGTGTGTGTGTGTGTGTGTGTGTGTGTGTATGACTGCTTGCCTGTGTGTCTTGAAATACCTCGCGTGTACACACATCTTGTTCTTGTACATTTTCCCAAGATTAACTGACTATCTATTAAAAGTCAACTGATCTAACATTTTCCAACATCCATAGAACGTTACTTATACTTCTCTCTCTCTCTCTCTCTCTCTCTCTCTCTCTCTCTCTCTCTCTCTCTCTCTCTCTCTCTCTCTCTCTCTCTCTCTCTCTCTCTCTCATCTATTAAAAGTCAACTGATCTTGCATTTTCCAACATCCATAGAACGTTACTTATACTTCTCTCTCTCTCTCTTTCTCTCTCTCTCTCTCTCTCTCTCTCTCTCTCTCTCTCTCTCTCTCTTCTCTCTCTCTCTCTCTCTCTCATCTATTAAAGTCAACTATCTTGCATTTCCAACATCCATAAACTGTTACTTATAACTTCTCTATCTCCCTCTCCCGTCTCTCTCCTCTCGTCTTACTCTCTCTCTCCTTCCTCTCATCTCTCTCTCGTCTAATCTCTCTTCTCTCACTCTCTCTTCTCTCTCTACTCTTCTCTCTCTATCTTCTCTCTATCTCTTCTATCTCTTCTCTCTCTTCTCTCTCTGCGTCTCTACGTGTCCCTAATTACTCGCTGCTATTGTATGACAAAAGCAAAAAATGTTGGAAAAGAATCCTGAGTCACCCCCATCACACCCCCACCAGTGTCACTCAAGAACGTAAGACACAACTCGTAGATAACCCTCCCTCCCTTTCCATGCCATCATTGTTAAGTTAATATTTAAATTACAGGAACTACCACGTGTAGGTCTCGCAGCTTCTTGTAGCTTCCTTATTTTCTTATGTTCTGATGTGTGTTACAGGGTGCGGCTTTGTCATGGCAGCGGCGGGGGACGGGGATCAGCAAGGCTCAGAGACTAATAATTCAACATCACAGAGCATAACTGTGCAAAGTGACGCGCCCGTAAACCGAACCGACGCCCCAGGTCCACCCACCACCACAGCCTCCGCCAACCTAGACGTCTCACTCAGCACCGTCACAGAATTGACAACAAGCTCGCTGATGATTACCACAGATGGGACACTGGCGTCTTCTGATCTGCATGAAGAGAATATGACTCAGACAATGCCCGGAACCGAAAACAGTGCAAGTGGTGATGCTGTCCTCAGTACTGCAACTACCACTACTACCACTACTACCACCACTTCGATTTTAGATACTACCCTAGATTCCTTAACGTTGCCGACGCTCAATTCAACGCCTGACATCGACACGACAGGTGGTCCACGGATAACATTTAGCAGCACTTCACCTCATGACAACAGCACGCCTACATCCTTTCATGCCTACGCAAGAAGGGAATGCGGACGTCCTTTCTTCACAGCCTACACCAGAAGGGAATGCGGACGTCCTTTCTTCACAGCCTACACCAGAAGGGAATGCGGACGTCCTTTCTTCACAGCCTACACCACCATGCGGACGTCCTTTCTTCACAGCCTACACCAGAAGGGAATGCGGACGTCCTTTCTTCACAGCCTACACAAGAAGGGAATGCGGACGTCCTTTCTTCACAGCCTACACAAGAAGGGAATGCGGACGTCCTTTCTTCACAGCCTACACAAGAAGGGAATGCGGACGTCCTTTCTTCACAGCCTACACAAGAAGGGAATGCGGACGTCCTTTCTTCACAGCCTACACAAGAAGGGAATGCGGACGTCCTTTCCTCACAGCCTACACAAGAAGGGAATGCGGACGTCCTTTCTTCACAGCCTACACAAGAAGGGAATGCGGACGTCCTTTCCTCACAGCCTACACAAGAAGGGAATGCGGACGTCCTTTCTTCACAGCCTACACAAGAAGGGAATGCGGACGTCCTTTCCTCACAGCCTACACCAGAAGGGAATGCGGACGTCCTTTCTTCACAGCCTACACAAGAAGGGAATGCGGACGTCCTTTCTTCACAGCCTACACAAGAAGGGAATGCGGACGTCCTTTCCTCACAGCCTACACAAGAAGGGAATGCGGACGTCCTTTCTCACAGCCTACACAAGAAGGGAATGCGGACGTCCTTTCTCACAGCCTACACAAGAAGGGAATGCGGACGTCCTTTCCTCACAGCCTACACAAGAGGCATGCGGACGTCCTTTCTTCACAGCCTACACAAGAAGGGAATGCGGACGTCCTTTCCTCACAGCCTACACAAGAAGGGAATGCGGACGTCCTTTCCTCACAGCCTACACAAGAAGGGAATGCGGACGTCCTTTCTTCACAGCCTACACAAGAAGGGAATGCGGACGTCCTTTCTTCACAGCCTACACAAGAAGGGAATGCGGACGTCCTTTCTTCACAGCCTACACCAGAAGGGAATGCGGACGTCCTTTCTTCACAGCCTACACCAGAAGGGAATGCGGACGTCCTTTCTTCACAGCCTACACCAGAAGGGAATGCGGACGTCCTTTCTTCACAGCCTACACAGAAGGGAATGCGGACGTCCTTTCTTCACAGCCTACACAGAAGGGAATGCGGACGTCCTTTCTTCACAGCCTACACAAGAAGGGAATGCGGACGTCCTTTCTTCACAGCCTACACAAGAAGGGAATGCGGACGTCCTTTCTTCACAGCCTACACCAGAAGGGAATGCGGACGTCCTTTCTTCAACCAGTACCACAGTCGGTCTGCCACCAACCCCCTCCACACACAGAGCCACTGAACAGGAGGAATCCACAGTAGTTCAGAACACCTCCACTGCAACTACCACTTCTCTAACAGACATTCCTGCCACAGCCAGCACTTCCACTGCCACCGATACAACAGACACTACCATTACCACAAGTACCGTCACCATGGACAACACTACAGCAGAAGTAGCCATCGTGACAGGAGCTACCGTGGTTAATACAACTTATTTATCATCTGGCGTCTGCTTCGGCAAGACTGAGGTAAGTTATGAGCTGCTATTGTCTAAGAACTCGTCACGTTATTACTGAACCAGTTTTACCATTTTCATAGCTTTTAAAAGGAGGCTGGATAAATTCATGGATGGGGATGAAAGGTGGATGTAGGTAGTGTTAAGTAACAGGAACTACAACGTGTAGGTCTCGCGGCCTCTTGTAGCTTTCTTATTTTCTTATGTTTTTATGTTCTAGGTCAACACGCTGGTCGTGGTGGCTGTGGTCGTGGCAGTCAACGTCCTGTCCGTCGTGTTGACAGCGGCTTGTGTCCACCGCCTGGTGTCGCGCCGTCGCTCCTGGGATCCTCCTCCAATCTTCAGGCACAAATCGGTACTTTCCCCTGATAGATAGATAGATAGATAGATAGATAGATATAGATATTTTATTGTCCACAAAAATGCATAAAAAAAGCATAATATACCAAAAACACTCATGGACCAGAAATTTATTCTAATCAGTAATTAACAAAAGTATCGAGTTTTCCTTGTATTCCTGTGTGTGTGTGTGTGTGTGTGTGTGTGTGTGTGTGTATATTTTTTATTTATCCCTCTGAAAGTCAGGAACTAGAGTATACCACGTGTAGGTCTCACGGCCTCTTGTAGCTTCCTTATTTTCTGATGTTCTTATGAGAGTCTGCGTTCCTTCTTTCCTTCCAGACTCAAAGCCTGAGAGGGGAAAAGCTGGCGCAAGGTGTAGGTGTTCCAGGGCGACACTTGGCGTCTGACAGGGAGTGCAAGGCGGGCGAGGGCGAGGGACAGACGGGCACGCAGATCCCCATCCTGATCACTAACGAGGACGGCTGGTGCGTCCCCTACAGCAACCAGACGCAGGGAGGCAGGAAAAAGCGGGAGAAGGATATGGGTGCCCCTACAGAGGATACGGGAGTGTGATAAGGTGACGAGAGAGAGAGAGAGAGAGAGAGAGAGAGAGAGAGAGAGAGAGAGAGAGAGAGAGAGAGAGAGAGAGAGAGAGAGAGAGAGAGAGAGAGAGAGAGAGAGAGAGAGAGAGAGAGAGAGAGAGAGAGAGAGAGAGAGAGAGAGAGAGAGAGAGAGAACTGTGTGTTTAATAATAATAATAATTTTATGATCACCCGGAGGCACACAGGAAGAAAACAACAACAACGTGACACAGAGTTAACTTAGTACTAAAGCAAATATAAACCCTTACAAACCTGTGGGCACTAGAGACACTGCTGCACATAGAGTATACAGACTACACTACACCTCAGCTACCCCACATTCTATACAGACAGCTATATAGCAGGCCCAGCCACCTCTGTTGTATAAGATACAAGCTTAAAAAACAGCCTATGCTTCATTTGCAAGCTAGTAATAATGTTTTTATTGCAGTGGAAGTAATAGTGGTGGTAGAAGTAGTTGTTGTTGTTGTTGTAGTGTAAGTGGTAGAAGTAGTTATAGTGGCAGTTGCAAATTATAGCAAACCTTGGCCACCCCAGTCAACATTTCCTGGCAGGGCCACTAATGGTACTCCCTTGAGTGACATTTATTTTCACGTTTAATACACGTTTTAATCACCTTAATACATAACTAAAATACTATGATAGTTACGTAAAACATGTATAAAGTAATAAACATACAGTAGATCCGCGCCTTTCATTTGAGCCATGGCAAAAGGAAATTGGCTTGTAATTAATTAAGAAAATTACTTTTTTTTTTTATTTTTTTACTATAACTTATTTTGAATAGATCAAGTCATTTGCGATACCGATCCCACCCATAGGTAGAACACCTCAAGCTTAACATTTGTTTCGCTAATAACCCCTTGAGACCCAGAACGTAATTTCCATTGTTATTTGGGTACCGTTAGACAATTTTTAGTGAATATAAGCAATATTTTATAGATATGACCTGTTTAGTATCCTTGTCGACTAGTTAATTTGGTATATTCAGTTACTTTTCGTAATTTGATGGCTCGACAACATACGATTTTATATAGCCAAGGAAAGATCTGGGCGTGAAGGGGTTAATGTATCTTCTGGGACTAATAGTTTTGCGTTAAAATGACAAAAACGAGTGTAATAGATTCCACGCTTGCTGCTCCGTCAGTTCTGAGCCAGGGATTACGTGTTCAAAGTGACCCAAAAGTGACTATTCATTTCTTTACCGTACATAACACTATAGTCGCCAGTCACTCGCCACTGCACTAATGTCGCCAGGCACAATATATTACGAATTTTAGCATCACTACAGAGTTTTATGTGCCACTGAAGACATGTAGTGTGATGTACATAATATAAACTACTGTGCATGCGTCTTCAGTGGCACATAAAAGTCTGTAGTGATGCTAAAATTCGTAATATATTGTGCCTGGCGACATTAGTGCAGTGGTAAGTGACTGGCGACTATAGTGTTATCTACGGTACTACAATGACGTATCAACATATCCAATACTTTATACTTCCTCGCTTCTTATATTAATATTGCATTATAAAGACGCACATTTTCAAGTTTCATTCCGTACGTGGTTTTGGTCTGATCTCACCTCAATAATATTAATTTAATGGCTAATTTACTGATTTGAGAACACCACATGGGTTACTTATTGGTATTTTATCATTCATGAACGTTTGCTTCAAAGTACACAATAAATGGAGATATATGAACGTTTGTCTTTGTCTTAGAAATTGGTAACTTATCACCCCTGCCTATATAAACGTTTTCAAAGCTATCTCGTCACCCCTGCCTATATAAACGTTTTCACAGCTATCTCGTCACCCCTGCCTATATAAACGTTTTCACAGCTATCTCGTCACCCCTGCCTATATAAACGTTTTCACAGCTATCTCGTCACCCCTGCCTATATAAACGTTTTCACAGCTATCTCGTCACCCCTGCCTATATAAACGTTTTCACAGCTATCTCGTCACCCCTGCCTATATAAACGTTTTCACAGCTATCTCATCACCCCTGCCTATATAAACGTTTCATATTGTTATATTAACCCCTTGAGGCCCAGAACGTTATTTCCATTGTCATTTGACTGCCATTAGACGATATTTAGGGAGTATAAGCAATGTTTTAATAGATATGACCTGTTTAGTAGCCTTGTCAACTATCTAATTTGGTATAGTAGGTGACTTTTCTTAATTTCATGGCTAACAACAGATAATTTCATATAGTAAAGGAAAGATCTGGGCGTGAAGGGTTGGAAAACGTTCATGAGTGGCCTGCCGGGGATTTAACTTTCAAGGTCACCATGTGGAATGCTCGGAATGTGGTCTCGGCCAGGGTGTGGGAGGGGCTGTGTCGCGTCCCTATCTGGGTATCGCCCCTAATTTAAAGGCTACTGTATGGGCGCCTTATTGTATCATCACCAGCATGATCAGTAGCAATAGTGGTAGTGATAGCGATACTAAGCAGAAAAGGTCACAAGAAGAAGATTTGAAGAAGAAGCCAGCCAGCCACAACAACCAACATGGCCGCCTGCCTGTGTGATGACCGCCGCTGTTTTATGTGCACTGTGGCCGCCAGGATGGACGTAGCAGACCCACGCCCTCCTGCAGGATAGATCAACACTCCAGGCATGAGTGGTGTGAGTATCCCTATTGTGGTGACACTATTTTGTGATATATAGTAATCTGCTTGAACCTGTAACTGACGCTATGCACTAACACCCTTCTGTCGCATTAATGCCCTGATCTTGCCGCAAGGTCCCCCAGTACAAGTGAGACACAGCCGTGCCCCCCAGTACCACACGGCCCCCCGTACGCGTGCCCCCAGTACCACTGTTCCCCAGTACACAGCCGTGCCCCCAGTACACAGCCGTGCCCCCCAGTACACGCGTGCCCCCCAGTACACAGCCGTGCCCCCATACCGCGTGCCCCCAGTAACAGCCGTGCCCCCATCCAGCCGTGCCCCCTCACATGCTGTGCCCCCATACACAGCCGTGCCCCCAGTACACAGCCGTGCCCCCCAGTACACAGCCGTGCCCCAGTACACAGCTGTGCCCCCATGTACACAGCCTGCCCCGCCGTGCACAGCCGTGCCCCCCAGTACACAGCCGTGCCCCCCAGTACACAGCCGTGCCCCCCAGTACACAGCCGTGCCCCCCAGTACACAGCCGTGCCCCCCAGTACACAGCCGTGCCCCCCAGTACACAGCCGTGCCCCCCAGTACACAGCCGTGCCCCCCAGTACACAGCCGTGCCCCCCAGTACACAGCCGTGCCCCCCAGTACACAGCCGTGCCCCACCCAGTAACACAGCCGTGCCCCCCAGTACACAGCCGTGCCCCCCAGTACACAGCCGTGCCCCCCAGTACACAGCCGTGCCCCCCAGTACACAGCCGTGCCCCCCAGTACACAGCCGTGCCCCCCAGTACACAGCCGTGCCCCCCAGTACACAGCCGTGCCCCCCAGTACACAGCCGTGCCCCCAGTACACAGCCGTGCCCCCCAGTACACAGCCGTGCCCCCAGTACACAGCCGTGCCCCCCAGTACACAGCCGTGCCCCCCAGTACACAGCCGTGCCCCCCAGTACACAGACATGGGCCAGTTACCAGCCTGTAATGCCACAAATCATAATCAAAGCCGTGCCCCAGTACAAATCATAATCAATGCAATGAAATTAGCAATTATAATCCATAATAAATCATAATTAATATGAGCTGTAGATTAATCATAATCAATCATAATCAAATATGAAGCTGCAGCTTTAATCATAATCAAATCATAGTCATATTTTTCTTCATAATAATCAATGATTAAAATGTGATTATTGTGATTATTTCATTGTATTTTCCATGTAGCAATTATATTTCTCCTAAATAAATTTGCCAATTTATATAGTTTTTTGTTTGTTTGTTTTGAGGATATACAATTCCTCAGCCATAGTGATCTACCGCTGCAGGTTAGTGTTGGCCGAAGCCACCACCCCGGGAGGGGGGTCACAAACCCCCCCGGCTAACACCTGGTACCCATTCACTGCTGGGTGGACAGGGGCTTGGGTTTTAAGAAAGACCACCCATCTGTCTTCGCTCCGTCCGGGGATCGAACCCGGGACTTCTCGGTTGTGAGCCGAGCGTGCTAACCACTACACCACGGAGTACTTGTATGTTATGTTATATATATATGTTCCAGGTCCAAGCATGTTTGCAAAGCATGACACTAACTGAAGACATTTTCTGCGGGGGAGCAAGAGAAATTTCGCTTGCAAGCGGTTACTGTTCTCTTGCTGTACCCCCGCAGAAAAAGTTTGACCGTTGCTTGCTCCATGAGAGGGCGACGCGGCGGCTGAGATGTAAGCAAAACAAAGATCAAAGGACTATTTTGACCCTCTAGATATTGTCACACTGGGAGGCATCCTATGCCGTTATAGTCAGAGAAGTGTGCAGATTCAGGAAGTGTACTTAGAAATGTAATGTGATCATAAGTAGCCGAGCAATGAGATGATGAAGCCAAACAAGTGTGAGAAAATGTTTATGCACTGTTTTACTGAACCCTTGTTTTGGAATACTTGTACTTACATTACAGCTATAAATGTATACTAATGCCAGGCAACATTTCCTCAGGAAGCCGATAGTGGTCTCAGTGTTTCTTAATAGCCAATGCTATTGTAATTTGTATTGTATTGTAATTTTTTTATAACAATAGTTTGTAAGTGATTTAAATACAGTGTAGTTATTTATATTACTCAAATAAAGAAGCAAAATGCACCAATAGATGTGGTGGCCTTTAAGGTAGTGGTCAATTGCAATACAAAACACTGTTCATAATTATAACTGACAAAAAAAGACAATAAATGCCTCCTGATACATACTATACAAATAATCATAATAACATGATCTAATCATAATAATCCAATAAGTAAAATTAATAAAATCTAATACTTAAGAAATAATTTAGGCAAATAACCAATACAATCAATCAAAAAGGAAACAACCAAACAATAATCAAATCAAAAATAAAAACCACTAAATATTACAATCAAACATAAAAAGAAAAATCATATAATCAAATTCATATCCAGTAAAAGAAAAACCCACTATTCATCCAATATTAATCTTAAAAAAAACTCTTAAAATCAAACAGTCTTCATGTGTTTAAGCAAGAGTCCAGAACAATCATACTTGAACAAATGTCATTACATTGCGTCATAAAAATATTGGTGAAATTTAAAACAGTCATAATGATGAATAAGGAATGTGCCCCTGTCATTCCGTTGTTACATCCCGAGTTTGTCACCTCATATCTGTATGTTAAACTTTTCAATATTCAAACACGTCCTTGCCCAGTGTGGTTGTAGCAAGAGGTTCCGAGAACAAGTCATCCTCTTTAACTAAATGTCCTTACATTTGGCGTGCATATAAAAACAGTTGTGAACATTAAGACAGGTCAGTAGATTGATGGAGTGTAATGGCGGAGGAAGGGCTGCTCTTTATTTCCGTTGTTACCTGCTCAAGAATGTCACCACTCATCTCGGTGATGTGTCTTGTCACCGTGTCATTACAGGGCGGAATTTGCTTCATCATTTTTGCTTGTTCCTCGCCAAACACAAGCCTTGTGTCTACGATCCTAGCATGGTATAACGAGGTCCTCGCCAATAGGGTGAGCTTTTTCAATTATGGCAATGTGCAAAGAAATTGCATAAGAAGCTCGAACAGCAGATTCATTTTGTGGTGCATATTGACCAAACTGAATCCATTATTGTTGACTAAGGTATGCTCTTTTCTTTCAAAATAGGCAACATCCTTCTCTTTTAGTTGTCCTTCTTGGACAATTAAATGGAGGTGTTAACACAAGTTGTTATCTTTCCTGAACATTTCTTATTCCCCATATAATCACAGCTTTTTATATATTACATTATTATATCCATTACTAACTTCTGATCATTCTAATACCTACTTCTTCCTCCTCCCGAAAGCTTATTATTTTCACTACTGCTACTTCCACTAACACAACTACCACTACTTGTACCACCACCTCTATAACCACCCCTACTACCACTACAACCACCCCTACTACCACTACAACCACCACTACTACCACTATAACCACCCCTACTACCACTACAACCACCACCACCACCACCACTTTTTTTCTTTCATTTTCTTTGAACTATTTTTTTTCAGAGATAGCGCCCGTAGTTTTTTTTCCCTCTATTACTTCCTCCTTCCCTTCCCCCCCTTATTTATCCTCTAAATCCTCCTTCAGTCCCTTCTTCCTCCTTCCTACTGCATCCTTCCTCCTTGTTCTTCCTGCCTTGCTCCCCTACAACTACAACTGCAACTGCCCTCCCGCCTGTACGGTTGTGACCACTGCTATTTCTATTTTCTGATTTCTACTTGCTACTGCTATTTCTACAACTACCACAGCTACTACCAACACCAAATTCTCCATTTATCTATATTAATAACACTGTAGGCTTAACTCATTTTGCTTTTACACCTGTAGTACTTTGTTATTAATACTTGTGTCCCCGCGTGCAGGGTTGTGAGGACCTGGTGGTGGAGTGTCTGTGTGTGGACAACTTGGCGTCAGTGTTGCGGTGGTCCGGCGAGGCTCAGGGCTCGGCATGGGGGCACAGGCAGGCCCTGCACTACCTTAGGGAGGAGTTTGCACAGGTGAGGGGGTGTGACAATGTTTTGAGATATGTATATTAAATATTATCAAGTATAGGCGTCCAGCCTCTGGGCCCTTTGCTTTTGGCTCAGTTCTTGTGGCTGGAACGTGGCAGTGAGCCACGCTCCAGCCCATTAACTCATTACGCTAATTACTCATTAAGGGCTTGTTCTACGCAAAAAGCTTGATGCACAGACCCCCATTGATTTTGACAACACTACTTGCATGTCAAATTTCAGTTCAATCCGACAATATTTAGGATTAGTTTACGCTAATTACTCATTAAGGGCTTGTTCTACGCAAAATATTTGTTGCACAGTCCCCCATTGCCAGCACTACTTGCATGTCAAATTTTAGCTCAATCCCACACTATTTAGGAGTAGTTATTCAACTTTTTGGCTTAAACTTGGTTCCACGGGTCTTATGGTAAGAAGCATTTGCTTCCCTCGCTGCCAATAACTCATTTCATCCCTACAATCAGCCTTCTCCTAACCTTCCTTGACCTTTGTTGACCCCTTCTACAGGCTGCACACAAGGCTTTCCTTCCCGGCATCCCGGGCATAAGTGGTGAGGTGTTTTTCCCGGGAAATTTGTTCAAATCCCGGGATGTAATATAAAATTCTTATTCTTTTATGATAGTTCACTTTGAATACAATTGCACCTACCTGTGCCTGGGATGCTCACAAACCCCTGGCAAGGGACAACTTATGAGTGTGTGGCTACAATAACCTTACCAGGGTGGGCCCAGGTTGATGCTCGGACCGAGCCGTCACTCCCTCATGGGGATCGGTGGGCCTCTGGTTGGGGAATATTAGGGATGGGTGGGGAAATTCTGATGACCAATCACAGAGCAGCGCCTCACATGATCTGGCCAATCACGTTGCTCTCAGCTGTCAGGGAGCACCAGAAAGAAATTTAAAGAGACAACTTCAAATGCCGCCAGACTGTTACAGCGTGTGTGTGTCTGTGTACGTCAGACCATGGCACCACCACCACCGCATCATTGTGGCGGCCAAACTTGTGTGCTGAACTATACGTTTTGATTCAAGAAGTCCACCGCTATATATATTTAATATATTAGGTTTGTCCTAATATGAATCTATTGCAAGTATAGCTATTGTATGTTAAATATGCTATACATGGAGTCAATGATGCAATAAACACATCACATTTCAAACGGGCAAGCATGAAATGGCTCTATAATACATAATAAACATACAATACAGTGATACAACTTGTATTTTGGTGTTTGTTGATGTCTTGCCGCCTCAAATCTCACTCTGGTAGGGAGGTCAGGGCGGTCCCGAGCACCCGTAGCCTGGCGGTCCCGAGCACCCGTAGCCTGGCGGTTCAGTAACAGGTGACAAAAAGGTTTGAGCATTAACCTTGGAGGCGCTACGAGGTAAAAGCCTGGCAGGGTAATACTTATGTAATATAGTTCTCGTATGTTATACAGCTATGTATAAAGTTCTCGTGTTATGTTATATATATATCATAAGAACTTTAATACATCGTAATATATATCGTAATATTTTACATGTGTCGTAAGAACTTTTGAGGGATTGGGAAGTTCTTGTGTTATTTTATATATATCATCATAAGAACTTTTATATATCGTAATATTTTTTATATGTCGTAAGAACTTTTGAGAACTTTTTGCCGTGGGGACTTTATTTAAAGGGATTCGCGTGTCATTATTTACATCGTGGGAAATATTCAAGACTTGGATGGTGAAAACTTAAGTATATTCTTTATTTACCACTTAAAAATTTGCCCAAGACCCAAGTGTAATGTTTGGTTACTATTGTGATGATAGAAGTGCAGTTATTAGTGTAGCAGTGTTAGCATGGTGTCACAAGGAGGTCTGTGGCCCACCCTTCCTGGCCTGCCAAATGTTTGCTATAATTTGTTATCACTGCTTCACAAAAGACATAGAGATTAGCTGATGTGTGTTGTGCTGAGGAAAGACTTGGCATAGGAAAGACAGAGAGAGACAGAGACAGACAGACAGACAGACACAGACAGACAGACAGACAGACAGACAGACAGACAGACAGACAGACACAAGAGAGAGAGAGAGAGAGAGAGACAGACAGACAGACAGACAGACAGACACAGACAGACAGACACAGACAGACAGACAGACAGACAGACACAGAGAGAGAGAGACAGACAGACAGACAGACAGACACAGAGAGAGAGAGAGAGATCCAGCCAGAGAGACAGGCAGACAGACAGCCAGCCAGAGAGAGAGAGAGAGAGGAGAGAGGCAGACAGACAGCCAGCCAGAGACAGATAGAGAGAGAGAGAGATCCAGCCAGAGAGACAGGCAGACAGAGACAGATAGAGAGAGACAGACAGACAGACAGACAGACACAGCCAGCCAGCCAGCCAGCCAGAGACGATAGAGAGAGAGAGAGAGAGAGAGAGAGAGATCCAGCCAGAGAGACAGGCAGACAGAGACAGATAGAGAGAGACAGCCAGCCAGAGACAGATAGAGAGAGACAGACAGACAGAGAGAGAGACAGACAGACAGACAGACAGAGAGATCCAGCCAGAGAGACAGACAGACAGAGAGAGAGAGAGAGAGAGAGAGAGAGAGAGAGAGAGGGGGCATTATCACTATAGAACATAGCAAGGAAACCTGAATCTAGAAAAAAGAGAGACGGTTAGCTATGAGGGTCTTTAGGAAACATAGAAATGGCTAGAATGTAGATTAGGTGGTTTCCAAAATGATGGCTGTTAGAACTATTAAGCCCGTCCACACCAGCACACAGTGTTGGCCTGCCAGAGAGCAACACAGACATTTGCTCAAACCACGTCTCAAACACTTTGTTGGTTTGTGTTCAGACAGCCTGTCACCGAACACATTCCTGGCTTGTGTGTGCAGTGTCAAAGCCGTCTGTATGTAAAAGCCTGCGCCTGAGATTGATGACGTCACGGACGGAGTCTGTACGAGGCCACCGAGATGACAAGTTTACCTACCTAATATATGTTTATCAGTATAAAAGATAGACAGGTTGAAGTTCCCAAACTCGGCAACCTCGGGACCAGCGCCGAGCCGAGTCATGGAATTTTCCGACTTTTAGAACGTAGATATATTAAGGGGGAAAAAAGCATGAAAATCACAGGAAAAAATTATTTGGATTCTAATACAGTATAAATGTTCACTCTTCCCATGTCTCATGGTCTTATGTATGTCCATACCTTTCACCGTCTCACTCCTGGCATAAAATTCACGGAACTTTGTTTTCTGTTTCTTGAGGTCATACACTGTAGATGACCCCACACCATATATTTCACACAAATTCCGCACTGAGGTTCCGCCATCCAACTTCTTCAAAAGGTCAATTTTCTCAGAAATAGTTAACACATTGTTCTTCCTTTTCTTTTCACTTTCACCAGTAGGTGTTCCTGGACGTTTGGGAGCCATAATACCAATAACAGACCTGTAGAAGTGCACAAAATAACAGTGTACACAACTCTACAGTCACAACACCACTGAACAATAACAACAAACAAATCAGCGGGAGAAACCCAGCGGCCTATGTGGTGGCACCCAGCGGCCGACCCGGCAACTACGCGCCGTGTTTTGGGTGTTCTGCCGTGTTTTGGAAAATCTGGAACCATAGCCGAGTTTTGGGTGTTGCCGAGTCTTGGGATGCCGAGTTTGGGAACTTTAACCTGTACTGTTATCTTCGGAAATGTTTGTTCTTTAATATTATCAAATAAAAACTCGTAAAACACACTAAAGAAATGCCATTACGAGACTCTCAAGAAATATGCATGAACTTAAACTCTTCGCCATTTAATATTTTGCTCGAAAACATTTTACATACAGAATATCAATAGAAGCGGAATTTAATTAGCTTTCCATTGCTATATTTCGTTTTCTGATAAATGAATTAGAACCATACATAAATTAGCGTTAACTAAATAAATAACATCATCAATCGGGAAAAATTACCCGATTTCATGATCTTTTTAGTTAGTTAACGCTAATTTATGCAAGCTGCTAATTCATTTATCAGATAACGAAATATATCAATGGAAAGTTAATGAAATCCCGCTTCTATTGATATTCTGTATGTAAAATGTTAAGTTCATGCATATTTCTTGAGAGTCTCGTAATGGCATTTCTTTAGTGTGTTTTACGGGTTTTTATTTGATAATATTAAAGAACAAACATTTCCGAAGATAACAGTATATCTTTTATACTGATAAACATGTATTAGGTAGGTAAACTTGTCATCTCGGTGGCCTCGTACAGACTCCGTCCGTGACGTCATCAATCTCAGGCGCAGGCTTTTACATACAGACGGCTTTGACACTGGCCAACGACTGCTCGAGACTGGTATTAGCAGAGGTAGGGAGTCTCCAGGTTCGCTTATTATTGCTTGGTGTGCTATGAAATATAATTTCTCTAGGTGAATGTAGACATATGATTGCATTTGGATGGATATCATTCATATATGAGTAAAGAGATGAAATACAAGCAAGGGTCTCATCCACGTCTGGCAGCGCGGCCTTCGGTAGCAGCAGCAGCAGCAGCATGAAGCCCGTGAGGTGGATATCAACACCAAGGGAGATAGATGTCTTTGGTAATATTTAGTAGGGGTGCGAGAACCCCTTGAGGAATCCTATGATCCCTGGTGATATCCTATGGTGCTATCACATGCGTGGGAGCTGACTTGCAGACTTCTTCAGGAAGGCACAGGTAGCTACAGCTGATAACGGGGTGTTGTGTGGGCAGCGGAAATCGGCCGTCGCCCGCAATTCCCCGCCAGCGGAGATCTCCTTGGTAATTATTTAGTAGGGGAGCGAGGACCCTTTGAGGAATCCTATGATCACTGGTGATATCCTATGGTGCTATCACAGGCGTAGGAGCTGACTGTCTTCTTCAGGAAGGCACAGGTGAGGTGGATGACGGCGGGTTTTGACTCAAAACTTTTGAGAGGCGGCAGGCGTCAACTCCGCCACGGTAGGTTTGGGCAGGCTAAACGTCTTATTACTCGTTATTATACAACTTAGTGATTACGGTGAGATGTTATATACAGGGAGGTCCCGAAGATACGAGCAGTTAGGTTCCACCTGGCATACTCGTAAAGCGAAATCTCGTATAACGAAACACATAACTAATGGTAAAATATAGGTTTGGTTCCAGGACCATCAATTAAAAAAAAAAGAGAAAAAAAAGACATGTTTTTCAAGCTAAAATAAATTATAGCAAATACAACAAACACACAGCGTCTATATTACCCACACTGTACTACCTATTCTGTAGAAAAAGCATTCTGAAAGAGAAAATAGCACACAAAATAACAACTGCACATTAATTAAACATAAAACATAAATTATGTCATCAAGCTCATCATCAGTCACCAGCCAATGATAAACTGTTTTTAAAACTTCTCGACCAATCACAAGTCAGCGAAACATATTTCTGGGCAAGAATGGCATGCCAGACTGCCTCTCGCCACCTTCTGTCCCCGTCATCTCAAACTAATTCTCGTTTTATTTTTAATACTTGCGTTTTAAGGAGTTTTAATGTATCAGATAGTAAGATATATAAGTAAGGAGCCTGTGTTGCTAGTGTTTTGGTGGTAGAAGGTGTGTATGTGGATTGAAATAGTGAATATTTGTGATATGGGGAGGCCCGGCGGCTAGAATTTCTCCGTCACTCACTGCCCCGCCAGCAGTCACCTCTATCATAACATCTTTAAATCACCCTCATTTAAGATGAAACACGGTGCTACATTGATATAGATAATGACACGTGTATATAACATCTCATCATAATCACTAAGTTGTATAATAACGAGTAATAAAACGTTATCCAGCGGCGCCGCCACTCAAAACTTTTGAGTAAAAACCCGCCGTCATCCGCCTCACCTGTGCCTTCCTGAAGAAGACAGTCAGCTCCCACGCCTGTGATAGCACCATAGGATATCACCAGGGATCATAGGATTCCTCAAGGGGTTCTCGCACCCCTACTAAATATTACCAAAGACATCTATCTCCCTTGGTGTTGATATCCACCTCACGGGCTTCATGCTGCTGCTGCTGCTGCTACCGAAGGCTGCGCTGCCAGACGTGGATGAGTCCCTTGCTTGTAGTTCATCTCTTTACTCATATATATGAATGATATCCATCCAAATGCAATCATATGTCTACATTCACCTAGAGAAATGATATTTCATAGCATACCAAACAATAATAAGCGAGCCTGGAGACTTCCTACCTCTGCTAATACCAGTCTCCAGCAGTCGTTGGCCAGTCTGCACGTTATTTTCAGATTGATTATCGTACAATCTTAGGTAAACTCATATAGTCAGTAAATGTTTATAATTTTAGTAAATAACTTGTAATTTACTTTAGTAAATAACTTGTAATTTACTTTAGTAAATAACTTGATAATTTTACTCACCCCAGTTTGAATGTCGTATCATTGAATTTTCAATCTCGTATATTGAAAATAGACCCTAATTTACACATCTCGTATCATCGGATTCTCATATATGGAATGCTGGTATAACGGGACCTCCCTGTACACGTGTCATTATCTAAATCAATGTACCACCGTGTGTCACCATAAATAAGGGTGATTTAAAGATGTTATGACAAGGTATTTACCTGATAATATAGTTAACTATGATAAAATACAGCTGAAATTAAGCAGCAGCTTAGTATTCCCTTCTCCTGGCATCAAATGAGTCTGTAAGCCGCAAGGGGGCAGGATTTTCTGCCTCGTTAAAAGACTATAAATAGTGTAGGTAATAATTTGAGCTTATATTCCTTTCTGGAACAGAATTCATTCAGTGATGTACACAGTGCATGTTCATTATCGGGCATGTATTTGCATGGATCCAGGAATCGCTAACCAATTTGATAGTAAATTACGTAATAATCGTAACGTAATAATCCTTCCTTCCTAAATTCTCCAACATCAAGTTGTGTTCTTGAGGTTAGGGAAGATTGAGGGCGTAATAAGTTAGTTTTTATATTTTTATGAATATATTTGAACAGTGGCACACGTACAACCTTGCATGTTATAGAAAAGCAAGATGCCGAGATGAGCAGCCAGCCCTTGCTCCTGCTGCCTGCGTCTGGAGGAACACCCCAGATGCCGCTCTCTGCTGCTGGTGGCTTTGGGAAAAGGGATAGGGGGAAGGTTCTAAAGTCGTCATTATTCAATTTTAATTTTTTATATTGTTTATTACTAATTTCATTTTAGCTTATATATATATAAGCTCACATTAAAGTAAATAATAAACAACATTCACAATAATTACATTGAAAAAAATGCCCGAGTTTGTCTATGATATATCTGATAACATATATATATAGTTATATATATATATTATATATATATAATTATATATATTTTATAATATTATATTATATATAATTATTATATATATATATATATATATATATAGCTAATATATATATATATATATATATAATATATATATAATATAATATATTACATTATAAATAATAGTATATATATATTATATATATATATATATATTATATATATATATATATAATGACCACAGGACCCACAGGATGTCTCCCCACAGTATATTAATACCACAGGCGACACCACAGCCTCCACAGCACTGTACTTATCTGTAATTCCTGAAGACACTGCTGCTGTTAAGGACTTGTGTGACTACTCTGAAACCTTAATATTGACTTCCAAGTTTGTATTATTACAATAAAAATGACAGTAAATACTACATTTCTTTAACTAAATCCCCCACAACAGTAGTTAGTAGTGTGACGGTGACGGTGAGTGTAACTAATTAATTGTTTAGGAAAGAAGGCAGATGCTAAATGTACTTATGTAGTGTTGGGAGAGTTATAGTAATGAACAGATGACGTGTCTTCTGTAGGGGAGGATCACTTATGAGGGTGAAGAAAGGATGTGTATATATGTCATATAATCATGGCTCTGGCATGGGAAGGAGGCACACCAGTCAAGAACATAAGGAAGCTACAAGAGGCTGAGACCTACACGTGGTAGTTCCTGTATAAAGAGAGTACTGAACACGAAGGAAATAAGTTATCGAGAAGGTCCTATGGAGTGACAAGGGGGTGTTAAGAGGAGGGGAGGTTATGAGGAGGGGGAGGTTAAGAGGAGGGGAGGTTAAGAGGAGGGGAGGTTATGAGGAGGGGAGGTTATGAGGAGGGGAGGTTAAGAGGAGGGGGTGTTAAGAGGTGGGGAGGTTATGAGGAGGGGGAGGTTATGAGGAAGGGGAGGTTAAGAGGAGGGGGAGTTAAGAGGAGGGGAGGTTATGAGGAGGGGGGGTTAAGAGGAGGGGGAGGTTAAGAGGGGGGGGAGGTTATGAGGAGGGGGGTTATGAGGAGGGGGTGTTAAGAGGAGGGGAGGTTAGAGGAGGGGAGGTTGGAGGGAGTTATGAGGAGGGGGATGTTAAGAGGAGGGGAGGTTATGAGGAGGGAGGGTTATGAGGAGGGGTTGTTAAGAGGAGGGGGGTTATGAGGAGGGGGTGTTAAGAGGGGGGGTGTTAAGAGGAGGGGGGTTATGAGGAGGGGAGGTTATGAGGAGGGGGGTTAAAGAGGAGGGGTTAGAGGGGGGTGTTAAGAGGAGGGGTGGTTAAGAGGAGGGGGAGGTTATGAGGAAGGTGTGTTAAGAGGAGGGTGTGTTAAGAGGAGGGGGAGGTTATGAGGAGGGGGGTGTTAAGAGGAGGGGGTTAGAGGAGGGGGAGTGTTATGAGGAGGGGGAGGTTAGAGGAGGGGGTTAAGGGAGGGGGTTATGAGGAGGGGGTGGTTAAGAGGAGGGGGAGGTTATGAGGAGGGGGTGTTAAGAGGAGGGGGAGGTTATGAGGAGGGGGAGGTTTTATGAGGTAGGGGAGGTTAAGAGGGGGGAGGTTAGAGGAGGGGGAGTTAAGAGGAGGGGAGGTTAGAGGAGGGGAGGTTATGAGGAGGGGGGTTAAGAGAGGGGGAGGTTAAGGGGGTTGGGGGGGTTAAGAGGAGGGAGGTTAGAGGGGGTGTTATGAGGAGGGAGTGTTAAGAGGAGGGGAGGTTATGAGGAGGGGGTTGGGGGTGTTAAGAGGAGGGGAGGTTAAGAGGAGGGGGTGTTAGAGGAGGGGGGTTAGAGGAGGGGAGGTTATGAGGAGGGTGGTGTTAAGAGGAGGGGAGGTTATGGGGAGGGGGAGGTTATGAGGAGGGGGTTTAAGAGGGGGGGTGTTAAGAGGAGGGGAGGTTATGAGGAGGGGGTGTTAAGAGGAGGGGTGTTAAGAGGAGGGGAGGTTATGAGGAGGGGGTTAGAGGGGTGTTAAGAGGAGGGGGAGGTTATGAGGAGGGGGTGTTAAGGAGGGGGGTGTTAAGAGGAGGGGGAGGTTATGAGGAGGGGGAGGTTATGAGGAGGGGGTGTTAAGAGGAGGGGTGTTAAGAGGAGGGGGAGGTTATGAGGAGGGGTGTTAGAGGAGGGGGTGTTAAGAGGAGGGGGAGGTTATGAGGAGGGGGAGGTTATGGAGGAGGGGTGTAAGAGGAGGGGGAGGTTATGAGGAGGGTAGTGTATAAGAGGAGGGGGAGTAGTTATAGAGGAGTGGGGTGTTAGAGGAGGGTGAGGTTTATGAGGAGGGGGTGTGTGGAGGAGGGGGTGTTAAGGGAGGGGGTGACAGGTTAATTGGTAGTTTTGTAATTGAAAATAAAAGTATGAAAGATCAGCTGGGAATGAGTACAGATGGAATGAAGTGTGAAGTGGTGGGAAGAAGGAATATCAGTAGTAGGTAGTGTTAGAGTATGTAGTGAGTGTAGTAGTATAGTAGTAGTAGTAGGTAGTAGTAGTAGTAGTAGTAGTGTAGTAGTAGTAGTAGTAGTAGAGTGGTAGTAGTAGTGTGTAGTTGTAGAAGTAGTAGTAGTAGAAAGTGGTAGTGTGGTGGTGTGGTGTGTGGTAGGTGGTGAGTGGTGGTGGGTGGTGGTAGTGGTAGTGGTAGGTGTGTAGTTAGTGTAGGTAGGTGGTGGTGGTAGTGTAGTAGTGTAGTAGTAGTAGTAGTAGTAGTAGTAGTAGTAGTAGTAGTATAGTAGTAGTAGTAGTAGTAGTAGAGTAAGTAGAAGTAGTAGAGTAGAGAGAGTAGTAGTAGTAGTAGTAGTAGTAGTAGTGAGTGTAGAGTAGTAGCATTAGTGGTAGTAGTAGTAGTAGTGGTAGTGTTAGTAGTAGTAGGTAGTAGAAGTGAGTAGTAGTGAGTAGTAGTAGTAGTAGAGTAGTAGTAGAGTAGTAGTAGTAGTAGTAGTAGGTAAGTAGTAGTGTAGTGGTAGTAGTAGTAGTGTAGTGTAGTAGAAGTGGTAGTAGTAATATTAGTAGTAGATGGTAGGTAGTAGTAGAAGTAGTAGGTTAGTAGTGGTAGTGGTAGGTAATATGTTAGTAGTAGCAGTAGAAAGTAGAAGTAGCAGTAGTAGTAGTAGTGAAGTAGTAGTAGTAGTAGTAGTGGTAGTAGAGTGGTAGTAGTAGTAGAGTAGATAGAGAGTAAGTAGTAGTAGTAGTAGTGAGTAGTAGTAGTAGTAGTAGGTTAGTAGTAGGGTAGTAGTAGTAGTAGTAGTAGTAGTAGTGGTGGTAGTAATAGTAGTGGTAGTAGTAGAAGTAGAAGTAGAAGTAGTGGTAGTGGTAGTGGTAGAGGTAGAAGTAGAAATAGAAATAGAAGTAGTAGTGGTAGTGGTAGTGGTAGTAGTAGTAGTAGTAGTAGTAGTAGTAGTAGTAGTAGTGGTAGTGGTGGTAGTAATAGTAGTGGTAGTAGTAGAAGTAGAAGTAGTGGTTTATTGTAGTTAGTAGAGTAGAGTAGTAGTAGTAGAGTAGTGTAGTAGTAGTAGTAGTAGTAGTAGTATAGTAGTAGTAGTAGTAGTAGTAGTAGTAGTGGTAGTGGTGGTAGTAATAGTAGTGGTAGCCCTAGTAGTAGAAGTAGAAGTAGTGGTACTGGTAGTAGTAGAAGTAGAAGTAGTAGTAGAAGTAGTAGCAGTAGTAGTAGTGGTAGTGGTAGTTGTAATTGTTGCAAATATGAAAAACAAGGAAAGAAAACAGACAGAGAATATATTTATGTGTGTAAAGTAGATAAAAATATAATAAGTAGTAGTAGTGAGTAGTAGAGCTAGCAGTAGTAGTAGTAGAAGAGAAGTAGTAGTAAGTAAGTAGTAGTAGTAGTAGTAGTAGTAGTAAGTAGTAGTAGTAGTAGTAGTAGTAGTAGTGTGGTAGTAAGTAGTTAGTAGTAGTAGTAGTAGTAGTAGATAGTAAGTAGTAGTATATAGTAGTGTAGTAGTAGTTAGTAGTAGTAGTAGTAGTAGTAGTAAGTAGTAGTAGAGTAGTAGTAGAGTAGATAGTAGTAGAGTAGTAGAAGTAGTATAGTAGAAGTATGTAGTAGTAGTAGTAAGTAGTAGTAGTGTAAGTAGTAGTGAGTAGAAGTGGTAAGTGGTAGATAGTATGTAGAGAAGTGAGTTAGATAGTAGTGTAGTATAGTAGTAGTAGTAGTAGAATAGTAGATAGTAGTAGTAGTAGAGTAGTTGAGTAGTAGTATAGTAGTAGTAGTGTAGTAGAACTGTAGTGAAAGTAGTAGTAGTAGTAGAATGTAGTATATGTGTAGTAGTATAGTAGTGAGGGTATGGTATATAGTAGAGTATAGTGGTATGATGAGTTTATAGTAGTAGTAGTAAAGTAGTGGATAGTGTAGAGTAGGAGAAGTGTTAGTAGTAGAGTAGTGTAGTAGTGAGTAGTGGAGAAGGTATAGTAGTAGTAGATAGTGGGAGTGTAAAGTAGTGTGTTAGAAGTAAAGTGTAGAAGTAGAAAGTAGAGTAGTAGTAGAAGGTGAGTAGTAGAGGTAGTAGTAGTGTAGTAGAGTGTCGTAGTAGTAGTAGTAATAGAGTAGTATGGAGGTATTAAATATAAGTAATAGTTAATAAGTGAATGATTGTAGTAGAGTAGTGTTGTAGAGTAGTATAGTATAGTAGTAGAGGAGCTGTAAAGATAGAAGTATTAGTAGTTTAAGTATAGGAATGGTAGTTAGTTAGTTAGTTATATAAGAAGTGGAGAGGAGAGGAGAGAACGTGTAAGAGTAGTGGTAGTAGTAGATGTGTAGAGAGTTTAGAAGTTATTAAGGGTAGTGACCTGGAGATATAGAGGGTGACAGGAAGTTTAGCAAGAAGTGGTAGAGGTATATGCATGGCAAATAGAGATTAAGGAAGGGGTAGGAAGATGAAGTAACAGGGATTACTCTAGGACACCTGGGAGGACAAGTATGAGCAGGGCCGGGGATCAATCTGGATTGATTGATTTAATGCCAAAAAGGGTAATGTGCCAGCCATCAGAGGTCATATGGCACTATGGCAAAGCATAATGAAGGGTCAGGGTTACAGAGAAATAGTGAAAGGGTGAGGGAAGGGCAAGGAACGGAATGTTACAGCAGGAGGGTGAGATCAGAGGTAGGATGGGGATTTGTTGGAGGAAGGTTAAATTGTCCAGGGAGATTCCGGGAGAATGTCCGCAAGACAGGGAGGTCGGGAAAGGGAGGACAGATGAGGGAAGGAACTGGAATGGGCAGGAGTAAGATGGGAGCAGGATATTAGGACATGTTGGGAGGGAGGGAGGTAGGAAAAGTTCTTACGGCTAGTAACCAGGGTAGAACAAGAAGTAACGGATTCAAGCTGGAAAAGCGTAATTTAAAAAAGAAACAGGGAAAAACTGGTTCCCAAATAGGGTGGAAATTGATTGGAAGTAGACAGGTAGTTAGTGCAGAGTCATTAGAGAGCTTTAAAGGGAGGCTGGATAAATTCACAGATGGGGATGAAAGGTGGATGTAGGTAGTGTTAAGTAACAGGAACTACCTCGTGTAGGTCTCACGGCCTCTTGTAGCTTCCTTATATTGGACAGTGAGAGGAGCTTGACAGGGTGTGCAGAGGGTTGGGGAGGCGTGTGACATGAGATAGGAGTGTGTGAGGTTGGTATGACCTGTGTGAGAGCAGTCTCCCACAGTCTATTAGAGTGGTAAGGATTTGACCATGGAGATATAGAGGGTTTGATCAGGCCAAGTTTACTGGCAGAGAAAGTGGTCCAGGAGGATTGCCAGCGGTCGAATAGGAAAGATTTAAAGGAAGGGGAGTAGTCGGAGGCTGGCAAGTTTGAGAAACGGGGGCTTTGGGACACAGCGGCCGAGCGTCAAAGAATCAATGCATCCGTTGCCTGAGATATATATTTGTTTTATATATCGAGAAGCATATTGTTTTGTGGCGTACGGAGAGGCGGAATAACCAGTTTTGGATCTCCCGAACAAGAGGGTGAAGTGAGCGAAGAGATTGTATAAGAGAAAGGGAATTGCGGGAATCAGTGAAGATAGTGAAGGAACAGGATGGGTAGCAAAGTATGCGTTTCAAGGCAAAGAGGATGGCGTAACAGGAGGGTTAAACATTATGAAGGGAAGGCCTTGTGTGTGTTTGTGAAGGAATATTAACGCCTTGAGGCCCAGAGCGTAATTGCCATTGTAATTTGTGTACCATTAGACGACTATTAGTGACTATAAGCAATGTTTTACAGCTATGACCTGTTTAGTATCCTTTTCCACTAACTAATATGGTATATTTAGTTACTTATCGTAATTTTATGGCTGACAAGACAATTTTATATAGCCAAGGAAAGATCTGGGCGTGAAGGGGTTAATTAACTAAGGGAGAAACAGATGACTTGAGGGCAGCTGGGAGGCCAAGGAGAGGAGGGAGAGGAGACCAGACATTGATTAGCACAGGAAGCAGCGGTGAGGGGCAGACAGGACACATCACACACAGAAAGAACAGAACACGGGAAAATAAGGAAGCTATAAGAGGCCGCGAGACCTACACGTGGTAGTTCCTGTCAACCTGATGGTAAGGTAAGTGAGATGAGTCAAGGCTGTGTGTGGGGGAGGGGAGGGAGGCATGAAGTAAAGAGAAGGGGGAGGATGAACTAATACAAAGAAGAGTTGGTAATAACATGGGGTGTTAGGGCTCTTCATGGGACAGAACATAAAAATAATAATAATATAATAAATATTAACCCAGGGTCTTGTCCACGCGAGTCGGAATTGCCATCGCCAGTTTTAGTCTCCCGGGGTGCGCGCTTGGAGCTCATTATTACCGATCTTTGGGCAATGCTGGGACCTCACACACCCATGCCCTTGCTCAAGGGGGACAGTAACCGCCC
>JACEEZ010000684.1:15000-72500 GCA_016584305.1 Chionoecetes opilio | reverse complement strand
GTCTCTGAGGTGCCACTTCTTAGCCGCCTGGTCGGCCACTTCCCTGGGCAGGCCGCCGATGTAGAGGGGCGAGGCGCTCTGTAGGTACTCGTTGGTCCCGTCGTTGACAATGAAGCGCGCGGTGCCTCGATCAATGCGCAGAGTGAAGTTCTGTTTGATGGTGGATGATTTGAACACACTCCGTCATTCACCATGTCGTAGCTGTGGGGGCAACATAAGAACATAAGAACATAACAACATGAGAACATAAGAATATAAGAACATAAGAACATAAGAACGTGAGAACGTGAGAACATAACAACATGAGAACCTAAGAATATAAGAACCTAAGAACCTAAGAACGTGAGAACATAACAACATAACAACATAAGAACATGAGAACATAAGAACCTAAGAACATGACAACCTAAGAATGTGAGAACATAACAACATAACAACATAAGAACATGAGAATCTAAGAACATAAGAACCTAAGAACCTAAGAACCTAAGAACATAAGAACATGATAAAATAAGAACATAAGAAAATTTTGGGGTCACCATAAGAACATAAGAATATAAGAACATTTTTGGGTCAACATAAGAACATGAGAAAATAAGAACATAAGAACATTTTTGGGTCAACATAAGAACATAAGAAACTAAAGCCTTTAACCCCTTCACGCCCAGATTTTTCCTTTGCTATATAAAAAATTGTCTGTTGTTAGCCATAAAATTACGAAAGGTAACTTAATATACCAAATAAGTTGTCGACAAGGATACTAAACAGGTCATATCTATAAAATATTGCTTATAGTCATCTAAAAATCATCTAATAGTAGCCCAATAACAATGGAAATTACGTTATGGGCCTCAAGGGGTTACATCAAGCAAGCAATGGAGGACCCAGAATTTAACTATTATTTAATGCCATCATTATAGAGTAGCACAGGTGTCCATGTCTGTATACCCTATGTACTATATGCACTTTGATACTATGTCCCCTAATGGGCCTATATTACGTATTTTTTGTTTTGCTCTAGTCCTTAAGCTAGCTCCTTGTCTTGTTGTTGTTGCTTTTTTTGCCTGTATGCCTCCGGGCGATAATAAAATCATTATTATCAGTACTATTATTATTATTATAAGCTCACCTGAACATGTTGGAGACGGGATAATTGCCCACGTCATAGGACACCCTGACGCGCCCCTTGAAGAGCTCCACAGCCAGGTGCGCCGAGTCCCCCGTGTACAGCAGCACCCCGTCAGGCTGGGTGGTGCGCAGGTGCAGGGTCACGTTGGAGGTGGGCCGGGTCTTGAGTGGCTCCAGGTAGGAGTCATTGGCCCCAAAGTGAACCCGGGTCAGGTACTCGCAGTGTTACCTGGGGAAGGAAGGTGGGGAATAGTCTGATAAGTATAGTAATAGCAGTAGCAGTAGTAGTAGTAGTAGTAGTAGTAGTAGTAGTAGTAGTAGTAGTAGTAGTAGTAGTAGTAGTAGTAGTAGAACTAACTACTATTAAATTTACTACATTAAATTTTCTGATGTTGTTCTGTCCTTACCTGAGAAGCCCGGGGAACACTTGCACACGTAATCCTTGGAGTTTAGCGGCACGAAACAGATGCCGTTCTGACAGTCGTTGTGTTGACACGGGGAGGTCTGGAGGTACACGGCGGGACCCACCTCGCAGAACTTGCCCGAGTAGTCATTCACGCACTTACACGTGTATTCATTAATGCCATCCACACACGAGGCTCCGTTCTGTGGGGGAATTAACCTCTTGAAAACTTGATGATTTATTCATGGCATTAAATTTTTTGGNGTATATTAGAGTAGGTAGTAGTAGTAGTATATTGGTAGTAGTATAATAAACAGTGGTAGTAGTAGTAGTTTTGGTAGTAATAGTACCAACTGGCAACCTTAGTGTAGCCATTACTAATGTCGCCCCTCGGCCAATATTTTTGTCATTTGTTCATTTATAAACCTACTATGACACAGATGAAGACACAAAATGACACACACTCTCCAGATAGCCCCTTCTACCTGTCCTGAAATCATGGATGTAGAAATGTAACTATTAACGCCACCACACCTCTGTACATAACAAAGAAACATTGCCCTGGCGATTTTAGTGTGTGTGTGTGTGTGTGTGTGTGTGTGTGTGTGTGTGTGTGTGTGTGTGTGTGTGTGTGTGTGTGTGTGTGTGTGTGTGTGTGTGTGTGTGTGTATTCATCTAGTTGTATTTTACAGGGCCTGAGCAATGCTCGTGTGGCCCCGTCTCCATATCAACATTTTTATCATTCCTGCTTAGTGGTTAGTGTTGGGGGAAGCCACCACCCCGGGAGGCGGGTCACAAACCCCCGGCTAACACCCCACACCCATTCACTGCTGGGTGGACAGGGACTCGGGTATTAAGGAAACAGCCCGTCTGTTTCCGCTCCGCCCGGGGATCGAACCCGGGACTTCTCGGTTGTGAACCCAGCGTGCTAACCACTACACTACGGAGTACCCTCGTGTGTGTGTGTGTGTGTGTGTGTGTGTGTGTGTGTGTGTGTGTGTGTGTGTGTGTGTGTGTGTGTGTGTGTGTGTGTGTGTGTGTGTGTGTGTGTGTGTGTGTGTGTGACTATGTGTGTGTGTGTGTGTGTGTGTGACTGTGTGTGTGTGTGTGACTGTGTGTGTGTGTGTGTGTGTGTGTGTGTGTGTGTGTGTGTGTGTGTGTGTGTGTGTGTGTGTGTGTGTGTGTGTTGGACTCCTCCCTGTGGCAATGAAATGATAGTTATAAGTAAAAACCTTGCATCATTCTTCCTCCTGTCACTCCTACACACCTGTGTCTCCTACACATCCACGCCTAGACAGGTGTACACATCATATATATGAATTAATGATATAATGTCATTTAGGTCAAGCCTTGTAGCTATTGTAGATAATGATGAGGATAGTAATAGCTGTAATAATAATCATAATAATGAGGGGGTTACACACTATTTTTTGGGGGGGAGAAGTCTAATGGTCCCCAAATTGCAATGGCAATTACATTGAGGACCTCAAGGTGTTAACTCCATTCCTTACCCCGAGCCACCGTCCACAGAGGGCGGGGAGGCCAGGCGGGTAGCGGCCACTGGGCACGGAGGGCGGGGAGGCCAGGCGGGTAGAGGCCACTGGGCACGGACGCTACCTGGCCTGGCCTGATGCAGCCTGCTGTAGCGGTGCCTTGGTCTGCGGTGCGGTGAGTGGCATCTGGTCCTGGCGTGGCCCGTGGTAGACCCACGCCGCGTCTGTGCCCTGGCCTAGGGTGGCAACGGGTTTCCAGGAGGGCGGGGGGAAGCCACAGGCAATGACCAAGCCCTCCGCTGTCAACTCTTGTGACAGTTTGACTCCAGGTCCGGCATCTGTTGACAATATGACACATTGTAATAGAACATAAGAAATAAAGGAAGCTACAAGAGGCCGTGAGCCCTACATGTGGTAGTTCCTGTTACTTAACACTACCTACATCTACCTTTCATCCCCAGCCATGATATTATCTAGGGATTTAAGGGAATACTTAACACACTCCTATAGACACACACACACACGTATAGCGCAGGCCCTGTAGGCTAATCTTTAATAATAATAATAATAATAAACACACAGGTAGACACACACACACACACAAGTCCAGTTTGACTCTTGAGAAAGTGACCTACAATTAGCTGAGCAATCTGTGCATCATCTGAGATCCCATCAATTATGCCACTAGATTTTTCCCTTCCTCTCTTTCTCTTAACCTCCTTCCAAAATTGTGTTTTGTTTTTATCTCTAAATTTGAATATGATACTGTTACTTATTTCTTGTTGTTCCTTATTCTTACACTGTCTTAATGCTGCTTTAAAAGCTTTTCTGGTGTTTAGCATGACCTCATGGTGTGTGGTGTGTAGCTGTCTACCTTGCTCCACCCAATCCAGGTAGCCATCTCTTGCTCTACTATGAAGCTCCTTCACCCTCCTATTCCATCCAGGAATAACCTTGAATTTATTGCATTTAACAACTTTTCTCTTATATTTTTCACTCGCTTCCTGAATGCTTGTTACCATTGCATCATAAACTTTATCTATTTCCTTTAGATGCACAGGGTTGTGGCAACCTGTTTTATGACAATTTTGAGCTAAGTCATGCTGCAAAAGCTTTAGTTTATTGTCAACACGTCTGTTGATGTTCCTGAAATCATCTGCATCTAATGTATGCCAATTTAAGGAATATTGTGCAGAGTCTGTGTTATTGCTTGGAGAGGTAGTGTGAGATATATGGACTCCCTTAAATTCCATCTTTATAAATAATGGCAGGTGATCAAGAAATCTTGCTTCATATAACACTTTGGCTTCACCTGACATCCATGTGGTCATCACAAGGCCTACCAACTGTCTATGTGTCCCCCGGCCCACCTGTTTTGTGCTGTGCCCTACCTTACCAACCTGTGCCCATACCCTGTGCCCATACCCTGTGCCCATACCCTGGGAAGGTTATGGCATCTCTCCCAAGCAGGTCTAAGTCATAGCAAACCACTGAATTTCTTGACATAAAATTGAACAGATTTTTCCAAGCCCTACCAGAAAAAGGATCAGCATTAAAATCACCAATAAAATAGATTGAATCAAAATTAAGATCATGCATAAAAGTTTGTAACAAAGACAATGATTTCAGGTATTGATTCAGTGTTGAGATCTCCCAAACATCACTGTTCAGGTACACATTTATAAAAATAATATTTCTTCCAAAGATATTAACATTCAATACCATAACATTATTTTCCAAAATTATCTTATTTATTTTCAGGTTAAGATTTTTGCTCCCTAAAATAGCCCTCCCACCTTCCTGTCTGCCAGCCATGGATTGCAGCGCCTGCTCTGAGAAGGTGGCACACACTCCAACACAATCAGAGTTTTCATCAATAAAATCTAGCATCCCAAGTTTTTCTTGTATTAAAAAAGTTTCCTGTAAAAATATAAAATCATATCCTAGGCCAGTTAAGTCCCTGATCAGATTAATATTTTTCATCAATGAACAACAATTAAAAGTACACAAACTAAGATATTTAGAATCCATCTTGATAAAATATTTAAGATTAAAGGATAAAAAACCAGAAATTAAGTAAAATACTAAACCAAATTCCTTATTTCCTGTTGATCCCTTGGTTTGTTCTTCCAGATCTGTCATAGAATTTATCAACCACAATGTTTTCAGGCCATAAATCAGGATTGAAAAGAGTATCCCTGTCATTAATGCTAACATTTACTTTGAATGCCCTAACATCTTGAGATCTGATTTCAAGCTCAGATATTGAATTAATTTCCACTCCACTCACTTTTCTAATATAACCTTGTATATCATCCTTCTCAACTTGCTTGTCTACTCCTCCTATGAAGATATCAACAAATCTGGTAGCAGCTCTAAAGGGTAAATCCTCACACTTCCGCTGTCCTCTTACACCAGTCCTTTTACTCTGCCGTGACTGTGCCACCTGCCAGTTTGTGCCCACAGCTGGCTCTACACTTCCTTGTAAATCACTCTGGTTACGAGATTCCGCAGCAGATGACTTGTTAGTATATTCCATTACACTCTTAGGAATAGCACCTGTTAAGGGGTTATTAAAATGGGCAGCAGAAGTGCTGCCCCTCACGCCTTCATTCCTCATCGTAGTAGAGATTTACTCATAGTAGTAGTAGTAGTAGTAGTAGTAGTAGTAGTAGTATAGTAGTAGTAGTAGTGGTAGTAGTAGTAGTAGTAGTAGTGGTAGTATTGTAGTAGTAGTATTGTAGTAGTAGTAGTATTGTAGTAGTAGTATTGTAGTAGTAGTGGTATTGTAGTAGTAGTATTGTAGTAGTAGTATTGTAGTAGTAGTAGTAGTAGTAGTACTAGTGGTATTGTAGTAGTAGTATTGTAGTAGTAGTGGTAGTAGTAGTAGTAGTAGTAGTAGTAGTAGTAGTAGTAGTAGTAGTAGTAGTAGTAGTAGTGTAGTAGTAGTGGTATTGTAGTAGTAGTAGTAGTAGTAGTAGTAGTAGTAGTACTAGAGTAGTAGTAGTAGTAGTAGTAGTAGTAGTAGTAGTAGTAGTAGTAGTAGTAGTAGTAGTAGTAGTAGTACTAGAAGTAGTAGTAGTAGTAGTAGTGGTAGTAATAGTGGTAGAAGTAGTAGTAGTTGTAGTAGTAGTAGTAGTAGTAGTAGTAGTAGTAGTAGTAGTAGTAGTAGTAGTAGTAGTAGTAGTAGTACTAGAAGTAGAAGTAGAAGTAGTAGTAGTAGTAGTAGTGGTAGTAGTAGTGGTAGAAGTAGTAGTAGTTGTAGTGGTAGTAGTAGTAGTGGTAGAAGTAGTAGTAGTAGTAGTGGTAGTAGTAGTGGTAGAAGTAGTAGTAGTGGTAGTAGTAGTGGTAGAAGTAGTAGTAGTGGTAGTAGTAGTGGTAGAAGTAGTAGTAGTAGTAAGTGAAAGGAAGGCTTTATTGAAGGAACACTTATGGCAAGGGAAGACACACACACACACACACACACACACACACACACACACACACACACACACACACACACACAGTGAAGGTTGTTGCCACCGACTAGGGAAAGAAGGAAGGAAGAAAGGAAGGAAGGAAGGAAGGAGGGAAGGAGGGAAGGAGAGCGAACAGAAACTATCATCCATCTTTGCGTGTATGTGTGTGTGTGCGTGTGTGTGTGTGTGTGTGTGTGTGTGTGTGTGTGTGTGTGTGTGTGTGTGTGTGTGTGTGTGTGTGTGTGTGTGCTTGCCTCCCTTCGCCACAAATGAAAGCAATATAGAGTGTGTGCTTGTAAGGATAAAAAGTCAACCTCTGTCAACCTCCAAGAGAGTGAGTGTGTGTGTGCCCTTAATGAAAACTTGTGTGTGTGTGTGTGTGTGTGTGTGTGTGTGTGTGTGTGTGTGTGTGTGTGTGTGTGTGTGTGTGTGTGTGTGGTGTGTGTGTGTGTGTGTGTGTGATTGTGTGTGTTGGCTATGCAGGGCTACATGCTTAGGGCAGTCAAGCTGTACTGTTGGATAGGGTGGTTAACTGTGGTGGCCAAGTGGCTGTGGTAAAGGGTGGCAGGCGCTGTACACATGTTATGGCATGGGGGGGTGAGGGGCGTGGTGGTGGTGGTGGTGGTGGTGGTGACACAGGACATGTACAGACTTGTGTTATCGCGTAGCAGGCTGAATAAAATAAAAAAAATAAAAAAATAACGTGTCTCCCGAACCATTTATCGGACAGAAAAAAACTTTCTTGGACGCAGTTTTTCTATCATCAAATAGAAAGACGGGTTGGTGTGTGGTGGTGGTGGTGGGGTAGTGGTGTGGTGCGTGGTGGTGGTGGTGTGTGACACAGACATGTTACAACTTGTGTTATCGCGTATCAGGCTGAATAATAAAATAACAAAAAAAACGTGTCTCCCGAACCATTATCCTGACAGAAAAAAAACTTTCTTGGACGCAGTTTTTTCTATCATTCCAAAATAGAAAGACGGGCAATTTGCATCACACACACTGCATGTTTTCAGATCTGTGAAAAAAATTTTGGCCGGCCAAGGGGCGGCAAAAAAATTTACCCGAGATTGTTGAAACACTTTTCTGGCATTTTACTGGTAACTACACCTGGAGGCAAGATGCAGGATGCAAAGGTTGTTAACAGGCGGCTAGAGACTGCTATCCATGCTATCATCCGTGATCCTTTAATGGCATTTTTAAGAGAAAGTGTTTTTTTGGAAAAACCAAACAATGTTATTTTTGTCAATATTATCATCACAAATATTCCAATAGCTCATTAGAAAGCTGCTTTCCTGCTCTGATCATTTAGATTATATACATTCATCCTCCCCTCACGTTTTGAGTTATTAAAAAAAACACGATTTTTGGTCAATCACCAAAAACCAGGGTACACCTGCAAATTTTGGTGAAATTTTCACCCCTCAATTCTATGGAAAATTTGTGAGTAGCAGCTTTGCGTCCTGGTGAACACGAAACCCTGGCGACAAGTAAGTACACAATACTTGACACAGGCCGGCATGACGCTGACAAGTGATGACAAAGCGCCCGGCCACATGACAAAGACACCTTGATAAGGCCTAAATCACACCAACACAATAGTAGAATGAACACACAGATATCGATGTGGTTAGAGTTTAAGGTCGTGGCCTGTGCTCATCTTCCGTAGCATAAGTCTCTCCCCTGGCCCCACACGACCCGCTGAGTCACACTGACACCACAATTTCACAGTCATTTCCTTTGACAGTCACCAAACAGATACTCACACAGGAAATGCCTGGAATGTTCCTTCATGCATGTGGAGGCTGTTTGCACGCCCATCTAGCATTCACATCCATTGAAACCTGAAAACACAGGCGTGAATCACACATAGGGCCGCCATGTGACTAGTGTTGTGGCTGTACAGTGTTGCCAATCTGCTCCCCACACTGTACTGCAAGGCAACATTTCTTTTGACTCATATTTACTTTACCACACACATACACCCGCACACGCGTAGATATAAGCATAATGATTTTCCTTTCTATTTATGTCATTATTTTCTTGTGAAGCCTAAATTTCCCGTAACATGTGGTTTCCCACAGTGGCAACGCTGAGCTGGGTTGTGGCGAACGTTGTGGCAACACAGACAGGTACACAGTGCTGCCAACAACAGCAACCCTACAGGAACAGCCCTAATCAAAGATAAGATAAGATTTTCATCATCTAGCACTTGCAGTACCAAACAAGGTTATGACTGTACAAAGGCCGCCACGTCGCACGAACTAGGCGGACTCGAACCGCTGACCGAATGCACAGGGACGCTGCACATTGCGAACTCACGTCTCTACCAACCTTGCCACCCTGACGGGCTAGAAATAGAAGGAGGAGAAGGAGAAGGAGAAGAGAAGGAGAAGGAGAAGGAGAAGGAGAAGGAGAAGGAGAAGGAGAAGGAGAAGGAGAAGGAGAAGGAGAAGGAGGAGAAGAAGGAGGAAGGAAGAGGAAGGAGAAGAGAGAGAAGGAGAGAAGAAGGAGAAGGAAGAGGAAGGAAGAGAAAGAGAAGAAGACGAGAAGGAGAGAGAGAGAGAGAGAGAGAGAGAAAGAGAAGAGAGAGAGAGAGAGAGAGAGAGAAGAGAGAGAGAGAGAGAGAGAGAGAGAGAGAGAGAGAGAGAGAGAGAGAGAGAGATCTTATCATAGAAAATCATCTTATATAGAACTTTTTCATCCAATTGATCGTCTCATTAGCCAGGAAAACAATCTTGATATTACTGCATCTCACCTGAACCTACGCATCTGTACGTTAGTCTATTGTTTTTATTATGGTCAAAATGCAGTCAGGAAGCCACGCCCCCTGCCTGCCCTTCTATGCTACGGGGCAGCTGATTGGTGCATTCCTCGTATCATCACTACCCATCACAATATCTTCACTACTTAACAACGGCGTGACCACTGGACAGAGCAATCGCGTCACTACAGAGGGATATTTTATTTTGTCACCCTTTGTAGTGAAGATTGCTGTCCAGTGGTCACGCCGCTGTTAAGTAGTGAAGATATTGTGATGGGTAGTGATGATACGAGGAATGCACCAATCAGCTGCCCCGTAGAATAGAAGGGGAGGCAGGGGGCGTGGCTTTCTGACTGCATTTTGACCCTAATACAAAAAATAGACTATATATAGGTACACGATTAACACCTCCCTGTAATATCAACAAATACTGCGTTGACCAAGGCTGCCACAGAACACTACAAGGCCTTGAGAATTAGGCTTTAGAATTATAAGCCTAATTATATATAGCCTTTGGGACACTAAATGGACAGCCACACTCATTAGGCCAAAGAACGATCGCAAACAAATAGAAAATGCTCACACACACACACACACACACACACACACAACGCACGCACACAACGCACACACACACACACACACACACACAACACACACAACGCACGCACACACATGATATGATATGATGATATATATTTATTAGAGAAATTTTAATACGAAAGATTGAGAGGTAAACACACACTAAGATGGTGTGCTTTGAACTAACTGTAAACACACACACACACACACACACACACACACAACACATGTATATGCACACACACACACACGCACACACACACACACACACATATATATGCACACACACACACACACACATATGCACACACACACACACACACATATGCACACACACACAACGATAAAGGAGGTATAACGCCCAACTGTGTCAAGCATCGCGACCTAGTTTACACAGAATCCAGTGCGTGTGTGTGTGTGTGTGTGTGTGAGTTTGACATTTATGGTGTGAATCATTAGAATGTTTGCTTTGGTAGGGGAACAGAGAGAGAGAGAGAGAGAGAGAGAGAGAGAGAGAGAGGAGGAGAGAGAGAGAGAGAGAGAGAGAGAGAGAGAGAGAGAGAGAGAGAGGAGAGAGAGAGAGAGAGAGAGAGAGAGAGAGAGAGAGAGAGAGAGAGAGAGAGAGAGAGAGAGAGAGAGAGAGAGAGAGAGAGAGAGAGAGAGAGAGAGAGAGAGAGAGAGAGAGAGAGAGAGAGAGAGAGAGAGAGAGAGAGAGAGAGAGAGAGAGAGAGAGAGAGAGAGAGAGAGAGAGAGAGAGAGGAGAGAGAGAGAGAGAGAGAGAGAGAGAGGAGAGAGGAGGAGAGAGAGAGAGAGAGAGAGAGAGAGAGAGAGAGAGAGAGAGAGAGAGGAGAGAGAGAGAGAGAGAGAGAGAGAGAGAGAGAGAGAGAGAGAGAGAGAGAGATCCTAGCTTAACCTAATTTTAGAGAAACTATTATGGCTCACTGAAAAACCTGCCGGAGATGAGATACGACTGTTGACGCTGATGATAATGATGATACTGGCGGCGGTGGCGATGGTGGTGGAGGTGGCGATGGTGGTGGAGGTGGCGATGGTGGTGGAGGTGGCGATGGTGGTGGAGGTGGAGGAAGTAGGAGGTAGTATGCAAATAGTATACAAGTAGTAGTAGTGACAAAAAAAATTCAGAAATAACAATAATGTGCGTGTCCATATTTTTTTGTTATTGATTTCAATTTTATTTTTTACATTTATTTGAAGGAGGTTATATCCTATCATGTCACTTCATTGTAATCCTGTCAGCAATGTTACTGTAATGCCTGACACCCGGGGCGTAGTAGTGTAGGCCTGGGCATGGGGTGTTGCAGCCCCGAATGTTTTATGAATAGCCCCGAATCTCAAATACCTTTTTTTATTTTTTTTATTTATTATTTATTTTTTCTCTCACAAATAAGATCTAAGCTGTGACTGGGGCCAACATCAAATTATGGTAAAAAAAACCAAGATATTTGGTTAGATGTTACTTAGCGTATGCTGATGGCATCCTTTTTATGAGCAGGACATGAAAGAGGTGGAGAGAACAGGAGGAGAGAACAGAGGAGATGAGGAGTGCATGACAGAGGAGATGAGGAGAAAACAGAGGAGATGAGGAGTGCATGACAGAGGAGATGAGGAGAGAACAGAGGAGATGAGGAGTGCATGACAGAGGAGATGAGGAGTGCATGACAGAGGAGATGAGGAGAAAACAGAGGAGATGAGGAGTGCATGACAGAGGAGATGAGGAGAGAACAGAGGAGATGAGGAGTGCATGACAGAGGAGATGAGGAGAAAACAGAGGAGATGAGGAGTGCATGACAGAGGAGATGAGGAGAGAACAGAGGAGATGAGGAGTGCATGACAGAGGAGATGAGGAGAAAACAGAGGAGATGAGGAGTGCATGACAGAGGAGATGAGGAGAGAGCAGAGGAGATGAGGAGTGCATGACAGAGGAGATGAGGAGAGAGCAGAGGAGATGAGGAGTGCATGACAGAGGAGATGAGGAGAGAGCAGAGGAGATGAGGAGAGAGCAGAGGAGATGAGGAGTGCATGACAGAGGAGACACCAAAAGACTTTTTGGAGAGGTGGAGAAGAGAATATCAGAGGAACAAGAAGACACAGAGTTAACAGAAGTGCATTTTTTTCGAAGTGCATTTTTGTGTGTCCTTGGCCAGTCCTTTGTGATGTAAAAAAAAAAAAAAGTACTTGCAAGACCGAGGTTGATCAGATTTCAGTATTGAACAAAGCCTTGGGAATATACAATCTATAGGACTGCTTCATCACGCCAAAGCTCTCGTTTGCTTAGGGTTTTACTCCTACTGATGAAAGTAAAAATAATAACGAAGTTGAACCCCAACTGAGATTGTCTTAATTTTATTTTAATTTCATGATTGAAAAGTTATCGTAGGCAAGTTACCGGAGCCCGTTGGTGGAGCATTGTCTCACATCTTATAGTCATTGTACTCATAAATAACATTATCCTGTAAAAACGTGAAGATCCCTTGGCTGGGCGAGGCCCCCAATGTTTCAAGATCCTAAATACGCCCCTGTCTGACATATCATATAGCCTCACCCTATCATTTCTACATGTCATTTATCAGGAGAGACATGACATTGTAAAGAATATTCATATTTATTCATAAAAAAATAGTCTTTTTTTTATGATTTATAAGAAATCATGTTTTTTTTTCTTATTTATTAAAAATCATGGGTTTTTTTCTTCATCTCTTTGAAATAAATGTTTTGTATTACCCTAATAAATATCATGTTTCTTTTTTGTCATATAGTTTTAATTTTTATAGCTATTCGGTGTTTAGATTCTTATTTTATTTTTATTTTTATATTCGGAATTTTTTTTTTTTTATTCATATATTCGGTTTTTATATTTTCATTTTATTTTTATTTTTATATTCGGTATATTTTTATTTTTATTTTTTTATTTTTATATTCGGTATATTTTTATTTTTATTCATATATTCGGTTTTTATATTTTCATTTTATACATATTTTTATATTCGGTATATTTTTTTTTTATTTTTATTTTTATATTCGGTATATTTTTTTTTTTATTCATATATTCGGTTTTTATATTTTCACTTTATTCTTATTTTTATATTCGGTATATTTTTATTTTATTATTATTTTTATATTCGGTATATTTTCATTTTATTCTTATTTTTATATTCGGTATATTTTTATTTTTATTCATATATTCGGTTTTTATATTTTCATTTTATGCATATTTTTATATTCGGTATATTTTTATTTTTATTTTCCCTTTTTTTGGGGCCCCGTTTTAAATAAAAGTATGAACTAATCTTTTAAATTGGGAACGGGAAACATTTCCGTTTGACGCTTAAAGGGTGATATGGGTGTTGTAATATTATGCTAACCTATTTATCCTAAAAATTTTACTATTTCTTTTCCAAAGCTTCCCCCCCCTTTCCCCAAAACCCCATATAAACCTTTTAAAACCCTTTCCCAAACCCCTTCCCCCATTTCCTAAACCCATAAAACCCCTTTTTAAACCCCTTTTCCAAACCCCCTCTTACCCTTTTCCCAAAAAACCCTTTATAAACCTTTTAAAACCCATAAAACCCCCAAAACCCTCAACCCATTTCCAAAACCCCAAAAAACCCTTTTCAAACCCATTTCCAGCCATCTTTAACCCCTTTTCCAAAACCCAAATATAAAAATTTTTCAACCCATTTCCAACCCTCTCTTTGGGCGGGGGGGGGGGGAGAGAGAAAAGGAGAGAGAGAGAGAGAGCAAAGAAAGGGGGGAGGAGAGAGAAAAGGGGAGAGGAGAGGAGGGGAGGGGAGAAGGGGAGAGAGGGGAAGAGGGGAGGGGAGGGGAGAACGAGAGAGGAGGGGTAGCTTCCTTTTTTTTATTTTATTCTTACTGCCGATAGTTTTCCTTATTTTTCTTTTTTCTTTTGTTTTTATTATATATTTTTTATTTTTTCTTCCCTGTTTTTTTAATTTTTTTCTTATTTTCACCTTGGCGGGGGAATTTTAAAGGAAGAAGGAGGAGAAGGGAAAGGGAAAAGAAAAGGGAAAGGGAAATTTTTAAGGGTTTTAATTGGACACTCTTCCTTGGGGGGAAAAATTAAAAAAAAGGGAAAAGGAGGAAAAAGGAAGGAATTTAAGGTTTATTAGGGACACTTTCCTTGGCGGGGAAATTAAGGAAGAAGGAGGGGAAAGGGAAAAGAAAAGGGAAAGGGAATTTTAAAATTTTTTTATTAGACCCCCTCTTCCTTGCCGGGGAAAAATTAAAGGGAAAAAGGGAGGGAAAAGGGAAAAATTTTAAAGGGTTTTATTAGAAAACTTTTCCTTTGGGCTGGGAATTAAGGAAAAAGGAGGGGGGAAGGGAAAGGGAAAGGGAAAGGGAAAAGGAAGGGAAAGGAAAAGGGAAGAGAAGTCCTATTTCACCCAAATTTCACAAGGACATACTTCCAGATTTTCCCTTTTAAAATTTTTAAAAAAATTTTAACATAATTTTAAAATTTTTTTAACTGGCCAAAAAAACCGGGTCGAATTTTTCCGGTTTCAATTTAAAAGGGTTTTTACTGTATATAAAACCTTGCTTTTGGGGGGCATTTATGCTTCACCCCGGGCCTTGGACAACCTCTAACACGGGCCGGGCTTTTGGGGGCACTTTGCTTCACGTCAGGGCCTTGGGAGAACCCTCAAAACCCCGGCCTTGCTTTGGTGGCACTTATGCTTCACGTCTTTCCCTTTGGGCAACCCCTTTAACATTTGACTTGTTTTTGGTGGCACTTATGCTTAAACGCCCTTCCCTTTGGGACAAGCCTCAAACCCACGGGCCTTGTTTTGGTGGAATTTTAGTTTTCACTTCATCCCTTTGGACAAGCCTCTAACATTTTGGCCTTTGGGCTGGGGGTGGAAACTTATGTTTTCCCCCGTCATGCCTTGGAGAACCCTTTAAACCCACTGCCTTGCTGTGGTGGCACTTATGCTTCACTTCTTTCCTTTGGAGAAGCCTCTAACACTCCCTTTTGCTGGGGTGGAAATTTATGCTTCACGTATCCCTTTGGACAAGCCTCTAACATTTCCCTTTGGCTGGGGTGGCATTTTAGGGCTTCACGCCCACCCTTTGGGGAAAGCCTCTAAAAAACTGATTTGGGCTGTGGTGGCCACTTATGCTTAACGTCATCCCTTGGACAAGCCTCTAACACTGACTTGCTTTTGGTGGAAACTTATGTTTCCCACGTCATCCCTTTGGGAAAAAGCCTCTAACACTGCCTTGCTGGGGTGGCATTAATTGTTTCACTTCATGCCTTGGACAAGCCTCTAACACTGCCTTGCTGTGGTGGCATTTAATTTTTTTTCAGTCAGCCGGGGGAAAAAGCCTCCTAACACTGACTTGCTGTGGTGGCATTTAGGGCTTCACGTCATCCCTTTGGACAAGCCTTTTAAACTTTTGCCTTGTTTGGGGGTTGGCACTTTTTCCCCTTCACGTCATCCCCTTGGAGAACCCTAAAAACTGACTTGCTGTGGTGGCACTTGCTTCACCGTCATCTTGGAAAAAACCCTAACACTGACTTCTGGGGGTGGAAACTTTTCCCTTCACGCCCACCCTTGGGACAAGCCTTTAAACCACTCCCTTTGCTGTGGGGGCATTTTATGTTTCACGTCAGCCTTGGAGAAGCCTTAAAACACTAAACCTTGGCGGTGGGGCACTTATCCCTTCACCCCACCCTTGGAGAAGCCTCTAACACTCCCTTTTGTTTTGGGTTTTGGGACTTATGCTTAAACGTCATGCTTGGGGAAGAACCCCTCTAACACTGACTTGCTGGGTGGCATTTTATGCTTCCCCGTCTTTCCCTTGGAGAACCCTTAAACCCACTGCCTTGTTTTTTTGTGGTGGCATTTATGCTTAGGGCCCATGCCTTGGACAAGCCTCTAACACTCCCTTGGGCTTTGGGGGATTTATGTTTCACGTCATGCCTTGGACAAGCCCCCTAACATCCCTTGCGTGGGGCACTTATGCTTAAACGTCACCCTTTTTAAAAGAAGCCTCTAACACTAAATTTGCTGTTGTGGACTTATGCTTCAGGTCATCCCTTTGGAGAAGCCTCTAACACTCCTTGTTTTGGGTTTGGCATTTTATGCTTCACGTCATGCCTTGGGGAAGCCCAAAACACTGACTTGCTGTGGTGGACTTTTTTGTTTCCCCGTCAGCCTTGGGGGAACCCTCAAACCCACTGCCTTGCTGTGGGGCACTTATGCTTCACGTCGGGCCTTGGACAACCCTCTAACACTGACTTGCTGGGGTGGCACTTATGCTTCACGTCATTTTGGGGGAACAAGCCTCAAAACACTCCCTTTGGCTGTGGGGGCACTTTTTTCTTAAACGGTCATGCCTTGGGACAACCCTCTAAAACTGCCTTCCCTGGGGTTTGGACTGTGTTTAAACGTAAATCCTTGGAGAAAGGCCTCTAACACTTGACTTGCTTTTTTGGGGCACTTATGTTTCCCACGTTCCTTTGGGCCCAAGCCTTAACACTCCCCTTTGCTGGGGGTGGAAACTTATGTTTCCCACGTCATCCCTTTGGGAAAAGGCCTCTAACATTTCCCTTTGCTGGGGGTGGCACTTATGTTTTCACATCATCCGTTGGACAAGCCTCAAAACAGGGCCTTTGCTGTGGTGGCATTTATCCCTTCCCCGAAATGCCTTGGAAAAGCCTTAACACTGATTTTGCTTTGGTGGGCACTTATGCTTCACGTCATCCCTTTGGGAAGCCTCTAACCTGACTTGCTTGTGGGGCACCTTATGGTAAGCCTTGGACAAGCCTCTAACACTGAGGGCTTTTGGGGGTGGCACTTAGCTTCACGTCATCCCCGGGGACAACCCTCAAACCACGGGCCTTTGCTTTGGGGGGCATTTAAATTTCACGTCATGCCTTGGACGCCTCTAAAATCCCTTTGCTGGGTGGCATTTTTATGCTTCACGCCCATGCCTTGGACAAGCCTCAAACATTTCCCTTTGCGGGGGTGGCATTTTATGCTTCACGCCCTTTCCTTGGAGAACCCTTTCAAACACTCCCTTTGCTTTGTGGCCCCCTTATGCTTCACGTCATGCCTTGGACAAGCCTCTAACACCCCCTTCTGTGGGGGGCACTTATGCTTAAACTTTCATCCCTTTGGAGAACCCTCTAACATTTTGATTTTGGCTGTGGTGGAAAAATTTGCTTCCGTCATCCCTTTGGCAAGCCCTCAAACACTGCCTTGTTTGGTGGCACTTATGTTTCCCACGTCATCCCTTTGGACAAGCCTTAACACTCCCTTTGTTTTGGGTGGCACTTATTTCAGTCATCCCTTTGGACAAGCCTTTTAACACTCCCTTGTTTTGGGTTTGGCACTTTTTCTTAAAGGGCCCATCCCTTGGGACAACCCTTTAACATTTCCCTTTGCTGTGGTGGAAAATGTTTCACTCATGCCTTGGAAACCTTTCTAAAAAATCCCTTTGCTTTGGGGGGCACTTATGTTTCACCCCATCCCTTTTGGCAAGCCTCAAACCCTTTTGCCTTGCTTTGGGGCACTTATGCTTCACGCCCCATCCCTTTGGAAAAGGGCCTCTAACACTCCTTGCTGTGGGGGGCATTTATACTTCACTTTCATCCCTTTTGGGACAAGCCCCCTAACATTTAAATTTTTTGTGGTGGAAACTTATGTTTCACGTAATCCCTTGGGGAAAAACCCTCAAAACCCCTAAACTTGCTGTGGTGGGCACTTATGCTTCACGTCATCCCCTTGGGGGACAAGCCTCTAACACGGGGGGCCTTTGGGTTTTTGGGGTGGCATTTATGCTTCACTTCATCCCGGGAAAAAGCCTCTAAAAATCCTTTGGGCGGTGGGGGGCACTTATGCTTCCGTCATGCCTTGGACAAGCCTCTCCCACTGACTTGCTGTGGTGGCCCTTATGCTTCACGTAAAAGGCCTTGGAAAAAGCCCAAACCCACTGCCTTCCTTTTGGTGGCACTTAGGGCTTCCCGTCATGCCTTTGACAACCCCTCAAACACTCCCCTTGCGGGTGGTGGCACTTTGCTTCACGTCATCCCCTTGGGGGACAACCCTTTCTAACATCCCCTTGGGGTTGGGGGGACTTATCTTACGTCATCCCTTTGGGGAAAAACCTGAAAAACATGCCTTGCTGTGGTGGGCACTGATGCTTCACGTAAATTCCCTTTGGGAAAAACCCCTCAAAACACTTGATTTTTGCTTTGGGCACTTAGTTTTCACGTCATCCCTTTGGAAAACCCTCTAACACTCCCCTTTTTTTGGGTTTGGCACTTATGCTTCACGCCCTCCCTTGGAAAAGGCCTTTAAAAACACTCCCCTTGCGTGGTGGCATTTTATGCTTCACGTCTTTCCCCTTGGAAAAGCCTCTAACACTCCCTTGCTGTGGGGGGCATTATGTTTCACGTCATCCCTTTGGAAACAACCTCTAACATTTGCCCCTTTGGGCTTTTGGGGGGCACTTATGCTTCACGTCATCCCTTTTTTGGACAAGCCTCTAACACGATTTTTGCTGGGGTGGCATTTTATGCTTCACGCATCCCTTTGGGGAAAAAGCCCTAACCACTGACTTCCCTGTGGTGGCACTTTTCTTAACTCATCCCGGGGGAAACAACCCCCCTAACCACTCCCTTGCTTTGGGGGCACTTATGTTCACGTCATGCCTTGGAAAAGGGCCTTTTAACACTGCCTTGTTTGTTGGTGGCATTTACTTCACGTCATGCCTTGGAAAAAGCTCTAACCCGACTTCTGTGGGGGGCACTTATGTTTTCACTCATCCCTTTGGAAAACCCCTCTAACATGCCCTTGGGTTTTTGGGGGCCCACTTATGTTCACTAATGCCTTGGACAACCCCTCTAACATTTGCCTTCGTGGGGGCATTTATTTTTCACGTCATGGTTTGGGACAAGCCCTAACACTGACTTCTGTGGTGGCCCCTTATGTTTCCCGTCATGCCTTGACAAGCCTCTAAAAAACCTCCCTTTGTTTTGGTGGCACTTAGCTTCACGTCTCCCTTTGGGGCCAAGCCCAAAACACTCCCTTGGGCTTTTTGGGAAATTATGCTTCACGTCATGCCTTGGAAAAGGGCCTCAAACACTGCCTTCCCTGTGGTGGCATTTTATGCTTAAACGTATGCCTTGGAAAAAGCCTTTCTAAAAATCCCTTGCTGTGGTGGCCCGGGTGCTTCCCCGTCAGCCTTGGAAAAGCCTCAAAACATGCCCTTGCTTTGGTGGCACTTTGTTTCACTTTCATCCCTTTGGGACAAGCCTCAAACCCTGACTTGCTGTGGTGGCCCCTTAGGGCTTCACGTAAATCCCTTTGGAACAAGCCTCTAACCCATTTCCCTTTTCCCTTTGGGGGCCCTTTATGCTTCACAAAAATTGCCTTGGACAACCCTCTAACACTGACTTTCCCCTTTGGTGGCACTTATGTTCACTTTCATGCCTTGGAAAAGGGCCCCCCTAAAAACTGATTGCTGTGGTGGAAACTTATGCTTAAAAGCCCATCCCTTTGGGAAAAAGCCTTCTAAAAACGACTTCCCTTGGGGGCCCACTTATGCTTCCCGCATGTTGGACAAGCCTCTAACACGGGCTTGCTGGGGTGGCACTTATTTTCACGTCTCCCTTTGGGGCCAAAAGCCTCTAACACTAAAACTTGCTGTGGTGGCCCAATTATGCTTAAACGCCCACCCTTTGGAGAAGCCTTTTAACCGCCTTGCTGGGGTTTGGCACTTATGCTTCACGTCATCCCTTGGAAAGCCTCAAAACCCGGGCCTTGCTTTGGTGGCACTTTTTGGGTAATCCCTTTGGGACAAGCCTCTAACACTCCCTTGTTTTGGGGGCACTTACCTCAAACCCTCTCTAACAAGCCTCTAAAAATCACAACTATTTTTTTCCCTCAGAAAAATAAGAAAAAAGGCCTAAAAAGGGAATAAACCCTGGGGGAAAAAACTTCCCTTTCAACACACACGCACACCCCACCACACACACACCCCACACGCACAGGGCACACACACACCATACACACAAAAGGACAAAAAACAGACGGGCGCAAAGACATGAAAAACCCCGCAGAAAGGGAATCTTCAAGGTGTGGGGTAAGACTTTGAGGTGGGAAACAATGGCTCCCTCATGTCCCCAAACGTAAGGTATTTGCAGTTTATACTTACCGCCTGCTGTATTTTTCCTAAGCAACAAATACACATAATAAAATGAGGTTTTATTACATGTATACTCCCCTACATACATACAAAAATTGGGTGATTCCCCAAAAATACCCAAAAGAAATATACAGGTTTTTTTTTATTTTTAAATTAACCTTTTCCCCCCTTTCCCCCCTCAAAATGTAGGTACTGTAATAGCCTACACTATTACAAAGCTGTTTCTCCCCGTAGTTGTTATATTTTATTATAAGGGAGTAGTGGGGGGGTGCAATTATAAAGGGAAAAATATTTCAAGCCCCTAAAAAAATTTGCCCCTGAACCCTATATAAAACCAAGAACCCAAAACCCCAAGCCAAGAAAAAAATTAGCATGAAAAAATATTACAACCAAAAAAAAACCCCCAAGCCATGAACAATATATCAAGCCAAGAAAAAACCTCAAGCCAAGAACAAATTAGCCCGGAAAAATATATCAAAACAAGAACAAACCTCAAGCCAAGGGAAAAAAATTAGCCATGAACAATATATAAGCCAAGAACAAAATCAAACCATGAACAATTTTTTCAAGCCAAGAACAAACCCCAAGCCCCTGAACAATATTTCAAGCCAAGAAAAAAACCTCAAGCCCAAAAACAAACCTAAACCCTGAACAAAAATTAAAAAACTATGAACAAAATTTCAAACCCAAAAACAAACCTCAAACCCAAAAACAAACCTCAAGCCAAGAAACCCAAAATTTGCTTTTGAACCCTTTTTTCAAGCCGAGAAAAAAAACCTAAGCCAAGAAAAATTAGCTTTGAAACCCTTTAAAAGCCCAAAAACAAACCCCAAGCCATAACAAATTAGCTTTGAACAATATTTTTTAAACCAAGAACAAAACCCCAAGCCAAAAACAAAATTTGCCCGAAAAATATTTCAAACCAAGAACAAACCTTTAAGGGCCCTGAACAAATTAATTATGAAAAAATATTTCCCAAACCAAGAACAAACCTCAAGCCATGAACAAATTGCTTGAACAATATTTCAAGCCAAGAACAAAAACCCCAAGCCAAAACAAATTAGCCCCCGGGAAAAATATTTTAAACCAAGAACAAACCCAAGCCCTGAACAAATTAGCTATGAACAATATTTCAAACCAAGAACAAATTAGCTTTGAACAAATTTTTTTAAACCAAAAAAAACAAACCCCAAGCCATGAACAAATTTGCTTGAACAATATTACAAGCCAAAAACAAACCTCAAGCCAAAAACAAATTTGCTATGAACAATATTCCAAGCCAAAAACAGACCTCAAGCCATGAACAAAGAGCCCATGAAAAAATATTTAAGCCAAGAACAAACCTCAACCAGGAAAAAATTTTCAAGCCAAGAACCCGACCTCAAAACCATGAAAAAAAATTTCAAGCCAAAAAACAAAACCCCAAGCCATGAAAAAAATTTCAACCAAGGAACAAAGTATGTAGTATGTATGCTTGCTTTAACCCCCTTTAGGGGCCCCGAAAAGAAATTTTCCCTTGTTAAATTTTGGGGAAAAACTAAAAGAATTTTAAAGAATATTTAAACAATAATTTTTTAAACTTTGACCTGTTTAGTATCCTTGTCCACTAACTAATTTGGTATATTTTTTACTTTTTGTAATTTTTTTGGCTAACAACAAAAAGAGTTTTAGTGAATGTAAGCAAAATTCATAGCTATGCCTGTTTTTAAATATCCTTTTCCACTAATTTAGCATGTATATTTTGGGCTTTTTTTGGCTAACAACAGACAAATTTTAAAGCATTTTTAAAAGATCTGGGCGTTTAAGGGGGGAAAGGGGAATTTAGGGTTTCCCTTTTTTCAAACATTGCGGATAACTCCCGTATGAGAAATTCTGTAACAGGGAGGCCCGGCAGGTAGGTAACAAAGCAGGAGGCAAAAACAGGTTAAAAATTTAGGGAGGTAAACAGGTTTAAACAAAATTAGGAAGGGGGGGGGGGGGAGGGGGGGTTAAAACACCCACAGCCAGGGTTAACAAGGAAAAAGCAGAGAGCGAGACTTATTTTAAAAAAAAAAAAAAAAAAAAAAAAAAAATCATTGTAACTTTCACAGGGTTATAATCAGCAGAAATAGACAGACATAGATAGAATAGATAAAAAAAAATAAAGAAAAAAATTTAAAAAAAAAATACTAAAAAAATAAATTTAAAAATGATATAAAGGGAAAAAAAAAAAAAAAAAAAAAAAAAAAAAAAAAAAAAAAAAATTGCACTTCACACCCTTTCCCGTCACCTCAAGGGCCCTTTGGCAGCACCAAACCCTTTTATTTCACCCCTTTACATTCCCCCTACAGCGTCCGACCAAAACCCTAAACAACTCAACAAAGAAAAAAAACAACTTAGAACATAAAATTTATATGGCTTGCATATTTAAAAAAAACCCTTTATCATGCGACCCTACAAACAGTTGGCGAAATGCGCTTTAGCCACCTTAGCAAAAAAAGCACAAAATAGGGTGCAAAAACGAAAAAAATATGGGGAGATGGATTTTCGCAAAGGGTCGTTTTTAAAATAAACCCCTAAACGGAGTTACAAACGTTGGAACATCCGGGGCCCCCGTTTTTTGGGGACAAGAGCTTCCAACTACAGGGACCTAAAGGGGAGTGTGTTGCAGAGGATCTGGCCCCTGTGGGCAGTGCAGAAGTTGAGGCAAAAGGGGTACATAGCCTTTTTTTTTTTAAAAAGGAAAAAAAAAACCCCGCCCCCCTTTCTGCTTACTGACTGATATTTGATGCCAGGAGAAGGGGAAACTCCCCTTCTTCTAAATTAGTTGTATTTTTATCATAGTTAACCCCCATTTTCAGGTAAAACCCTTTGGCACCCTTTTTTAAACCCTGAGACCTTATATAATCAAAATTTTTTTCCGTTAAAAAAAATAGACGTAATTGGGGAAAAGGGGTCCCTCGGTCCGGGCTATCCTCATAAGACAGTTCGGGGGGAAAGGGGACCTCAAGCAGAAAGCAGAAAAGGAAAAGTTATCCCCCCGACCATGGGAAAGGGAGAGGGGGTGAAAGAGAAGAGCTGCAAGAAGATGAAAAAAAGAGACGCAAGAAATGAAAGAAGAGACTGCAAAAAAAGAAAGAAGAACTGAAGAAGATGAAAAAAAAAGACTGCAAAAAGAATTTAAAAAAAGGACTGCAAGGGAAAATGGGAAAAAAGAGGGTGCAAGAAGTGAAAGAAAAGACTGGGAAGAAGATGAAAAAAAGAGATGCAAGAAGATGGGAAAAAAGAGACTGCAAGAAGATGAAAAAAGAGACTGCAAGAAGATTTAAAAAAGGGGCCCGCCAAAAAGAGAGAAGAAAAGACTGCAAGAAGATGAAAAAAGGAAATGCAAGAAAAAAAAGAAGGGGACTGCAAAAAGAGAGAAGAAGACGAGGATTCTGCAAAAAAAGGGGATTTAAAAAAAAAAAAAAAAAAACTTAGGGGTAATGTTGTATGCATTTTTTTTTTCTCTCTTTTTTCTTCGGGCGCTGGGCCACCAAAATGTTTTTCCCAGTGATGGAAAACAGTCGCCCAAATAAGGACATTTTTTAAATACTGGGGGGACCCAAAATATTTTTTCATAAAAAAAACCCTTTTTTTTTGGGATGCAATTGGTTTATTCTGTCTGTTTTTTGGTGTGCAAGATCCCGACGTATATTCTTTTTTACTGCATAAAAAACAATGATTTGTATTGACACTATTGTTCTATTTTTGCCTATATCATCTAGTAAAAAGCCAAACTATAACCCGTCCATTGGGTTTGCGCAGTGTAATGATTTTTTTTATTTGGGTCCCAAAAAGCAGTCAGGAAGCCACCCCCCTGCCTTTCCCCTTTTATGGTCCCGGGGGAGGTGATTTGGGGCATTCCTCCCTATCCTCACTCCCTAAAAATATCTTTTACTACTTAAAAAGCGGGGGTGACCCTGAACACAGCAACTTCACTACAGAAGGGTTTTGATTTTGTCACCCCCTGTGTGAAGATTGCTGTCCCGTTTTTCCGCGGGGTGAAAATAAAAAGATACGTGTGGGTAGTGAGATATGAGGAATCACCAATCAGCTGCCCCGTTTAAAAGAAGGGCAGGCAGGGGCGTTGGGGTTCCCCCCCCCCCCCTTTTGATTTAATAAAAAAAAAGGGTATAGTGGGGTTAGCCAGGGAGGGACGGCAGGGGTTTTTTTTGGGGTCAAGCAGGGGTACCCCAGGGCACCCCCAGGGGTAAAATCAAATAAAAAATTATTATAAAAATTTTTTTCATCTCCAGGTTATTTGGGAAATCTTGGGTACAAAAATAGCTTAACCCCTTGAGGCCCAGACTTTTAAATTTTCCCTTGTTTAATTTTGGGGACCATTACCCAATTTGTAGTGATATAAGCAATATTAATAGGGGATGACCCGTTTAGTATCCTTGTCCACTAACTCATTTTGGGATATTCAGTGACTTTTTATTTTTTTTAAAGGGGCCCACAAAAAGACAATTTTTTATAGCCAAGGAAAACTGGGCGTTTAAGGGGTTTCGTACAGGGAAAGTTTGATGAATACATTGCTTGACTTTTTATACAGTTTTATACAAACATCCTTTTAGTGGGACTATTATGGGAAAAGGGAAAATCCGGGTAGGTTTTAGTTTCCCGGCCCCTTCCACTTTTTCTGGCGGATTGGGTGGCTATTAAGAGATCTCCGTCGGAAGGCAATCCCTTTCTCCGTGCCGTGTCTCCCAAAACCCAGGGGGGGATAATTTTTTAGGGAATTTCAATATTATAAATCGTTTTTATTTGTAGAGACTTATTTGGGGTGAGTTTTTTAAACCGGGGTTTTTGTGGTCCAAACACCCTCTGGTTACGAAGACCACTCCAAAACACTTTCCCCGAAATTGTTTATCCCGCTTTTTTTGATATTTTTTTGCAAGGTTTTGGGGCGGGTTACTATTGCGGCCCCTACCCAAGCTTGTTTTGTTGTTTTCGCAGAAACCAATCCGTTTTCACTTTCGAGAAAAAAAAAGGGTTTTTCCCCACCAAGACGAGCTTGGACGGGCAAAAAAAATGGCTAAAAATGTACTCCAGTTTTTTACAAATTTATTTAAAGCCCGTAAGAGAAATCCCAAAGAAAAAATTGAGTATTATTAAAAGACACTAAATATGTGGGGGTAATTTATGTTGAATGCTAAAAGGGGCCAAAAAATGAAAGACTTTATTAACAAGACCTTTTAAACCCTTGGGGCCCAGGGAAGTAATTTCCATTGTAATTTGGGGGACCATTAGACATTTTTAGTGACTTAAGCAATATTTTAAGCTTGGGCCCCTTTAGTATCCTTGTTTACTAAAATCATTGGTATATTCATTTACTTTTTGTAATTTTATGGGGTAGACAACAGACCTTTTATATAGCCAAGGGGGAAAATCTGGGCGTGAAAGGGGGAAAAAACATAAAAATAAGTTCATTTTTCAGGTTTTTTTTTCTTGCATTACTTTTTCAATATGTGAGGGCTGGGGGCGTAGAGGAAAAGAGGAAAAATGGAGGAACGAAGGATGGGGAAAAGGGAGAAGGACTAAGGATGGTAGTGAGAGAGGGGAAGCAAAGGGTTTTCGCTGAGGGGACAGATCATTATCAGCGCCAAGAGGGGAAAAAGGGTTAGGCCTTAAGACAGGCAAACCTATAGGACAAGGGAGTCACTGTTGAGAGTTCAGCGGTGAGCTCCTCGCCTAAAGGCTGAAGGAGGAAGGAGGACAGTACTTCACGCGGCGTCGGCGCGCGTTCATACGTGTGCACACTGTGTCGCGAACGTGATAGTATATTACTGCAGGAATAACTGCAGCGAGTAACCTCACGTCGAGTCGTGAGTAACGGGCGAGTAACCGCGACGCGTAGGAGACATCCTGCGTGCCAAGCCTGGCCCGCGTGCCCCGGCCGAGGCCCCCCCAGGATCCCCGGAGCAGGGCAGGACTCGCCCCACCTCTCTTCAGGGCCCTTGGGGAGCCACTGGGCGCTGGGGCCAGGCACTAGGGGCGGGCGTGGGCCGGAGGTGGAAACTCTACGCGACTACGACGCCCTACTAGATACCTCCTTCAGGAGGCTTCCCCTGGGTTCCCCCTCGGAACCCCGGGGCATTACGAGGCACCTACAACAGGGCCTTAGGACCTCTGGGGTACCACATACAGGTCTTCCTGAAGGCGACGCAGCAGATGGTGATGTATTCACGTGATTGACAAGTGCATGATAGGGCAGGCGATTAAGGAGGCCCCTGGGGGACCTGTATCAAGCCAGGGACTCTAGGGGGGACAGGGAGGGTCGCCCCGGCATAGCCGGGGCTATTGCTAGCCTGGGGAACCAAGCTCCCCGTATCTCCGACGACACGAACGGGCATTGCCCGCTTACCTTCTGTAGAACTTGGAGATGCGCCCTACCCGGCCCCCGACAGGTAGGGGTGCCAGGGTTAGTTGTCATGCCACGCCAGCGACCGATTGGATAGAACCTTAGCGGGTTTGGGGGGGCGCTAAAACAGGGCTCATTAACACCCCCCCGTGAGCCGCGTACGCATCCCTCCCCTTCGGGAGTAGGGCGGCGTGGGGCCTAAACAATACTTACACAACAAAAATGTACAAGAGATGTAGATAGAGATAGCATAGAGATAGAGATAGACAGATAGCGGGACTGCTGATAAACAAGAGGAATTCCACAGAAACACAGAGGCAGAGTATTTGAAGCCTATATAAGATCAGTTTTGCTGTATGGATCTGAGACACAGGCTTTGGCGAAGAAGTTGGTAGGGTGTGATGGGAGAATGTTGAGATATATGACTGTATATGACTGTATATGACTGAGATATAGGACTGGGATCACATAGAGAGATGAAGTGTCCAGTGAAGAAGTGGCTAGAATATGTGGATTGAAGGAGCTGAGTACAGTGCTGAGAGTAAGGCGATGGAGGTGGTTTGGGCCCGTGAAGAGGAGAGATGGAGGTGGTTTGGGCACGTGAAGAGGAGAGATGGAGGTGGTTTGGGCACGTGAAGAGGAGAGAAGGTGGTGAGGCATTGGGGAGAGCTGTTAGAGTGGAAGTGCCAGGTGAGAGTAAGGCGATGGAGGTGGTTTGGGCACGTAAGGGAGAAGGTGGTGAGGCATTGGGGAGAGCTGTTAGAGTGGAAGTGCCAGGTGAGAGTAAGGCGATGGAGGTGGTTTGGGCACGTGAAGAGGAGAAGGTGGTGAGGCATTGGGGAGAGCTGTTAGAGTGGAAGTGCCAGGTGAGAGTAAGGCGATGGAGGTGGTTTGGGCACGTGAAGAGGAGAGAAGGTGGTGAGGCATTGGGGAGAGCTGTTGGAGTGGAAGTGCCAGGTGAGAGTAAGGCGATGGAGGTGGTTTGGGTACGTGAAGAGGAGAGAAGGTGGTGAGATATTGGGGAGAGCTGTTGGAGTGGAAGTGCCAGGTGAGAGTAAGGCGATGGAGGTGGTTTGGGCACGTGAAGAGGAGAGAAGGTGGTGAGGCATATGGGAGAGCTGTTAGATTGGAAGTGCCAGGTGAGAGTAAGGTGATTGAGGTGGTTTGGGCACGTGAAGAGGAGAGAAGGTGGTGAGGCATTGGGGAGAGCTGTTGGAGTGGAAGTGCCAGGTGAGAGTAAGGCGATGGAGGTGGTTTGGGACGTGAAGAGGAGAGAAGGTGGTGAGGCATTGGGGAGAGCTGTTAGATTGGAAGTGCCAGGTGAGAGTAAGGTGATTGAGGTGGTTTGGGCACGTGAAGAGGAGAGAGGAGAGAAGGTGGTGAGGCATTGGGGAGAGCTGTTAAGAGTGGAAGTGCCAGGTGAGAGTAAGGTGATTGAGGTGGTTTGGGCACGTGAAGAGGAGAGAGGAGAGAAGGTGGTGAGGCATTGGGGAGAGCTGTTGGAGTGGAAGTGCCAGGTCGCCGTCCACCGGGCAGGCCAAGGAAGACATGGAGGCAGTGTGTGGAAGAGGATCTGGCAGCTATAGGAGGGGGTTGAGGCAATGGATAGAGATAGGTGGAGGCGTATCATCGGCCGTCTCACCTCATAAGACACTACGTGAAAATTGCTTAAACAGAAAGAAGAATCCATAGATGACACTGTTGCATGTTACTATTCAAAGGGTAGAATTTCTTCACAAATAAATGTTTTTTTAATGGAAACATATTTTTTACTTCCTTCCCAGGCTGGTTACTGGAATGCCTCAGAAAATGAGCTTTATAAAAATGAAAATTCTACGAGTTTTTTGATACGAGAAACAATGAAGTGGTCTGATAATTGTGGTGTCTAATAATACTACATTACCATTCAGTTTGTTCTGGAAGTGTGATCTTCATGGCCTCAGGAGAAGGTCATTGTGCCTTACAGGAGAAGGTCATTGTGCCTTACAGGAGGAGGTCATTGTGCCTTACAGGAGAAGGTCATTGTGCCTTACAGGAGAAGGTCATTGTGCCTTACAGGAGAAGGTCATTGTGCCTTACAGGAGAAGGTCATTGTGCCTTACAGGAGAAGGTCATTGTGCCTTACAGGAGAAGGTCATTGTGCCTTACAGGAGAAGTCATTGTGCCTTACAGGAGAAGGTCATTGTCCCTTACAGGAGAAGGTCATTGTGCCTTACAGGAGGAAAGGTCATTGTGCCTTACAGGAGAGGTCATTGTGCCTTACAGGAGAAGGTCATTGTGCCTTACAGGAGGAGGTCTTTGTGCCTTACAGGAGAAGGTCATTGTGCCTTACAGGGAGGTCATTGTGCCTTACAGGAGAAGGTCATTGTGCCTTACAGGAGAGGTCATTGTGCCTTACAGGAGGAAGGTCATTGTGCCTTACAGGAGAAGGTCATTGTGCCTTACAGGAGAAGGTCATTGTGCCTTACAGGAGAAGGTCATTGTGCCTTACAGGAGAAGGTCATTGTGCCTTACAGGAGAAGGTCATTGTGCCTTACAGGAGAAGGTCATTGTGCCTTACAGGAGAAGGTCATTGTGCCTTACAGGAGAAGGTCATTGTGCCTTACAGGAGAAGGTCATTGTGCCTTACAGGAGAAGGTCATTGTGCCTTACAGGAGAAGGTCATTGTGCCTTACAGGAGAAGGTCATTGTGCCTTACAGGAGAAGGTCATTGTGCCTTACAGGAGAAGGTCATTGTGCCTTACAGGAGAAGGTCATTGTGCCTTACAGGAGGAGGTCATTGTGCCTTACAGGAGAAGGTCATTGTGCCTTACAGGAGGTCATTGTGCCTTACAGGAGAAGGTCATTGTGCCTTACAGGAGAAGGTCATTGTGCCTTACAGGAGGTCATTGTGCCTTACAGGAGAAGGTCATTGTGCCTTACAGGAGAAGGTCATTGTGCCTTACAGGAGAAGGTCATTGTGCCTTACAGGAGAAGGTCATTGTGCCTTACAGGAGAAGGTCATTGTGCCTTACAGGAGAAGGTCATTGTGCCTTACAGGAGGAGGTCATTGTGCCTTACGCCCCTTCTCCGCCCGACTCCTCAAAGGTTGTCTAGTCTTTCTTAAAGTCATGGTGCAGAGCCTTTCATGATCCCTGATTTAATGCAGGCAACATACAGCCACTATGGAGTGTATGAACAATAGCTTGTGACCGGGCGGTGGTTTTTCCAGGGCTTTTTACAAGTCATGTTTTTAGGGAAATGAGGCGTGGAAATGAATTGTTTTGTGCATTAGCTATTTTGAATGTACATTAAACATAATTATGCAAAGAAAAAATGTGTCTGAACGATTACTTTAAGCCCCCAGACACTGTGGATCAACCTTATAACATGGGTACATGGTATGGTGCATGGTATGGTAACATACCATGTACCATAGGAAATGGTTAGGAAATGGTGTGAGCTTTATTGTGGTGTCAAAATGGTGATCAGGCAGCCATACTAACCTGCCGATCCTCACCACCTCGTCCACCAAGCAGGGTGGCCAGGGTGGCCAGGGTGGCCAGGGTGGCCAGGCTGTACAGGGTGGCCAGGGTGGCCAGGGTGGCCAGGGCCGGCGGCCTCCTCAAGCTGTGGGAGGAGAACAAAAGGACATAAGAACATTGGAAGAAAATAAATAATAATAAATAATATTATTATAAAACCCGGCAGCTACAAGAGGCCTGCACGTGCCTCCATAACGCTGTCACACACAAGGTCATGACCACACAGTGATGGTGTTCTGGCGGGGTCAAGGGAGGAAATAGAGGTGTTGTTTTGGTGTACTGTATATAATGTTAATAAATGAAGAAGAAAAAAATGTATCTCCCAAACCGTTGATCAGACAGAAGAACGCCAGTCTTCTTGAGCAAGCTGAGTGTCATGTCATTGCCATTCATGACAGTTTTCACGGATCTGTGACCAAAAATATTTTGCCGGCCAGAGGGTCTGCAAAAAACTGTCCCGAGATTGTTGTGGAACCCTTTCTGCCATTTTACTGTGTAACTATCAGTCCTGGAGGCAAGATGCAGGGATGCAAAGTTGTTGGTCTTGGTCATTGCTATCCTATGCAGTGATCCGTATTCCACTGTCTGGTATACTTTGTGAGAAAATTAATATTTTGTGAAAAAACAACAAACTGTCATTATTTCCCTTACTTTGATGCCACCATTATTTCCCAACAGCTCATTAGAAAGGTCTTTGGCTGCTCCATCACAACTATTCCTAACAGTTCTTGCCTCCGCCTCATAGGTTTTGAGTTATTTTATAAAACATGATTTTTCATCAAAATTCCAAAAAATCCAAGGGGTACACCCTGCATATTTTGGTGAAAATGTTCCCCCCTCAGATTCTCATGAAAATGAGTGTGTAGCAGCTTTGCGTCCTGGTGACCACGAGCCTGGCGTCAGTTTTGTGATGACCCCAAGGTTTCCCCCTATGTATGTATGTATGTATTTTTACCAAGGAGAATAAACATACATATAAATCAAATATATGAACGTGAAGTAGTCATTTAGGTCAAGAATGGTAATGCAGACGATGATGATGATGATGAAGATGATGATAATAATAAGGAAAGGAGAAACACACATGTAAGAAGGAAGAGATGAAGGAGGAGGAGGAGGAGGAGGAGGAGAGGAGGAGGAGGAGGAGGAGGAGGAGGAGGAGGAATAAAGTTGACTCTGATGGGATTATAATACAAAGAATAGTAATAGCAGAAGACAATATAATAATGATGACACGTGTCTAAAGAATAATTAAATCAAGAAATATAAAATAATAAAAAAAATTCAAGAAAAATTAAATATACATAATTACTGTAGAAATAAATCCTGACTACCATGAAAGAAATGAAAATATCCCTTATAGCGTCCTAACAGGGGAAGGTAGAAGGAAGACTAGGAGGAGGAAGATAACATAGGAAGAACAGAGGAGGAGGAGGAGGAGGAGGAGGAGGAGGGTAACTTAGGAAGAACAGAGGAGGAGGAGGAGGAATAACCCTTGCTTTCCCTACCATGGTGGAGACACTCTTGGTGTTGTAGCATCCGTGGAAGAAGGCGAGAGCGGAGTGAAGGGATCTCACACCATACACCCCGTCATCCACCTCATCCACCCGGCTGCCCTGCTCCTCATCCAGGCCATCCAGGTACACCTGACTCAAGCACCAGTGGCTGCCGTCCCTGGCCTGGGGGAGGAAGAGTCTGGGTGAACGGGTGAGTACACTCTGTTGTTTTTAACGCGGTGAGAAATCCTGTCCCCTTGCTGCTTACTGACTGATAGTTGATGCCAGGACAAGGGAATACTATGCTTCTTCCTAATGCCAGCTGTATTTTATCATAGTTAACCATAGTAGCAGGTAAACAGAGGCATCATTTTAAGCATGAGAGCTTGGGAGACAAAATTTGAATGAGAATGTATATACAGGGAGGTCCCGAAGATACCAGCAGTTAGGTGCCACCGGGCATACTCGTAAAGCAAAATCTGGTATAACCAAACACATAACTAATGGTAAAAAATAGGTTTAGTTCCAGGACCCCATCAATTAAAAGAAAAAAAGAAAAGAAAAAAACAACATGTTTTTCAAGCTAAAATAAACTATAGCAAACACAACAAACTCTCAAACTATCAAATATAGGGCTCTCTATACCACACACCGCACCACCACAAAAAACCAGTGAATTAAGAGTGGGACAGCACGTAGGAAGGAGCACAATAAGTCACAATAACCCCATTAAGAAACCCAGCAAATAATAACAATTGATAACAAGGCACAATAAATACAAAAACAAACCAAGGACATTGTATGTACTCTGGGGACGACGCGTCGATTTCACTACACTCGAGAGGGTAGGGTAGGTAAGGGACAAGGGGAGGGTGTGCGCAGACTCTTCCACTGCCCACAAACTCCTCTCTGGGGATCGAAGCATTGTAACATTGTCCAGGTTGTGAATTTTTGTAGGCCACATTGTCGTTCCGAGCCACCTGAATTATCATATTTTTGTCCCAAGCGAGCGAAGCGAGATTGGATGTGAGTTTGAATGTCGTAGCATTGGATTTTCGATCTCGTAAATTGAAATAGACCCTTAATTTACACATGTTGGTATCATGGGATTCTGGGTATCATGGAATGCTGGTTAAGGTGACCCCTGTATGTAGTTTTAACCCCTTTACGCCCAGATCTTATTTTGCTATAAAAAAAAATTGCATGTTGTTAGCCATAAAATTACGGAAAGTCACTGAAAATACCAAATAAGTTAGTGGATAAGGATACTAAACAGGGCATAGCTATAAAATATTGCTTATAGTCACTAAAAATTGTTCAATGGTACCCAAATTACAATGGAAATTATTTTCTGGGTCTCAAGGGGTTAAATAATCTACATGGTACCCAAAGTACCCAAAGGAAATTACTTTCTGGGTCTCAAAGGGGTTAAAATAATCCACAGGTACCCAATTACAATGGAATTACTTTCTGGGGTCTCAAGGAGTTAAATAATCCTACATGGTACCCAATTACAATGGCAGGGTCAAGGGGTTACATTCCTGGGTCTCATGGGGGTTAGGGGTAAAATAATCCTACAATGGTACACAAATTTCAATGGAAATTAATTTGGGTCTCAAGGGGTTAAAATAATCTACAATGGTACCAAATTACAATGGAAATTACATTCTGGGTCTCTTTAAATAAAGACTACTGGAGGATTAGCAGGTGTGGTGTGACTCACACAGTACTCCTTCCTCAAAAAAAAAAAAAATATTATACATATAAAACTTATAAAAAAAACATAGAGGTGCCAAGTGCCGAGGTAATGTAGGTAGGGCAACTGTCCAGTCTTCACGTTGCAGCGGTAGCTGCAAGATTAGATAGGAGGTGCCGAGGGGCGCTGTTACAAGATCTTGAGGGAGGCTTGTGAAACTAGGTGTCTTCGGGGGAAAGGCGAAGTGTCCTAAGGAATCGGCTCCCAAGATAGCTTGTGTTGCTCTGCTGAGCCCGTACGTTGCAAGGCCTTGCAAGTAGCAGGAGGCTGCAGGACGCAGGATGGGGCCGCAGGAAGCAGCGTAGGAGCAGGGACGAGGATTAGCACTTTGGCGGCAGGAGACTGGGCTGATGGTGTCCTTAGATGGCTTCGTCAGGCGTAGCGTGGCAGCATGCTGGACCTTGGGCGTGGGCGGCTAGTGGCGCTGGTTACGGTGACGGCGGCGAAGGGCAGCCCCAGGGGCGGCGGCAGGGCTGGGTGGCAGGGCGTGGGACACAAGCCATAGGAGGGCGTGTGGGTGCGCTCAGATGGGTGGCGGCAGGGCTGGGCCGAGGTGAGCAGCGTGCCGTGGCGTCGTCAGGCATCGTGGACGGCAGGCGGCGGGATGCGGTACCCGTGCGTTGCAGGGCCTTGCTGGAGGCAGCGGAAGGCAGCAGGACGCAGCGTGAGGCAGCAGGAGCGAGGAGTAGCCCGAGGCGCCAGGAGGCAGGGCTTGGAAGGCGGGTGGCGTGTGGTGAGCCCAGGCAGCGCGGCAGGAGGTGGCTGTGGGTAGCGCGACATGAGACAGGAGGTGCAGGCCGCGGGCGTTGGTGAGCCGTGGTAGGGTGGCGGCGGCGGCAGGCCTAGGGCGTGGTGGCGTGGCGTGGTGGCGTGGCGGCGTGGCAGGCGGCGTGGCGGCGGGCGTGATGGGGGGTGGCGAGGGGCAGGCCCCCCCCCTGGGTGTGTCTGGTCACTCCGTTGGTCACCAACTGTAGTGACCTTGTCAGCTACATGGTTGATAAATAGACACCCAGGGTTGATGGTTGGTTTATTGGAGACTGTGGACAGAGCTTGTGTGTGGTACAGTGGTTGAGCTCTAACTAACTCTGCCTCTGCACGAGGCTCTTTATAAAGGGGCCCCGATACTCAAGACCTGACACCTGACGCCTATGCGGCTGAGGTAGAGATTAAGAAGGAGGGTCAGGTCGAGACTACTGGAGGATTAGCCAGGTGTGGTGTGACTCACCACATAACTAATGGTAAAAAATAGGTTTAGTTCCAGGACCCCATCAATTAAAAGAAAAAAAGAAAAGAAAAAAACAACATGTTTTTCAAGCTAAAATAAACTATAGCAAACACAACAAACTCTCAAACTATCAAATATAGGGCTCTCTATACCACACCACCGCACCACCACACAAAACACAGTGAATTAAGAGTGTGACAGCACAGCAGGACAGAGCACAAATAAGTCACAATAAGCACATTAAGTAAACCAGCAAATCAATACAATTGACTAACAAGGCACAATACATACAAGCAACAAAGACATTGTATGTACTCTTGGGGACGCCGCGTGATACACTACACTCGAGAGGGTAGGGTAGGTAAGGGACAAGGGAGGGGTGCGCAGACCTCTTCCACTGCCCACAAACTCCTCTCTGCGCATCTGAATCATTGTACATTGTCCAGGGTTGTGAATTTTTGTAGGCCACATTGTCGTTCCGAGCCACCAGAATTATCATATTTTTGTCCAAGCGAGCGAAGCGAGATTGGATGTCGAGTTTGAATGTCGTAGCATTGGATTTTCGATCTCGTAAATTGAAAATAGACCCTAATTTACACATTTCGTATCATGGGATTCTGGTATCATGGAATGCTGGTATAAGGGGACCTCCCTGTATGTAGTTTTAACCCCTTCACGCCCAGATCTTTATTTTGCTATAAAAAAAATTGCATGTTGTATCCCCAATTCAGGAAATTATTTTTGGTCTCAAGGGGTTAAAAATACCCTACAATGGTACCCAAATACAATGGAAATTACATTCTGGTCTCAAGGGTAAAATAATCCACATGGTACCCAAATTACAATGGAAATTAATCTGGGTCTCAGGTTAAATAATCCTACAATGGTACCCAAATTACAATGGAATTTTCCTGGGTCCAGGTTAAAATAATCCTACAATGGTACCCAAATTACAATGGAAATTACATTCTGGGTCTCAAGGGGTTAAAATAATCCTACAATGGTACCAAATTACAATGAAATTACATTCGGGTCTCAAGGGGTTAAATAATCCTACAATGGTACCAAATTACAATGGAAATTACTTCTGGGTCTCAAGGAGTTAAAATAATCCTACAATGGTACCCAAATTACAATGGAAATTACATTCTGGGTCTCAAGGGGTTAAAATAATCCTACAATGGTACCCAAATTACAATGGAAATTACTTTCTGGGTCTCAAGGAGTTAAAATAATCCTACAATGGTACCCAAATTACAATGGAAATTACATTCTGGGTCTCAAGGGGTTAAAATAATCCTACAATGGTACCCAAATTACAATGGAAATTACATTCTGGGTCTCAAGGGGTTAAAATAATCCTACAATGGTACCCAAATTACAATGGAAATTACTTTCTGGGTCTCAAGGAGTTAAAATAATCCTACAATGGTACCCAAATTACAATGGAAATTACATTCTGGGTCTCAAGGGGTTAAAATAATCCTACAATGGTACCCAAATTACAATGGAAATTATTTTCTGGGTCTCAAGGGGTTAAAATAATCCTACAATGGTACCCAAATTACAATGGAAATTACATTCTGGGTCTCAAGGGGTTAAAATAATCCTACAATGGTACCCAAATTACAATGGAAATTACATTCTGGGTCTCAAGGGGTTAAAATAATCCTACAATGGTACCCAAATTACAATGGAAATTATTTCCTGGGTCTCAAGGGGTTAAAATAATCCTACAATGGTACCCAAATTACAATGGAAATTACATTCTGGGTCTCAAGGGGTTAAAATAATCCTACAATGGTACCCAAATTACAATGGAAATTACATTCCGGGTCTCAAGGGGTTAAAATAATCCTACAATGGTACCCAAATTACAATGGAAATTACTTTCTGGGTCTCAAGGAGTTAAAATAATCCTCTAATGGTACCCAAATTACAATGGAAATTACTTTCTGGGTCTCAAGGAGTTAAAATAATCCTCTAATGGTACCCAAATTACAATGGAAATTACATTATGGGTCTCAAGGGGTTAAAATAATTCTCTAATGGTACCCAAATTACAATGGAAATTACATTCCGGGTCTCAAGGGGTTAAAATAATCCTACAATGGTACCCAAATTACAATGGAAATTACATTATGGGTCTCAAGGGGTTAAAATAATCATCTAATGGTACCCAAATAACAATGGATATTTTGTTCTTATAATGGAAATGAAGGTTACATTAGAGTCCCCCTTACCGGCACAAGCTGCCGAGTGTGGCGGTGTGTGTGTGTGTGTCCAGGCAGTGTTGCAGGCATGGCAGGAACACTCTTGTGTACAGCCAGGCAGCCGGGGGCCTCAACCACCACCACCACCACTGCCTCGCCCTTCAAGCCTGCCACCCTGAAGCAAGGCAAGGGATAAAGACAGCCAGGCTCACCAATAATATATAGTCAGACATTTTGATCTATTAACATCACACAATTTTTTTGACAAGACTATTTTTTTTGGGGGGGGGGGGATTTTGAAGTGCATTTAAACAATTAGATTTTATATTATTATGGTATTATTTTATATTATGATCTATTATTATTATTATTTGCAGCCCCCGGCCCTGCCACTACTACTAGCTGTGAGGGCTCAAGTAGTGGTTCCAGAAGAGGGAGTCAGGCCGGGAAACAGATGGATGGCTGGGCGGGATATTCCCAGCCCCCGGGACACTGCCGCGGTTATTGCCACTCATTACCACCTTGCCCCACGGTAATATGCAGCTGTAACGACCCTAACTACACCTTGCATGCGTGTGTATTCATCTAGTTGTATTTTACAGGGCCTGAGCAAAGCTCGTATGGTCCCGTCTCCAAATCAACATTTTTTATCATTCCTGCTTAGTGGTTAGTGTTGGGGGGAGCCACCACCCCGGGAGGCGGGTCACAAGCCCCCGGCTAACACCCGGTACCCATTCACTGCTGGGTGGACAGGGGCTCGGGTTTTAAGAAGACTTAGGTCTTAGGGTCTGTCTGCGCTCCGCCCGGGGATCAAACCCGGGACTTCTCGGTTGTGAGCCCAGCGTGCTAACCACTACACTACGGAATTCCCAAAAGAGGAACACAGGGGGGCGGCATGAGCCTCCAATCATGAGGAGGAGGCGGTGGCAGTGGTTAGCGTCTCAGAGTGGCGTTCTCGGTGACCCGAGTTCGATCCCCGACGAAAGCCAAAATATTTCTGCACCGTGGAGTGGCCTAAGAACACCCACATGCCCTGCCCATGAACTCTACCTTCGACTGCGAGTGCATCGGAGGACACAGGGGGCGGCATGAGCCTCTAATCACAGGCGTCACTATAACAATCCTGCCTGCGCCACCACGGGCGAGGGTCAACCATCACAGCCCTCAAGTGTGCCTCCAGGGCCAACCATCACAGCCCTCAAGCGTGCCTCCAGGGCCAACTATCACAGCCCTCAAGTGTGCCTCCAGGGCCAACCATCACAGCCCTCAAGTGTGCCTCCAGGGCCAACCATCACAGCCCTCAAGTGTGCCTCCAGGGCCAACCATCACAGCCCTCAAGTGTGCCTCCAGGGCCAACCATCACAGCCCTCAAGTGTGCCTCCAGGGCCAACCATCACAGCCCTCAAGTGTGCCTCCAGGGCCAACTATCACAGCCCTCAAGTGTGCCTCCAGGGCCAACCATCACAGCCCTCAAGTGTGCCTCCAGGGCCAACCATCCCAGGGGCCAGCCCTCAAGTGAGCCTCCAGGGCCTGCCATCCCACCCCTGGAGGTCACTGCCTCTATACAGAAACATAAAACCCAGCATACTTACAGACAGAGGGTAATAATGGCTGGTGTGGTGTGCTGCCTGCCTTATATCCTTCATACTGCTGCTGCTGCTGCTGCTGTCAGGGTCTGTCCACCACCACCATCGCCACCACGGCTCTGATGAAAGAAAAGCCGTAGTGTTGTAAGATTGCTGCAGGAAACATTCACTGCCTTCCCTACACTCAGCGCTGACCATCACATTAACCAATACAGTATTATACATAACCATGACATTACCACCACTACTGCCAGGCCTTCACACAGTGCGGGGAACCAATACATTACTAGACATAGTGGTAATCATTCTGTATTCTAACTATACATAGTATATTACACTCTACATCCACCTTTCATCCCCATCCATGAAATTATCCAGCCTCCTTTTAAAGCTCCCTATTGACTCCGCACTAACTATCCCACGACTGAGTCCATTCCAGTCATTTACCACCCTATTAGTGAACCAGTTTCTCCCTATGTCAGTTTAAAGTCCATTCCAATCATTTACCACCCTAGTTGTGAACCAGTTTCTCCCTATTTCCTTTATATATCTAAGCATTGACAGTTTGAATCGACTCTTTGTCGTTTTGAGTCGTCGCCCGAAGAAAAAACAGAGTAGTGAAATTTGAACCCGTCTATACTTGCAGATACAAAGCATAATATTACGCTGAAACAGGGTAGATTATAGTCATGGTATAAACTACTGTGTATCATCTTCAGTGGCACAGACACATCAGTAGTGATGCTATAATGCGTAATATATGGCACCTGGCGACATTAGTGGAGGTGGCGACTATAGTGTTGTCTACGGTAAAGCTATGGGTCTGTATCTGGGGCTCGTGTGCTGGGTACCTTTATAGATAGTAGTTGATTATAGATAGTAGTTGATGGTAGAGGCTACCTTTTTCTTGGCTGTTTTCACGACCGTGCTTCACTAGTCACCTTATTTACGCTTCATCAGCCTTCCATGGGGTCGATAATCCCGTCATTTAAGGTTAATAATGAGAAAACACTGTTGGCAAAACCCCCGCCGCTTCTTTGAGTCACTTGAGCCAATCACAACACAGTGACGTCACGGCCCAGCTGGCCGCGCATCAAAACACAAGCTTTCACCCTTCATGAAACACATTATACAGGCAAAATGATGGGGGAATTACCACGGAATATCTATAATGACGATATACAGGACACGTACACCCTAAAAAAACAATAAAATAACCATGAATTAATAAAGTATTGGGTGTCAACAATTGAGAGTTCTCAAGCGTAATATTTCCCCAAACAATAATCGACTTTTAAACGAAGGCTTTAAAAAATAGGGAAACCTATGAGCCAATCACTATGTGAAGTATGTATCCTAAAAACAGTAACAGATCGTAGCTTGGCGTAGAAACAAAAAAGCCGATTTGGTTTTGTATTCTCGTTAACGTAACATTTACACCCAATACGTCAGCCGCATTCCTTGCCCAATGCCATGAAAAACCCGTCACCCAGACACACACCAATACGAAGAGTGTGTGTGAACAGCCAAGGCCGCACACACAGCCCTGCAGCACAATTACGAGCAAGAACAAGGCCGCTAAAAAATATAAACAAAAACACGGACTGGCTAGAAAAAAATAATAAAACGCAATATCCCCCCCAGGCCTATGCTTCATGCCTAAAACCATGCCGAGAAATCAGAATAGATCAAAACACACATAAATCATCCTTACTTTGGTGTAGAAAAAGAATTATCAATAAATAAACACTAAATATTCGGTGTCACTAATGGCTAAATATTTTTTTTCTTCCATAAATGACCAAAATAACTTCGGATACGTATAAATAGATACAATATAATACAAAGAACATTTAAATGGAAGACAAAACTAAAATCCTGACATAAACGCTTAATTAGAGGAAAAATGCGTGAAAATAGATTTTATAAAGAAAATATGCTACGGCAATACCTAACCCAGACTCCAATAAGGACTTAGCGCGGTTGTTCCTCCTCTAATAGGCTAGAATACTAATGGCTAATGGTTAATTCAATGGTTAAGGCCAGGACAAATTAGTAGTGTCTCAGAAAATAACCGCGCAGTCCTCGTCCATTTTTACCATTAGAATAAGGAGTTCTACTTGAATGACTACTCTACCTTCAATGATGCCACCATGTTTGAGCAAGGCTGGGAACCCTGGTGGCCAATGTTACCTGTGTGACGTCCTCTGCCGCGCATGCGCAGTGGCGGGTGTAGCTACTGAGATCAGGGTAGCTGCTCAGATCGCTACACTATATAATATCTGCGTCCACTACAGGTATCTGTGTGGGCGCCCCTCACCACTAAGACACAGTACCGGGCACTACATATACCCTGTGTCTGTCACTGTGTCAGGGCTGTGGCACTGTGTATATCACCACAGACACAGTGCCGGGCACTACACATGCGGACGTCACCGTAATGGCGTAATGGCTGGCATTCAAACCTGTCCCGCCTCACACCTCGCCTCCTCCCGCCCTCCCATCACCTCACACACCACTGTAAGCAACACTCACCTCATGGCACTGTCAGGCACTCCAGGGCAGGCAGTAATCCTCGGTAATAATGGCACTATAAATAATGTCACGCGTTGATCAGCAGTGTGACCTGCAGTGCCTGGCTGCCCGCCGGGCGCCAGCCTGGCACTGTTGCCAACACAACCACATCACACAGCCTTAGTGGCCTATTAGAACTGCCCTTTTTGACCCCTATCTTCCGTCACACACTCGCACACACACATAGAAGTATTAGAATAACTAAATGGTTTCTTTTTAGCCTTGTGTTTGCCTTTGTAAGCCACAAAGGCCCTGGCAGCGGTAACCACTACTTGGCAACCCTCGGGTGTGCCTGCCGGCCTGCACAGTGGTGCCACGTCTCCCGCCGCCATGGTGCCGCGTCTACACCTTATCTCCTTCATTTTTACCTATTTACACCACTCTAAGGACCACTACTCCTATCCTAACACATTATTGGATCACTCGTGTATATATTTGTCACCATTAGAGGTCTGCTAGGTGAGTTAAATCAGTTAATAATGATGAGAAATTTGAATTAATATTTAAATTTCTCATCATTTCATAAAATAAATCAAAGTCTTAATTCGTGGATAAAATTGAATGATTATAATTTATGAAATCATTAAAAGTATTAACAAAAAGTTCCTACATAGAGAATATACTGACAAAAATGTTTTAAACGGACAATATACAAATATTACAGTACCGGTACAATGACAGGCCTCTTGTAGCTTCCTTACTTTCTTATTTATAAGTTTTCCCACAGATATCCTCCAGTCAGGCCAATTATCCCACAGTTATCCTCCGGTCAGGCCAATTATTCCACAGTTATCCTCCGGTCAGGCCATTTCAGGTTAGGTTAAAAAAATTGAAACCTAACCTAACCTTATGTTTTAACCTAACCAAACCTAACCTAACCTAACCTAACCTAACCTAACCTAACCTAACCCAACCTAACCTAACCTTACAGGTTTTAAAGAAACCTAACCTAACCTTAACCACAAAATATTATTATTATTATTTTTTTATTTTTTTATTGAGCGCAAGTAGAGTAGTAGTGTACAGTATACTGAGCCAAAAAAAAAATTGAATTCGTGAGTAGTAAGGTCTGTAGCGTACGTGAAACTCTCCTCCATATTAACCCTAAGGTAACCTCCTAGCGGGGGTTGGGGGGTTCTCGACACTTGGGTCATCATTCTGTGAGGATTGGCAGGTGCACACGTCTCTGGACTCAGAAGAAATACAGTGAATGTTCCCTGGATGTAGGGAATGTTTCCAACAGCCCTAACTCACAAACTATGATGTTGGTAGGCATGTTTTGTAGCCGGAGCCTTAATCCCGCATTGGCCCAGGGGGGAGATGCTGAGAATGCCATAGAGGTGCGAAAGAGCGCCTTACCGTCTTCAGCGCTTTGAGCCCGCTAGGCACCGATGAAGCCATGTACAGTCGAAAGTTCAGGCCTTTTGCACTGCTTACCCCCAAAGCTATGCGTGGGCGGTTGAGAATCCTACTAGCCACACGTGCCTATCTGAGCGCTGCTTAGAGCTTGCATCACAGGCTTAACAGTCTCTGCTGAAGCAAGGAATGTGTCCTCCCCCCCCAACAACATTATGGCAGATACACCGCTCTCCCCCGCCAAGCTGTTCATCACAAGTTTGACGTTCAACGCAGGTTTTCCACTATATATTTTTGCATTGGAGGCCACACATGTAATCGTTAGGGGCGATCGGGAAGTATGAAAATTTATGCAACAAATTCAGGAATAAGAGAAGTGATAAAAGGTGAAAAAAAAGTTTATACACGATTTATTTCTCATTATCTATTATAGATGTTTATGCAATTTTTATCATTCTGATATGACTATGTCTCGTGAGATGATGTATGTTCAGCTGTCCTAAATATCATCTGGTAGTGATAATACGTAAATAGTACAACATTTAGTGCGCAGCACTGCCGCCCGCCGCCCGCCGCCCGCCCCTAACCACCACAACACACATTCTTATCACGCATATAACACCCTATAATGCCGCATTAGTCTTTCAGACATTCTACACACCTTGCAAACACTATTAATACGTAAACCCATTGTTACTGTAGAAATGAAACAAGCGTATTTGCTTATAAACAGAAGATGATGTCTGTCAAGGCCCACAGCAGCTCACTAAGTCAGGGTCTGACCATGCCCTTAGTTTCAGCGCTTTAGCGGTGCCACTAAGGCAGCAATCTCGACAGCATAGCGTGGAGGGCGTTTCGCCTTACCACAGGCCCCTATGGATAGGGCCTAGCTCACTCTCAGCATCTGCCCAGGTTGCCACGGAGAGGGGGAGTATGGCCAACACTAGAATAATACCAGTGCCAACCAAACTACAAAGCACATGTAAAGGATAAAGTGGATGTTAAAAGTAAACAAGTACTCGAACATCAAGAGTTNGTTCCGTCCTCAAATCAAACATTTTTATCTCATCCTTAGTGGTTAGTGTTGGGGGGAGCCACCACCCCGGGAGGCGGGTCACAAACCCCCGGCTAACACCCGGTACCCATTCACTGCTGGGTGGACAGGGGCTTGGGTTTTAAGAAGACTTAGGTCTTAGGGTCTGTCAGCGCTCCGCCCGGGGATCGAACCCGGGACTTCTCGGTTGTGAGCCCAGCGTGCTAACCACTACACTAGGGAATTCCCAAAAGGGGAACACAGGGGGGCAGCATGAGCCTCTAATCATGAGGAGGAGGCGGTGGCAGAGTGGTTAGCGTCTCAGAGTGGCGTTCTCGCTGACCAGAGTTCCATCCCCGACCAAAGACAAAATATTTCTGCACCGTGGAGTGGCCTAAGAACACCCACATGCCCTGCCCATGAACTCTACCTTCGACTGCGAGTGCATCGGAGGACACAGGGGGGCGGCATGAGCCTCTAAATCACAGGCGTCACTGTAACAATCCTGCCTGCGCCACCACGGGCGAGGGTCAACCATCACAGCCCTCAAGTGTGCCTCCAGGCCCAACCATCACTGCCCTCAAGTGTGCCTCCAGGGCCAACCATCACAGTCCTCAAGTGTGCCTCCAGGGCCAACCATCCCAGCCCTCAAGTGTGCCTCCAGGGCCAACCATCCCAGGGGCCAGCCCTCAAGTGAGCCTCCAGGGCCTGCCATCCCACCCCTGGAGGTCACTGCCTATATACAGAAACATAAAACCCAGCATACTTACAGACAGAGGGTAATAATGGCTGCTGTGGTGTGCTGCCTGCCTCATAGTCTTCATACTGCTGCTGCTGCTGCTGCTGCTGCTGTCAGGGTCTGTGCACCACCACCATCGCCATCGCCACAACGGCACTGATGAAAGAAAAGACGTAATGTTGTAACATTCCCACAGGAAACATTCACTGCCTTCCCTACACTCAGCGCTGACCATCACATTACTACCACTACTGCCAGGCCTTCACACAGTGCGGGGAACCAATACATTACTAGGCATAGTGGTAATCATTCTGTAGTCTAACTATACATAGTATATTACACTCTACATCCACCTTTCATCCCCATCCATGAAATTATCCAGCCTCCTTTTAAAGCTCCCTATTGACTCCGCACTAACTACCCCACGACTGAGTCCATTCCAGTCATTTACCACCCTAGTTGTGAACCAGTTTCTCCCTATGTCAGTTTAAAGTCCATTCCAATCATTTACCACCCTATTTGTGAACCAGTTTCTCCCTATTTCCTTTATAAATCTAAGCATTGACAGTTTGAATAGACTCTTTGTCGTTTTGAGTCGTCGCCCGAAGAAAAAACCGAGTAGTGAAATTTGAACCTTGATCTTGATGTTACAGGTGGCCTTTTCTTCATAGGCCAGGCCTTTAAACCGGCTGCTCCTGTAGTCTTGTTCTTGTTCTTGTTTTAGGGCTGTAGAGTCTATTGTCTATTTCTCATATACCACATTCTTTCCAAAAACTCTTTCACTGTCTCAATCATCCGTCCACTTGTCTCACCACACAGTCCCAGCAGTAATAACATCCATTCTCTTCCTGTCCTTTCAACCACCTCGTTCATGTCACCTCCCATTTCAGTCAAAACCACCCGCATCATTTCCATTCTCTCCCCGCTATACTTCTCACATTCTAGTATCACATGTTCCACTGTTTCATCCTCACCATGTCCCCCATCTGGCACACTTTGCTGCCTGACTCGGACCATCTATAGTTCCTTGCATTTACATCTAAGCACTGTGTTCTGGCTTGGAAGAGAAGGTCGCCACCCCGGGTTCCATCATACACACTTTCATACGCTGGTGCCTTTTCTCCTTATACCATTCTAGTGTTTTCTTTTGCTCCATCTCATTTTTCCACTTACTCAGCCCCACATACTTCACTACTCTATCGATCTCAGTTTTCCACTTTCTCACATCCCACTCAAGGCCTTCTTCATCACCATTCAACATCTTCCATTCAATTACATTCGGTCTTCCATCTATCAGTTGATACATCCACCAAAATCGCAATCCACTTCTTTCTACCATTTTTTGGCATAGCTTCCCCCATTTACTACTACATTCACTCCACAAATAAACTTTTCGTGCCAATCTTGTGTCCTCCATTCGTTCCAGTCTGATCTTATACCTGAGTGTTGCTTTCGAATGTCTCTCCCTAAATGTACTCCATCCCATGTCACCTCTTAAACCTTCAGTCGCTGCATACCTGGGTGCATTCAGTGCCATTCTTGCTACTTTATTTTGTCCCACTTCCAATATCTCTATTTCACTCCTATATACTTGCAGATACAAAGCATAATATTACGCTGAAACAGGGTAGATTAGTCATGGTATAAACTACTGTGTATCATCTTAAGTGGCACAGACACATCAGTAGTGATGCTATAATTCGTAATATATGGCACCTGGCGACATTAGTGGAGGTGGCGACTATAGTGTTGTCTACGGTAAAGCTACGGGTCTGTATCTGGGGCTCGTGTGCTGGGTATTTCTACCTTTTTCTTGGCTGTTTTCACGAGCGTGCTTCACTAGTCACCTTATTGACGCTTCATCAGCCTTCCATGGGGTCGATAATCCCGTCATTTAAGGTTAATAATGAGAAAACACTGATGGCAAAACCCCAGCCGCTTCTTTGCGTCACTTGAGCCAATCACAACACAGTGACGTCACGCCCCCGCCTGTGACGTCACGGCCCAGCTGGCCGCGCATCAAAACACAAGCTTTCCCCCTTCATGAAACACATTATACAGGCAAAATAATGGGTGAATTACCACGGAATATCTATAATGACGATATAGAGGACACGTACACCCTAAAAAAACAATAAAACAACGATGATTTAATAAAGTATTCGGTGTCAACAATTGAGGGTTTTTAAGCGCAATATTTCCCCAAACAAAAATCGACTTTTAAACGAAGGCTTTAAAAAATAGGGAAACCTATGAGCCAATCACTATGTGAAGTATGTATCTTAAAAACAGCAACAGATCGTAGCTTGGCGTAGAAACAAAAAAGCCGATTTGGTTTTGTATTCTCGTTAACGTAACATTTACACCCAATACGTCAGCCGCATTCCTTGCCCAATGCCATGAAAAACCCGTCACCCAGACACACACCAATACAAAGAGTGTGTGTGAACAGCCAAGGCCGCACACACAGCCTGGCAGCACAATTACAAGCAAGAACAAGGCCGATAAAAATATAACAAAAACCGGACGGCTAGAAAAAAATAATACAACGCAATATCCCCCCCAGGCCATATGCTCATGCCTAAAACCCATGCCGGAACTCAGAGTAGATCAAAACACACTAAATCACCCTAACTTTGGTGTAGAAAAAGAATTATCAATAATAAAGACTAAATATTCGGTGTCAATAATGGCTAAAGAAATTATTTTTTCCATAAATGACCAAAATAACTTCGGATACGTATAAATAGATACAATATAACACAAAGAACATTTAAATGCATGACAAAACTAAAATCCTGCCATAGACGCTTAATTAGAGGAAAAATGCGTGAAAATAGATTTTATAAAGAAAATATGTTACGGCAATACCTAACCCAGACTCCAATAAGGACTTAGCGCGGTTGTTCCTCCTCTAATAGACTAGAATACTAATGGCTAATGGTTCATTCAATGGTTAAGGCCAGGACAAATTAGTAGTGTCTCGGAAAATAACCGCGCAGTCCTCGTCCATTTTTAGCATTAGAATAAAGTGTTACCGCGAAGTTCTCGTCCATTAATACCGTGAGCTGTCATAAACCCTCCACACCTGTCACACTGTCACGCACACCTGTCCATGCCACTCTATGACCCTTGCCACCTGTCATACTGTCATGTCGCTATGCCGCCTCCGTCAATTTTTGTCACGGCAAAACGCACACTTATTACCGTCCTCCCAGCCTTTAATAGAGGCATTTAAACCTACACACTTATGCACCAGATCATAAGAGTCAATAATATGGTAGTAAATAGCCGCCAACACTCACCCAGGGTCGTAATAATGGTGAAATAAGCTCCGATCGCCCGCCGCCATTTTCTTGTCTGTCACGGCTGTTGTTGTTGTTGGGGGTTTTGATGGGGCCGTGCAGGCTGTGGTGCCACAGCCTCTAGTGCCCCGAAGGTGCAGGATGCAAATGAATCAGCAGGTTAGATCCTGTGCAGTTGGCCAGACTTCTGTAGGAAGGTCCTGAGGCGAATTTTGGTGAGAGAAGCCGTAAGAAGCCGGCTTCTTACGGCTTCTTGCGGCTTCTCTCTCGTTTTCGTGCCTCGCCAGAACGGCTGACAGGAGTGTTCGAGGCTCGCCCGCTCGGCGCTCACAGCTGATAATTGTAAACAAAACTACCACACTGACGAAAGTGTACCGTCGAATGAAAGCCGTTAATAAGTTACGATAACTGACTGACGATATTGTGAATGGATCACAACACATATCCTTCACATTAATGTTTTTTTTCTCCATAAACCAAGGACTATTAATAGGGCAAGGTAAAGAGGCGGGCACCTACGGACATCATATGGGGCTGGCTGGGTCGAGTTCCACATTAGTGACTTATTTTTTTATTAACTGTTGCACCTGATGGCAAGGGTCAGGTATAATGAGGGATTCATTAACTGGCCATCATCTGCCCGCCAGTGCCCGGGATTTTCCGCTTTGGGGGTTGGGCTGATTTATATTTTGCTTGGAAGATAGGGGGGCTGTTTTTCATTCTTGGCTAATTTTTGGCATTAAATTAATCTCTCTCTCTCTCTCTCTCTCTCAGCTTAATGAATTACTGTATGGGTATATGGGACTCAACAAATACTTTTCTCAACTTTACTTTTTAGTGTTTTAAAACTGCAAAATATTGCAGCTAATCTAGCTATTGGAGGAGCAAGATAGAAGGATCACGTTACTCCTATCATAAAAGAGTTAAAGTGGTTAACAATTAAAGACAGATATATTTATGAAAAATGTTTCGCTGTTTATAAGGCTGTCATATATGGGTTGTCATATATGTCATATATTATATGGGTTGTCAATCAAGTGGTATCTAGTTTTCCATTGTCAGGGAAAATACAGCCAGTACAACAAGGCAGCTAAAAGACCTTTATGTGCCAAGAGCCAGAACAGACTGGTGCCAGACCCATCACTGTACAAAGGCCTTAACTATGCAACAATTTGCCTTCATGCATCATTAATTATGGAAGTCTACACTTTTAAGTCTTGACTTATAAATTTACTTTTAATTGACCCTAAGTGAACTATAATTTGTTTCCCCATATCAAATAGCAGTTGCATATGTTAGTAGTATTTTAAAGATATTTGAAGTGACTTAGTTCTTATTGTTTAATGTTATAATTAATTTCCTTTTAATGTTTCGTTTGACTTTCTTTTTATGTATTTTTTTTTATTTGCGTGACTTTCAGAAGTTTCATTTTTAGTATATATTGCATAGAACATCTGTGATGTAAGTTTGATAGTAAAACCATGTTTCATGGAAATAAGATATTTATTTATTTATTTACTCCCCCTCTCACTCCTTCTCTCAGAGTCTTCTCCTTCATCTTCGGTCGGATAACACTTCATGCAACCGGCACATACATACCTGAAACATATGTAATGCCCATTATTCGGGAGAGATAGTATGAGAATTATTATCATATAATTCCCGAGTTATGTCTTGTAAGTAGTTCTTTTTTCAGTTTCACGGGTGACTCATCGCCTTTCTTTCTTTTCCGCCATATTTTCTCATCATTTGTCCTTCCTACGCGCCATTTTGTTTATCTTCTTTCTTTTCCTTCTCCCCCCATTTCTTTCCTCTTTCTTCCATCCCCCCCCCGACATGCCGTATGCGAGTCAAAATCCGGGGGATAATTATTCCGCGATCAGTGATACCTAATGAGTTAAAATCTTTTCACTTTTCCCACTATCTGATCAGCCCCGAGAAACACTCCCAGATTCTAATGTCTTTTCAAAATAATCCCTATCGTTATCGGGCTTTGGTCATACATGGACGTGTTAGTAAAGATATGCGCAAAATTGAAAGCCTACCAAATTTCTATGCTACAAAATTTCATACCCTCTCACTTTTGAAAACGCGTTCGGACTGTCGACATTATATAAAACCACCTTCTTGGGTATTAGATTAAACATATTAAATTCTTCTATATCAAGTAACAGGTCTGTATTATAGGCAGCCTTTTCTTAGGTCGCGAGTTTCATTATTTAAATAGTTATTTGGGGATTATAAGCTATTCATTTGAGGCCACGTCGAGACCATTCAACACTCCCCTTTTATGCCGGGGGCCATAATTCCGTGAGACGCCAGTCCCCACCCACCCTTTCCCCCAGGTAAGATGTAACAAATTCCGCTCCTGTTCCCCCCCCCCTTTCCTTGTTATCATATTGTTATCTATTTTTTTCAAATATTGGGTATCTATGTTTAGTGTACGCTAACGTAAAGGAGGTCCACCCATCCTTAAAGTATTATTAACGAGTCTCCACCCATCCTTCCCCCAGGAGAGGTTTCAACGGGGGGTGTCCACGCCTTCCTCTCCGGGCCCACATGGTCATTGTGAATCCACACACCAAACTCCGTACTCTCACATTCTCTTTCCTATATATATATTAAATGTATACCTATAGTGCTCATTTGATACGGATATAGGTGGTATTCTAAGAAGGGATTCTGTGAGGAAGATTATGCTCTAAAGTAGCTTGCCCGTTCCAGATTAGAGTTTATGTATGTGTCTAAGGTCTCAAACAGCAATAAGTTTCATGGCGAATAAATAGGATGATGTTTCAAATAAGTTCTTGTGGGTTTTTTATAAAACCCCAGGTGATTTTTCCTTTTGGTTAGGACAGTAATTTCCCCCCACTTCCAAAAGAGTCGCCTTACTCGGTATAATTCCACGTATCAAACAAAGATACCCAGATAAATCTAATATTTAAAATAATCAAACGTGCCCAGGGAGTAACCCAGTGAACTATCGCCTGAGCTGGTGGCAGCACTTCCCCTTACCTCACACCCTGTTTTCCCCTTTAAACCTAAACCCTTACCCCTTCCCCTTAAATACATCCCCCATTTCAGTACTCTCCGCAGTGAGACGTGGTCAAACTATAATCACATAGTGAAGTCATAAGACTAAGTTAAATCCTCCATTCAAGTTATAATCTAATGAAAATCTTAATCAAGTAATATCATTCAAAAACCGTTGACCAGATCTAAACTCCCATAGGAGTTTTCCAGCAAAACACTGGTAGTTTGTGGTGGGGATTTCATTGTATCGGTCATAAGATACAGTATTCATTTAAGTCTTTTAGAAACCCCAAAGTTCAGGCAACACACATAGACTGTGTTACTATTGCAGATTAAACCCTTGCCATGAAAGGAAATAGAGACAGACAGCATATGAGTGTTGTTTATACATGACAATAGTCATGTTCAGTTTTCATCCTAAATTTTACCGATATTTGCCACCTTTATAGATAAACAGGGTAAATATTCAAGGAAAATGCAAATAATATAAAGATGTTTGTTGATGTGTAACCCTTTTTAGAAGTTTTTATAAGGACAATAAAAATTAATAACAGAAGCAAATAATCCAACTATACACTAAAATAAAAAATGTATTTAAACCTCAGATTTTAATGCACAAAGGGCCAGTGTAATACTGATTGGTCAGATAATTGCAACCAAAGTAGCCAGTAAATCGATAAAATTCATTTCAACAAATACATTTCTCATAACTAGTTTCAAAATTTTTGTTTTCCTATATGCAGAAACACTCTTGACCCATAACCTAATCCTACTTAATGTCACCAAACCGAACGTATTAGGTATATACACTGATGCTCCTGTAGTACTTTTCAAAGTTTAGTGTAACAACAACCCTTGCTTTTACGGACCTTTAAAATAACAAATATCGGCTTCAACACTTTCTGCCAGCCCGGGTATATGCGTGCTTTTACCGAATAAGTTCAGTAATATGCGTTGTAGGGTTCTGATTGTTTTTAATTGCCCTGTATTCGTGTAGTATTTGTGATGGCTGCATGTATGTAAGTGTACGAACTTTCGTCAGATGTAACGGACAAAGTCACGATACACGGAATTAGTGGGAAAATAGGGAACTTTCACCTCATATAACGACCACAATTTGGTTATATGCGAAAAGTTCGGATCACTCGGATAATTATAACCTCGCACCCTTCCCCCAATTTGTTCGTCAAAGCGAGAGAAACATCTTTACACCATTAATTATATGTCAACATAAAAATCAGGTACAAAAAAAAATACCCATTAATCCTTCTTTCATAAACTACTAATTTAACCAAAAAATACAAATACACCATATAATATATTATAAAATATATATATATATATATTTTATATATATATATATATATATATATATATATATATTATATATATATATTATATAATATATATATTTTATATATATATATATATATATATATATATATATATATATGGTAAATCTTAAGAACAAGGTTTCCACCCCCTATCTTCTTTTTCTTATACCCAAACAAGCTTGGGGACATGGTGGAAACCGGGTTTTTGGGTGGGGAGCACACACATAAGGGAAATATGGCCCCCACAAAAAAATCCATAAACTAGGGAATTTCCCTAGTTCATAGACTTTATCGGGGCCATATTTCCCTTATATGTGTTGCCCCCCCACCCAAAAACCCGGGTTTTTCCACCATGTCCCCAAGCTTGTTGTCTATAAGAAGAAGAAGAAGATAGGAGGTTGAGCCTTTATTCTAAAGATGACAAAACTCTACAGACCTAACCTAGCACCCCCCCTCGAGCCCATCGGGCTGTGCACTAACCTAACCTGACCTGACCTAACCCTACTGGACTTAGTTTTTCTCAAGAACCTGAATTTTAATATCGGCCATGTAGGCAAAGTAAGGATCGGCACTCATTAAAATCTAAACAGATGTGTTAAGGACAGTAAGTATAACCACTAGAGCCAAAAATTTGGGTCAGCTTACCGTGGAGCCCTTGTTCTTAAGATTTTCCCTCAACGCAATGCTAGTCATTTCCACAATACCTATCAGCACGTCCACCTACACATTAATATTGTTCATGTCCGTCAACAGTAATGTAATGCATACTTGGATATCTTACAATGTTTTGTGGTGGAATTCGGATGTTTGGTGAAGGTTTATGGTACTCTCGTCTCCGTCGGCGAGAGTTCCAACATTTTCACGTTCTCAACAAGTGTGAAGATCTCTAAGAACCAAAATTGGAGCATATGAATCAGCGGAAAACGTTTCCGGTCTGGTTTTGATTGCATAATTATTAAAATTAGAAAAACAACGTTTTTGTGTTAATGTTAAAAGACTCGAGAAAGTGATTTCACCAACGACGCTCTCCTATCACCATGTCATTCCATTTTAGCTCTATTAGTGTGGTCCGAAAGTTAAGCCGTGCTACTAAATGTACTAATCAGGCTAATTTCTGCCATATTATCAGTGAAATTCAGCAAAAACTACTACGTCGCAGCTGGGCCCTATCGTCAGCCTGATAAGACATGATCATTCTTTCACCAGTTTTAAAGTTGTCCTGTCATGTCATTAACCTTGTATTTTCTTTTCGTGTCTTAAGGTATGTCCATGCTTCTGAATGTACCTCTATGTGTTTACTTGTGTCCTTTGTTATCTTGTAATTACAGTATTTCTACGCCGATACTCACTGTGTCAGAATCTCTCCCCTCCCCGCCATATTTGTTGTTACTCTGACGTCACGGAAACAGCGGGAAGAAGCCGTGGTAAGCGAGCCCTGGCTCTCGCTTCTTATTGGCTTCTTACGGCTTGACCACTGGGCCAATCCGTAAGGAAGCCGGCTTCTTAAAAGTGCCCCGCCATAACAGAAAACGCAAGCTGCAAGAAGCCGGCTTCTTACGGCTTCTTCACCAAAATTCGCCTCTGGTGTGCTTGTCTGGCGCGTCTCTTCTCGACCGTCCGCATGGCTTCCTTGTTTTGTTTACACTTTTCATAATACCCTAAATACACCTTTATTTCTATCAATAAAGGTGATTAGACACTTCTGGTATCATTTCTATATGTATGTGGGTGAATAAATGTCATAGTACACGCTGGAATCATATATATAGGTGTGTGAAATAAGGGATTCGGCCAGAGGGTGCATGTAGGGTTGTAAGTGGAGGTGAAGAGGACATAGTAGGATTGTAAGTGGAGACGAAGAGTGAATAGTAGGATTATAAGTGGAGACGAGGAGTGAATAGTAGGATTATTAGTGGAGACGAGGAGTGAATAGTAGGATTATAAGTGGAAATGGACGATGAGGAGAAGGGAAAAAAGGGAAAAATGGGGAAGAGAAGGGGAATGACGAATGGGGGAAGGGAAAATAAGGGGAAATAACAGAGGGAAAAAAGGGAAAATGAATGGAGATGAAGGGGAAGGGAAGGGGAAAAGAAGGGGAAAGATGAAGGGGATGAAGAGAAAGGGGAATAAAAATAGGGGACGAGGAGATAATACAGAGTACAAGCATGAGACCTTGTGATAGAATGGAATGTTAACCTCGTTATAAAAATAGACTCTAGGTTCCTTACTCTGTGTAGCAAGGGTAGATAGGGGAAAATAGAATACCTTAAAAGTCCTTACATATATAATACCTACAGTTGTACCACTACTACTACTACCACTACTACTACTACTACTACTACTACTACTACTAATACCACCACTACTACTACTACTACTACCACCACTACTACTACTAATACCACCACTACTACTACTACTACTACCACCACTACTACTACTAATACCACCACTACTACTACTACTACTACCACCACTACTACTACTACTACCACCACTACTACTACTACTACACCACCACTACTACATAATACCACCACTACTACACTACTACTACCACCACTACTACTACAATACCACCACTACTACTACTACTACTACTACTACTACTACCACCACCACTACTACTACTACTACTACCACCACTACTACTACTACTACTACTACTACTACTACCACCACTACTACTACTACTAATACTAATACCACCACTACTACTACTACTACTACTACCACCACTACTACTACTACTACCACCACTACTACTACTACTACTACTACTACTACTACCACCACTACTACTACTACTACTACCCCACCACTACTACTACTACTACTACTATTTTTACCTTATAATACCTACCGAGATAAACTATACTCGCCAGTCACTGCCCCTGCACTAATGTCGCCGGCACTATATTACGAATTTCACACTACAGACTTTGATGGCCACTGAAGACATGTAGTGTGATGTACAAATATAACTTTCTGGCATGTCTCTCAGTGCACATACAAGCTGTTATGATGCTAAAATTCGCATATATTGTGCCTGGCGACATTATGCAGTGGCGAGTGACTGCGACTATAGTTTTTATCTACGGTAGTACATGGAAAACATTGCCGTGAAAAATAAATAGGGCTACAGTTTATACAGGCTGATAATATATGGGCCAAAAAGAGAAAGGAGAGAGAGAGAGGAGAAGAGAGGGGAGAGAAGGGAAAAGAGAGGAGAGAGAGAGAGAGAAAAAGGGGGGAAGCGAGAGAGAAGAGAGAGAAGGAGAGGAGAGAAGAGAAAAGAGAGGAGAGAGGAGAGGGGAGAGAGGGGAGAGAGAGAGAGAGAGAGAAAAAAAAAAAAAAGAAAACGAAAAAAGGAGAAAAAAAAGAAAGTTCCAAGTTTAAATTTTATTTCCCACCCCAAAAACAAAATCCACAAACCACACACACCCACCCCACAACCCCCCCACACACAACACACACACATACAACCCCAATACACCCCACACACACATGTACTAAAATAACTTGGCAGGTTTTTGAGATTTAAATTATCTTATTATGTAAAGCAAATAATTATATCTAACTCTCTCTCTCTCTCTCTCCTCTCTCTCTCTCTTCTCTCCTCTTCCTCTCCAGCTAAAAAAAGTTCTTAAGTTAATCACTACCACATTTTTTTTAAAAGTTCGCTAATTAGGTTTAGAATTTAAGATTATTTGGAATTATTATCATTACTTTTTTAACGACTAAATTATCACAAAAATTTGATCTATACCTTTTTTTATGGGGTGAAAATCCTGACCCCTTGCGGGTTACTGCCTGATATTTGAGCCGGAGAAGGGAATACTACACTTCTTCTAAATTTTAGTAGCATTTTATCATAGTTAACCCTAGTATCAGGGAAACAGAGGCATCATTTTAACTTAACGAGACCTTAATAGAATGGGATAATGCCAGGGAAAGGGAATACTACACTTCTTCTAAATTTCAGTAGCATTTTATCATAGTTATCCCTAGTATCAGGTAAACGAGGCAATTTATTTTAACTTAACGAGACCTTAATAGAATGGGTATATGCCAGGAGAAGGGAATACTACACTTCTTCTTAATGTCAGCTGTATTTATCAGAGTTAACCCTATTATCAGGTAAACAGTGGCATCATTTTAAGCATGAGACCTTAAAAGAATGGATATTGCCCGGGGGGAAGGGAATACTATACTTCTTCTTAATTTCAGTTGATTTTATCATAGTTAACCCTATTATCAGGTAAACAGTGGCATCATTTTAACATGAGACCTTTAAAAGAATGGATATATGCCGGGAGAAGGGAATATTAACTTCTTTGTAATTTCAGTTGTATTTATCATAGTTAACCTATTATCAGGTAAACAGTGGCATCATTTTAAGCATGAGACCTTATGATGAATGGAATTTTCACCTCGTTAAAAAAATAGACTCTAGTAATGACGGCGTTCTAATTGTAATTATGATTCTTATGGTATTTATGGCGCTTCGTAAATTGACTAGCTTAGTTTTTAATCATTTTTACGATAATTCATTGAAATAATATGATTTCTTATTCTTAGTAGACTTATAAACAATTCTATAATATTATATGTTTTTAATCCTAATTATTCGATTTTTGGAGGTAAGTTTTTTTTTATACACGATTTTTTTTGATCTAACTACAACTTAATAAACAACAACAACACAACACAACAGAAACTTAAAGCCATACGACTGTTTGCTACTCCGTCTCCAGCCTTAATACAGACATCTAACCAGCCAGATCAAGAGCATAATATGGTAGTAAATAGCCGCCAACACTCACCCAGGGTCGTAATAATGGTGAAATAAGCTCCGATCGCCCGCCGCCATTTTCTTGTGTCACTGAGCGCGTCTCTGATGTCTCGACCGTCCGCATGGCTGCCTTGTTTTGTTTATACTTTCATAATACCCTAAATACACCTTTATTTCTATCAATAAAGGTGATTAAACACTTCTGCTATCATTTCTATATGTATGTGGGTGAATAAATGTCATAGTACACGCTGGAATCATATATATAGGTGTGTGAAATAAGGGATTCGGCCAGAGGGTGCATGTAGGGTTGTAAGTGGAGGTGAAGAGAACATAGTAGGATTGTAAGTGGAGACGAAGAGTGAATAGTAGGATTATTAGTGGAGACGAGGAGTGAATAGTAGGATTATTAGTGGAGACGAAGAGTGAATAGTAGGATTATTAGTGGAGACGAGGAGTGAATAGTAGGATTATTAGTGGAGACGAGGAGTGAATAGTAGGATTATTAGTGGAGACGAGGAGTGAATAGTAGGATTATTAGTGGAGACGAGGAGTGAATAGTAGGATTATTAGTGGAGACGAGGAGTGAATAGTAGGATTATTAGTGGAGACGAGGAGTGAATAGTAGGATTATTAGTGGAGACGAGGAGTGAATAGTAGGATTATTAGTGGAGACGAGGAGTGAATAGTAGGATTGTAAGTGGAAATGGACGATGAGGAGAAGGGAAGAAGGGAAAATAATGGGGAAGAGAAGGGGAAAGACGAATGGGGAAGGGAAAATAAGGGGAATAACAGAGGGAAAAAGGGAAAATGAATGGAGATGAAGGGAAGGGAAGGGAAAAAGAAGGGGAAAGATGAAGGGGATGAAGAGAAAGGGGAATAAAAATAGGGGACGAGGAGATAATACAGAGTACAAGCATGAGACCTTGTGATAGAATGGAATTTTCACCTCGTTATAAAAATAGACTCTAGGTTCCTTACTCTGTGTAGCAAGGGTAGATAGGGGAAAATAGAATACCTTACAAGTCCTTACATATATAATACCTACAGTTGTACCACTACTACTACTACTACTACCACCACTACTACTACTACTACTACTACTACTAATACCACCACTACTACTA